>OX101753.1:26691817-27046817 GCA_944452675.1 Tachina lurida
AAAAACAAAAAAATTATTAAATCGCCAAAACGAAAAAAAAATCGCCAAAAACAAAAAAAATCGCCAAAACGAAAAAAAAGCACCAAATTAAAAAAAAAATTTCTAAAGCTAAAATAAATCGCATAAAACGGAAGAATTGCTAAAATGTAAAAAAAAAATCGCCAAAATGAAAGAAAATCGCTGAAATGAAAAAATCGCCAAGATGAAAAAAAAAACCGCCAAAACGAAAAAAAACCCAAAAAAACAGAAAAAAGTCGCCAAAATGAAAAAAAAACCCAAAACAGGAAAAAATCGCCAAAAACAAAGAAAAAATTGCCAAAACGAAAAAAAAATCGCAAAATGAAAAAAATCGCCAAAACGAAAAAAAAACCTAAAAAACAGACAAAAATCGCCAAAATGAAAAAAAAAATCGCCAAAATGAAAAAAAAACAAAAAAATCGCCTAAATAAAAATAAAAACAAGTAAGAGTGCTATATTCGGCTGTGCCGAATATTATATACCTTTTACCAACGTACGTACATATATATATTTTTTGTAAGAAAATTTATAATTTTTTTAAAGTTTCCATCTATGGAGCTATAATTTTCATTTTTCAAATTTAATACGCCAAACTTTTCTTTCAGAAGCATAAAATATATTCAATTTATAAAGAAAAGAAAAAAAATTTTAGACCTATTAATTTTACATAACCCAAAAAGTGTGAGTTTTCCACCCTGGAGTCATAATTTTGGATTTTTCTGATTATTGATACCAATCTAGATCTTTAAAAAATACATACAAAAACGAAATAAGAAAGAACCTAGTTTCATTTAATTCCTTTAATATTAAAAAATTCAGTAAAGTGCGACTTTGAATCGCGCACGAAAGGTAGGCTTTTTTGTTTTTTTTGAATTTTTTTTCAGCTTAAACGATTTTTTTCAGTTTTGTCGCTTTTTTCTCGTTTTGGCGATTTTTTTCTGTTTTTGGAGGTTTTTTTCATTTTGGCGATATTTTTCTGTTTTTGGGCTTTTCTTCATTTTGGAGATTTTTCCCCATTTTGACGATTTTTTTTCATTTTGGCGATTTTTTTTTTGTTTTGGGTTGATCGCCTGAATAGGCGATTTTTTTTCTTTTTTTTTTTGTTTTTTTTTTAATTTTGGCGATTTTTTGGGGTTTTTTTCGTTTTGGCGATTTTTTTTCATTTTGGCGATTTTTTTTCCTTTTGGTGATTTTTGTCTGTTTTTAGGTTTTTTTTTCGTTTTGGCGATTTTTTTCATTTTGGCGATTTTTTTTCATTTTGGCGATTTTCTTTCATTTAGGCGATTTTTTTTTTGTTTTTATTTTTATTTAGGCGATTTTTTTGCTTTTTTTTTCATTTTGGCGATTTTTTTTTTCATTTTGGCGATTTTTGTCTGTTTTTTAGGTTTTTTTTCGTTTTGGCGATTTTTTCATTTTGGCGATTTTTTTTTTTTCGTTTTGGCAATTTTTTCTTTGTTTTTGGCGATTTTTTCCTGTTTTGGGTTTTTTTTTTCATTTTGGCGACTTTTTTCTGTTTTTTTTGGGTTTTTTTCGTTTTGGCGGTTTTTTTTTTCATCTTGGCGATTTTTTCATTTCAGCGATTTTCTTTCATTTTGGCGATTTTTTTTTTTACATTTTAGCAATTCTTCCGTTTTATGCGATTTATTTTAGCTTTAGAAATTTTTTTTTAATTTGGTGCTTTTTTTCGTTTTGGCGATTTTTTTTGTTTTTGGCGATTTTTTTCGTTTTGGCGATTTAATAATTTTTGGTTTTTTTAGTTTTACCGTTTTTGAAATTTCAAGAGTTTTGCTCTTACGGTTTCCAAGATACAGCAAGTTGTAAAAATTGCATAGTCAAAATTGCATTAACTGATGGAACACCCTTTAATTTAAAATTTTGGAAATTTTAGTGTTAATTTTTGTAGTCTGTATAAAAAGTGTATATACATATAATTGTATGTATATTACATGGGATTTTAACATTTTTAGTTGCTCGTTTTGGAACACCCTTTAATTTCCAATTCTCATGTATTTGTTGTTGTAGCGGCCAAAGGTCTACACACTGTGTCCAAATTTCAGGTCTGTAGCTCTTACGGTTCTCGAGAAAATACTAATATAGTTTTAGACATAGTTAATTTTACATAATACAAAAAGTTAAAGTTTTCCAACCCTGGAAACGTCTTTTTAATTTTTTTCATATTTTTTTAATTTAAAATTCCAATTTTAGTCGTACTGAAATGTAAAATAAATTTATTTATTAAAAAAAATAAAAATTTGTTTTCGGTAGTTACTTTTATATGGCAAAATAAAGTTTAAGTTTTCCAGCTCTGCAATGGTCTGCTCGATTTTGCTGAATTTCAATACCAATCTATTTTGGAAAATTTCTGACACACCAGTCCAAGAACGAAGTCTCTAGCTTTTCTGGGAGCTTCGGAAAACCGATTTCACGTACAGACAGACGGACAGACGGACAGACGGACAGACGGACAGACGGACAGACGGACAGACGGACAGACGGACAGACGGACAGACGGACAGACGGACATCGCTTATTCGTCTTCCCTATGCATAAGGATCCAGAAAATATATATTTTATGTGTCGCTTATTGATATTATAGAAATTACAAACGGAATGACAAACCTATATATACCCTTTTACCATTTTTGTTGGTAAAGGGTATAACAAAAAAAAAAATCGCCTAAATGAAAGAAAATCGCCAAAATGAAAAAAAAATCGCCAAAATGAAAAAAAATCGCCAAAACGAAAAAAAAAAACCTAAAAACAGACAAAAATCACCAAAAGGAAAAAAAATCGCCAAAATGAAAAAAATCGCCAAAACGAAAAAAAACCCCAAAAAAATCGCCAAAATTAAAAAAAAAACAAAAAAAAAAAGAAAAAAAATCGCCTATTCAGGCGATCAACCCAAAAACAAAAAAAAAAATCGCCAAAATGAAAAAAAATCGTCAAAATGGGAAAAATCTCCAAAATGAAGAAAAGCCCAAAAACAGAAAAATATCGCCAAAATGAAAAAAACCTCCAAAAACAGAAAAAAATCGCCAAAACGAGAAAAAAGCGACAAAACTGAAAAAATCGTTTAAGCTGAAAAAAAATTCAAAAAAACAAAAAAGCCTACCTTTCGTGCGCGATTCAAAGTCGCACTTTACTGAATTTTTTAATATTAAAGGAATTAAATGAAACTAGGTTCTTTCTTATTTCGTTTTTGTATGTATTTTTTAAAGATCTAGATTGGTATCAATAATCAGAAAAATCCAAAATTATGACTCCAGGGTTGGAAAACTCACACTTTTTGGGTTATGTAAAATTAAATAGGTCTAAAATTTTTTTTCTTTTTCTTTATAAATTGAATATATTTTATGCTTCTGAAAGAAAAGTTTGGCGTATTAAATTTGAAAAATGAAAATTATAGCTCCATAGATGGAAACTTTAAAAAAATTATAAATTTTCTTACAAAAAATATATATATGTACGTACGTTGGTAAAGGGTATATAAGATTCGGCACAGCCGAATATAGCACTCTTACTTGTTTAAAAATAAATTAAAAAAAATACATACAATATGTGCATCTACATATATATGTATGTACATAATAGGTACCTTTTAAATAAGTATTTTATCAAAAGTGTCTTTCAAATAAGTACTTCAACATCTTAAAAAATTTTCTTTAAAAAATTTTCATTTTATAAGGTTCCTTTTAAAAGCCATTAAGAGAACTATGGTCCCTTTAAAAAAAGTACATTCTAAAAAAGTACCTTTTAAAAAACCACTTCTTACATTTAAACCCTCTTCAAATAACCCTTAAAAAAAAAGTACCTATTAAAGAAGTACCTTTTAAAAAAGTACTTGTTAATAAGTAAATATTTAATAAGTACCCTTTTAAAAAAGTACATTTTTTTAAAATTTCTTTGCAAAAAAGGCAACTTTTCAAAAAAGTACCTATTAAGATAGTGCATTTAAAAACTCACTATCCAAAAGTAAATATTCTTAAATATATTTTTCTAAAAGTACCTTTTGAAAAAGCAGCTTTCAAAAATTTGCCTTTCGATTGAGTACATACATACATATGTTTAAGAAATTCGCCATCTACATGAGTTTTTTTCATAAAAAGTATCTTTTAGAAATATTTCTTCAAACAACGTAAATAGTATTTTTTGATAAAGTTTTTTTTTTTTGAAAAAGCCATTTTAAAAATTTATGCTTTAAATAACTATCTGCTAAAAAAAAACCTTATGAAATAGTGCCTTTTAAAAAAAAAAGTTTTATTCCAAAATATATATTTATTCATTTTAAAAAAGTACCTTTTGAAAAAAGCATTTTCAAAAAGAAAATCCTCTTAAAATAAATCTGCAGAAAAGTACCAGTTTAAAAGTACCCTTTCAGAAAATATATTTAAGAAAGCACTATAAAAAAATAAATTCCCTCTAAATATATGTGCTAAGAGCACATATATAAGAAAAAAGTACCTTTCGAAAAAAGTCCTCTGAAAATATACAGTTAAAAAAGTAATCTTTAGAAAAGTGTCTCTTTAATTCTACCTTTAAAAGAGGTATTTCGTAAATATGTTAATTTTTCAAAAAAGTCCACTTTCAAAAAAGTACCTTATCAAAAAAGTACCTAATCAAAAAAGTACCTTATCAAAAAAGTAAATTTATAAAAAAGTACCTCTTGAAAAATTACATTTTAAAAGAGTATCTTAAAAAAGCACTTTTCTAAGATAAATCCACATAAAATATGCCTTTGGAAAAGGTACTTTTTGAAAAAGTACCTTTCAAGACGTTGCCATTCGAGAAAGCACATTAAAAAAGTGTCCTATTTACATGAGTACTTCTTAAAAGAGTAAATTTTTTAATATTTTTCTTTAACAAAAAGTAAATAGTATTTTTTTAAGGTATCTTTTAAAAAGGTCGTTTCAAGTATTTTAAAAGAAATTTTGCAAAAGTATCTTATTAAATAGTGCCTTTTAAAAAATATGTATGTTTGAAAAAAGTACCCTTTAAAAAAGTTATATATACAAAAATCTGTGTTTAAAAAACTACGTTTTCAATAAGTCCATTTTAAAAACGTTTTCCTAAACACATTTTGCGTTTGCTTTAAAATTACCTTTACTTTTTATAAAGTACGCTCAAAAAAAGCTTTAATAAGGTATGATATAAAAATAAACTTATCAGAAAATTAACTTTCAATAGAAAGCCTATTCATAACACGCTTTTTAAAAAGTATTTTTTGATAGTTCGCCTAAAAAGAAAAAGTTTTTACAAAATAAAAAACAAAAATTTAAAATACAATAAATAATATAGAAAAAATCTTTTTAATCCCGACTTAAGCTTAAGAGTGAAAATAATTTCTCTTTATTACTGCAGTCTACTCTAACAACATTTTATTAAGAAAAAACAAACGCACAAAGCTCTTTAATGTTTACTCTAGTTTTATGCTTTCTTTTAACCTTGTCTTTCCGTTGTTCATTATGTTATTTCAATATCCTGTACATAAAAAACTTGTTTGTTTATCTTAACAAAAAAAAAATTTGCTTTGATGAAAGCAAAAACTCTTTTTTTGCTGAAACAGAAATGTTATTAAACCCTAACTTGATATCTCTAGGGGCATTTTTCGCAATCTCCCAAATGTCTTTGTTATATTCACAACAAAAAGAAATTTTAAACAATTGTTTTCTTTGCTGTTCTCTATTGTTTTTGTAATCTAGCAATTATTTAAAAACTTTTTCATATTATATGCACACATGCATACATACTTACATATATGGATATTTTGGCTATACATTTAATAATGATTTTTTGTTTTTGTTTTAATATTTTGTTTGACATGCAATGCGTTTGTATCGCTATATAACATATGGGCGATGTAATTTGCTGTTATTTTTTTTTTGTTTTTTGATAAGTGTTGTAATATTAAACAATTTGTTGCATGCTAAGCTTTAACAATTATTTCAAATGCATGTGTTTGCAAAATTCTACATTGGGATGGCATATTTTTCTTTTATTTTCTACATAATTTATTGAAAGTAATTATTTATTTAAATTGTATGCCTGCGTATATAAGTTTGCATTTATTTAGCACTTAAGGCCTGCTTTTATAGAACCATTTTTATATCAGCATAAAATTCCTTAACTTAATTTTCAAATATATTTTTGAATACTTTCATTCATTGTAAAATGGACAAACCCAAACAGATTTTATTTCCTTACTAGCTGAGACCGGCATACGTTGTCTTGCCCCCAATTATTTCATATTTCTTATCTACAAATTACTCCTTTGTTGGATCAAAAATGAAACGAAAATCTACCGGGTATTGACCCAAACTTATGTTGAAAATTTCAGCCCCTTAGGTCTTACAGTTCCATAGATCATGCATTAATAGCAAACACCCATAAAGATTTTATATACGTATAGATCTAGGTACATATATGTATATACAGATAATTATTTTTTTATTTATTTAATTTTTTTTCTATTTTACTGAAATTAGAATTTCGTCAATAACATCAAATTCTGCTTAGTAAACTCTTGCCCTTAAACTTGTAACAGATTCTGTTATTTTACATTTTAGTCATTAAATATTCTGTTGATAAAATAATCTTTTACTGTTAAACCAAAAAATAATGGTTTTTGCCAGCGTTTATAACAGTTAAGGAATACGATAATGCAGTCAAATTGTAGATGGTAAGGCGGTTCCTAAAAGAACTAAAACTGCTTGAAAAACGAAATTAACATGTATTCAGCGTGACCATATTAGCTTATTTTGAGCTAAATTTAGCTTATTTATTTCAGATTTAGCTTTACAATTTTCATTTAGCTCTTAGCTTATTTTTTAGCTTTTTTTAAAAACTCATTTAGCTTTTTTAGCCTTTTTTAGTCTAAATTGCGTGTTCTCTAAAAATATATTGAAAACATAAACAACTTATAAAAATTATAATTTTTTAGCATTGTAAAATAGTTTACAAGAAATACAAAATGTAAATTATACGATAATTTTATAACAGAAATGGAAAGTTGAAAAATAGTAGATAATGGCAGAATGGTTAGAATTCCAATGGAAAAAGTTAAATTCATATTAGTGGCCAAAACACTTTTTGAGTTTTTTGGGTATAAAATTATTTGACTTGAGTTGAACGTTCATTCAGCGGCATCAATTAACTTAAAACAAAAACCTGAAATAGCCTTAAGCCTGGATAACACTATGTACTGATTTTCGTCGGGCCGCCTCAATAAAGTCATAAGTAATAAGTCAAAATGGCATTATCACTTAATTAATTCTGGAATAAGTCTATATGGGCTTATTACCAATGCAGTGTGGCGCAATTATGTCCTTGTATTTCAATAAGTCGATAAATTAGAGCAAAATCTTTACTTATGACTTTATTTCACTGATCTGACGAAACTCGGTACATTGTGCAGATAGTGTGATCCATGCTTTACCTTAAATAGAATTAATTCACTTAAAAAGCTTTCGTATTTTAGTATAAATGTTTTTACATTTTTTAAAACTTGTTAAGATTATTTTGGGGAAGTTTTTGTTTTGTTCTTCATTAAATTTAAAATATAATAATTAATAAATAATTTCATTAAACAAATATTCTATATGTATAATAAAAGAATATGTTTGTGTAATATTTAACGTTAGTTTAGCAATAAGAAACTATTGAAAAGTGATCAAAGAAGTGGAAAAAAGTTTAGCTTTATTTTCTAGCCTAAAATGTAACTTTTTAGCTTATTTTAGCTTTTTTTCAAACGTGATTTAGCTTAATATTATTTTAAAATCTGGTCACACTGCATGTATTTAACATGTATCTTTGCAAAGAGTTTCGTTTCTACCAAAAGCATTAATGAAGAAATCACAAATTTATAGGGAAATAGGTAACAAAAATAAATTATTTTTAATTAAGGGACTTACTGCCTTGTTCATAAAAAATATTTCTGTTTAATAAGAGGTTTATGAAACAAATTTTCTATGGGAATTTGATTAATAAGCCCTGTATAAAATCATAATATTTTTTATGAATAGGCCATAATATTGTAAAAAGCAATAATAAGCATTTTATATGGGAAATATTTTGAAATCAGGAAAAAAATACTTGTCTACATAATTTGCTTAAATGCTACATATTTTAATTATTAAAATAAAAATTTATTTTTTATTATTTTTATACAATATTTGAACTACTTGTTAATATTATTGAAATAAAAATGCTTTATCATTAAGAAATAATTAACTGTAGTAATAAAAAATTCATAAATAACAATAAAAAATAGTTAATTTTTTTAAGTTATTTATTTCTTTAGCATTTGTAGAATTTTTTTTTACTAAAATAAAACTGTTTTTAATAAAATAAGTAAAATAAAACAAAATATAAGATAAATCATGAAATATTTCATGCTGTGCATTTCAAAATACAATCCCTATAATTAATACGCATGTCACCAGGAAATCACTTTATTATGTACACACTTTATTACACAGAAATTATATTTTTCCACTTTTTTATTTAAAATAATAAGGTAAATATCTAAATTTTTTATATACAAGGGCTATGTGCACATTTTTCTAGCTTAATTTAAAATAATGATATATTTTACTTTGGATTACACTCCTTTTACTTTTCTTCCTCAACAAAACCTTTTTTAAACATTTCGAAATTAACAGAAAATTCTTCGAACTAATTCAAACGCATGTTAATCAAAATTATATGTTACCAGCCATATTTATAAAAATTATTTATTTATATAAAGGTAAACCAATAGATTGCTGATGACCAAGAACAGGGGTTTCATGCAAATGCATGTTTAACCCTGATAATAGCAAGAACGAAATATATTTACGAAACAATGAATTTACTTACCAATGCAATCGATTTATTAGTGCATATTTTAGCATATTTTGCTAAAAATACATATTTTGCATAATTTGGTCATAAATGCATGGTTTTATGTCATAAAAGGCTCGTACATGCACCTTTTTGGAACAGGAAAATATTTATATCATTATTTAGTTGTATGTAAATTGAAAACTTTTCTTTTGATTTAAATTTTTTTTTGCATATTTTTTGTTTTTAGTGCATATTTTGCGTTGTTGATATCATCCCTGCAGGAAATGGTACTGACACAAGACTAGCCACGTGACCGGTCCCCAAGTGATAGGGACCAGTCCGAGTTCTAACACTTCCTATGAAGCGGACCAGTCACTTTTACATGGGGATGGCCTAGGATGGGGTTAATTGATACTTTGTATGCACCTTGTGACTTGTCACTGAACTATCCCATAGGGACCTATTCGATGTATAATAATATAAAATATTTATAAATAAAATTTCGACATTTAACTGTAACAATTAACGCTTATATATTTTTTTATTGTTACAAATGCAATGACATTTTTTTTAATTTTATTTTTATTCTGAAAATTTTTTGAGATTCGTACCGACAACCTCGTGCATGACAGGCTGGCACACTACCCACTCGACCACAGGGCCACTCATATTTCAAAAGTATAAATACCATTTAAGCTTAGGTTAATATCTAAGTATAGTTACGGGACTGATCCCAGAGTCATATTGAAGGGAGCAATTAACATTATATTTACACTATTTGATAGGTCCTGTGTTCGACCACATCGAACATGTTCAGTGCAGTTTACTACAATACTAGATTGAGTCCGAATTAAATTGGCTCAAGATCAAGACGATACACCACGAAAATGGTCAATATGCCACCATTTAAACGATATGACTTTTTTCACCATACACTACTACGTACTTTTGATAACACCCACATTATCTCCAGTTATAGGACGAGTACATTTGGATCAATTGTCACCAAATTTTCTGCAGGGATATTTTAGGCTGCAAAAATACCTTTTTTAAATGCATGAAGTCTTTGTCCCTGCTCATAAGCAATGCAGCTGGCCACTTCGAAAAGTTGGCCTTAAGAATTTATTAAGGTGCTGCTTCCTGAAATGTTCTAAAGTATAATAGCTCACGAATGGGCAACAGATTCATACAAAAAGTGGTCTTAATAATTTATTTAGAGTGCTTAGATACGTTTAAATTATATTGATATGTTGGCAAAGTTTGTGCAACTTTACTGTAGCTACAACTTTGTCAAATATTGTTAGCAAAAAAAGAAGGAGTCCCTGCAAGTTATTTTGAAAGAAATTAAAATCCTTTTCCTTTAGTGTGCATGAAGAAATTATATTTTTGGCGTAAAATTTTAATGAAATTTATTTGGTGGACTTCATTATTACTGTATAATCATCATTATTGCCATATAATCATTATTGCCATATAATCATCAAGTCTGAATTAGATGTTGGCTAAAAACTGAAGACACCATTCTTTTAAGGCAGCACAGGTTTTCAACACTTAAAAATGCTTTCACCAAAATCACCAAACTGAGTACTAGGATTAATTACTCTTTGGTGGTAGAATCGAACTTGCACTGTTGCATATTTTTATAACTGGTCCTGCCAGCAGCAACAGATCTGAATACATTCCTTCTAGGATACTTTTTAATAAAATTTTATGATTGCATAGAATTTACTTATGTTATAGAAAGCTCTTAAAGTAACTCTACTGCCCAATGAAATTCTACTATCCAAATTAAATAAAAACATACCCTACACTGCCATTTAAAACTTTTTTTTTAATAATTGTTTTCTTCTCGAAAAAAAAAACCCCATAATATTTTTAGTATATTTTAGCAATATATTTTGCAGCAATACTGAATGAACAGAAAAAAATATACAAATAAAATAAACAAAAAAAATCATCTGTTTTGCTAGACTAGAGTTAATAATATTAAAACAAAACATGTATAAATTGTTTGAAAAGAATCCAAATATCAGTATAAATAAAGGAAAATATCTGTGCATTCTCTATACGACTCTGTAAGTTTGAACAGAAAAAAAATTCTATAGAAACAATTGAGTGGAATGTTTATATTTTACTTTCGTAACAAACGTTGAAAATAAAAATAATACAAAGACAAAAAAAAAATTATATATTTATGTATATAACAGTAGCAAAAGTGCACCCACCATTTTCAATATAAAAAAAAGTTTTCCAAAAAAAAAAACAAAGGCAACTTTTTAAAACAATGCAAAATAAGAGACATTTTTCTATGCACATACACAATCAAAGAAATATGAAAATAATGGGAAATAAAAAGTTACCAACTGCAAAAGCGGAAACAATACAATGACCAAACGAAAAAAAAATATTAATTCAATTGAAACAAATATAGAACAAGTAAGAGTGCTATATTCGGCTGTGCCGAATCTTATATACCCTTTACCAACGTACGTACATATATATAGTATACAGACACGTACATACATATTTGTTTTGTGAAAAAATTTATCATTTTTTTAAAGTTTCCATCTTTGGAGCTATAATTTTCATTTTTCAAATTTCATATACCAAACTTTTCTTTCAGAAGCATAAAATATATTCAATTTATAAAGAAAAAGAAAAAAATTTTTAGACCTATTTAATTTTACATAACACAAAAAGTGTAAGTTTTCCAACCCTGGAGTCATAATTTTGGATTTTTCTGATTATTGATACCAATCTAGTTCTTTAAAAAATACATAAAAGAAGAAATAAGAAAAGAACGAAATAAGCAAAAACTTAGTTTCATTTAATTCCTTTAATATTAAAAAAATCAGTTAAGTGCGACTTTGAATCGCGCACGAAAGGAAGGTTTTTTGCTTTTTTGAAGTTTTTTTCACTTAAAACGATTTTTTCAGTTTTGCCGCTTTTTTCTCGTTTTGGCGATGTTGTCTGTTTTTGGAGATTTTTTTCATTTTGGCGATTTTTTTCTGTTGTTGGGCTTTTCTTCATTTTGGAGATTTTTCTCATTTTGACGATTTTTTCTGTTTTTTGGGTTTTTTTCGCGATTTTTTTGTTTTTTTTTCGTTTTGGTGATTTTTTTCATTTTGGCGATTTTTTTTCATTTTGGCAATTTTTTTTCTTTTTTTTATGTTTTTTTCGTTTTGGTGATTTTTTCATTTTGGCGATTTTTTTTCCATTTTGGCGATTTTTTTCATTTTGACGATTTTTTTCTGTTTTTTAGTTTTTTTTTCGTTTTGGCGATTTTTTTTCTTTTTTTGGCGATTTTTTTCTGTTTTTTAGGTTTTTTTTCGTTTTAGCGATATTTTTCATTTTGGCGATGTTTTTTTCATTTTAGCAATTTTTTCGTTTATTTGCGATTTATTTTAGTCTTAGAAATTTTCTTTTAATTTAGTGCTTTTTTTCATTTTGGCGATTTTTTTCTATTTTTTTGGGGTTTTGATTTCGTTTTGGTGATTTTTTTCATTTTGGCGTTTTTTTTTCATTTTGGCGATTTTCTTTCATTTTGGCGATTTCTGTTTTCATTTTAGCAATTTTTCCGTTTTTATGCGATTTATTTTAGTCTTAGAAATTTTTTTTTAATTTGGTGCTTTTTTTCGTTTTGGCGATTTTTTCTGTTATTTAGGTTTTTTATTTTTTTGGCGATTTTTTTCATTTTGGCGATTTTTTTCTGTTTTTTAGGGCTTTTTTCGTTTTGGTGATTTTTTTCATTTTGATTTTTTTTAATTTGGTGCTTTTTTTCGTTTTGGTGATTTTTTTTCTGTTTTTGGTTTTTTTTCATTTTGGCGATTTTTTTCTGTTTTTGGGGTTTTTTTCATTTTGGCGATTTTTTTTCATTTTGGCGATTTTTTTCTGTTTTTTTAGGGTTTTTTTTTTCGTTTTGGTGATTTTTTTAATTATGGCGATTTTCATTTTGGCGATTTTCTTTCATTTTGGCGATTTTTGTTTTCATTTTAGCAATTTTTCCGTTATTTTTTGCGATTTATTTTAGTCTAAGAATTTGTTTTAATTTGGTGCTTTTTTTCGTTTTGGCGATTTTTTCTTGTTTTTGACGATTTTTTTCGGTTTTGCGATTTTATAATTTTTTATTTTTTCAGTTTTACCGTTTTTGAAAATTTCAAGAGTTTTGCTGTTACGGTTTCCAAGATACAGCAAATTATCAAAATTACATAGTCTAAATTGCATTAACTGATGGAACACCCTTTAATTTAAATTTTTTGAAATTTTGTAGTCTGTATAAAAATACACTAACCTTACAAATTTCAAGTGTACAATTGTATATATACTACATGGGATTTTAAAATTTTTCGTTGCTCGTTTTGGAACACCCTTTAATTTCCAATTATCATGTATTTGTTGTTGTAGCCGTCAAAGGTCTACACACTGTGTCCAAATTTCAGGTCTCTAGCTCTTACGGTTCTCGAGAAAATACTAATATAGTTTTAGACATAGTTAATTTTACATAATACAAAAAGTTAAAGCTTTCCAACCCTGGAAACGTCTTTTTAATTTTTTTGTATTTTTTTTTATTTAAAATTCCAATTTTAGTCGTACTGAAGTGTAAAATATGTACATTTATTAAAAAAAATAAAAATTTGTTTTCGGGAGTTATTTTTATATGGCAAAATGAAGTTTAAGTTTTCCAGCTCTGCAATCGTCTGCCCGATTTTGCTGAATTTCAATACCAATCTATTTTGGAAAATTTCTGACACACCAGTCCAAGAACGAAGTCTCTAGCTCTTCTGGGAGCTTCGGAAAACCGATTTCACGTACAGACAGACGGACAGACGGACAGACGGACAGACGGACAGACGGACAGACGGACATCGCTTATTCGTCTTCCCTATGCATAAGGATCCAGAATATATATATTTTATGGATCGCTTATTGATATTATAGAAATTACAAACGGAATGACAAACCTATATATACCCTTTTACCATTTTTGTTGGTAAAGGGTATAAAAAGCTATTTTTTGTGCAATATAAGTTTATCTTGAAATTGGAAATAAAACAATAAAAATGTTTAAGCACGAAAAAGGAAAATGGAAAAAATGAGACTTTTATATATATTTTTTATATATTTTATATATTTTATACAGACATATTTATATACAACTACAAATTATATTGCAACTAAAATTATTGGTCATAATAACAAAGGCTCATTGGTTTGAAGCAGTTTAAAATTAATAGTGTGACCTGGATCCACGACTCTTAAGCAAGACAGTACAATATCAATTTGCCTATATTGTTGCTTATATAATAATGTACATATATACACGCATACAGACATAGTGACTACATGAAATAATGATGCAATCAAAATGCTGCTGAGATTGTCTACATGTTGCTGTTACCTTCTGGAAGCCTTGTGTGAAGTATGAAAAGGAAGACACATCTGCTGGCAGTTCAGTCCATTATAAAGTCAGTCTGAAGTTCAGTTGTCTATTAAGAGTTTAGTCCATTATTGTGAAGAAAGGGAAAATCTAAGTTAAAAGCAGTTGATAGTCGTGCAAAAGTATGTGTAAAAGTAAACTCAGTGAGTCATTACAGTGAGCGTCAACAGAGTAATTCTTGTGTGAAGAACAGCTGAGAGGAGGTAGTGCTTCAAGACCAGCACAGCCAGACGCGTATATACAATACCGGAGTAGATGTCGTAGCAATCAGTTGTGAAGTAATTTAAGCTGTGCGTGTATATTTAAGCTCTTGATTTTATAAGATGAGTGTAATTAGTAAATAAAGTGTCATTCTTAACCCTAATTAGACAGAAAAAGCGTTTTCAAAGGATAAAAATTTAAAAATACCTAAAATAAAATATGCGTTTGTTTATTTGCTTGTTTTATTTGTATATTGGGAAGGGTCGAGGGTGCTGCAAATTGTCTGCCCCAATAATTGATTATCGAATGAATGAATGAATATGAATGTCATTTCGTCACTGTCTAAACTAACTGACCTAACTAACATTTTACAAATTTAACAGGAGAGCAGCTTTTATGGTTGTTTTATACATTCATTCTTATGGATGCGTCAGATGTTTTATTTAGGCAAAAAAGTAATGCTTACAGTCATGCAAATTGTAGACAATGTGTATTATGATATATAAAGTCTACACGCAATGAAAAAATATGGTTGAGGTAACCATAATCAAACAGCAACATACTATGATTGAATTATATGGTTGTAGTCAAATCATATTATTGTCAACAGAAAAGCAAAGTTTAAATAATATTATATATTTGTTATACCTAATCTTATTATTGTAATTAAGATAACACTATTGTTAGATGTGACTAAAATATAATTGAGACTTACCATACCATGTTCTAATATTATAATAATATTATTAAATATGACCATAGTATTATTTTATGTAATAATAATATTTTGTTTTTTAATCATATATTTAATGGCAAATCTTTTATTTAAAACAGCTGTGCGGTAAATCCGAAATAAAAATAAATTAATATTGTTGAAAGAAAATGTATGTACAGAAATGTATACTTACATATATGTGTGTACACGAAATACAGACATATCTGTATACATATGTATCTACATTTTAATTTTATTTATCTACCCTTTTATTTATACTTCTTTTTATTTATTTAAAACCACGCGTGCACTGCCGATAGCTTACAAACGAAACACTGAACTGACAGAAGATGTTTCTGAAAAGGATTTTTTTAAAAACTTAACATAGTATGGTTTTGGATAACATTATATTGTTATTTACATCATATTATTTTTACACAATAATACAAATTATATTGTAGTCAAAAATTTTTAATAAAACTATATTGTTAAACTCTAACCATATCGCACTTTCTATGAATATAATAATGTAATTATTAAATTCAAACATTATTGTGTTTATCGTAACGAAATTAATGTTTAAAACAACAATAACTAGTTTTCAACAACCACGCATTTGTTTCAGAGAACATAATATTGTTTTCTCAATCATTTTACAACCATATCTTTTCTTTGCGTGTAGTAAAGGACTTAACTCATTTCCCAAAAAAATGTCAGTTAGGTCGGTTAGTTAAAACGGCGACAATTTGTGGACCAATTTTCAAAATGCTTTTTTGCATATGGAAGAGGTCCACTACGTTTTTTTTAAGTGAGAGGTGGACGGCAAAATTATTAACATTGACATTTTGTGAACCAAATTTCAAAATTATTTTTGCATATGACAAAACTGCACTAATGGAAATTCTGGGTGGGAAAGTAAAGTGCCCGGTTCTAAAATTGATTATCAAATAATTTTGTAATTTAAGGACCAATTTTCAAAATTTATTTTACTTTTTTTTGGAAAAATTGTGTTAAGCTAGTTGTATTTATTTGAAGCTTTTAAATATTAAAATGCAGGAGTAATTTTGCTTGTTCAGGCTTGTTAGTTCAGTATTGGCCATGATACAATCAGGGCAATCATGAATAAAATTAGATTTTTCCCTATTACTTGCTATTGTTTGAAATTATTTCCCGGAATTTTATTCATGATTGCTCTCAACGATATAAAGGTAGAACCATATTTCACGTAAAAAATAATTTTTAACCTTAGTGGCGACAGGGAGTTTACTCTGTATTTCGAAACGAAAGAAAATGCTTTCGAATTTGTATGTTATTAACATTGAATTTGGAAAGCATTTGCTTTCATTTCGAATCATAAAGTAGACCCCCAGATCAGAAAGTAAAACGTTGCCACACACTAGAAGGAGAAACTTTTTTTAGGAATTTTTTTGGAAATGTGCAAATTGGGATCTTATTTATGCTCAGAAAAGTATTTTATAAATTGCATTTTTTGAGTTATGGCACTTTTTAAGTAAAGAAGCGATATCGAATAGCGGCTTGCTGGAATAAAGATATTCTATATAGTTTTCCTTTGGCCTTTGCTGTAGAAAACATAAAGATTTTAACAGGGATTGCCATAATATATTCGAAATATGTTTTATTTTATTTTTCAATTAGGTTCATTCTTTTCGGAGTTACCTGCGGAACAGCCTCAAAAACTCTAAGCAGTAAGGTTATTGTCACTGTCTGGATAAGCCCACACAATGGCCCAAAGTAAGTAACGATTCACTGTTGACCAGTTATGCATTGTGGCAATGCCATGACACCGTGGGTTGTATGTACAACGAAAGGTTGAGCGAAAGTAGAGTAACGTTTATAGCCAACTCCCAGTTTATTTTTCAATTTATTTACAGAACATCATTGAATAGGCTGCCTATCACGTACACGTCCTTATGCAAAATTATATCTGTGGCAAAAAGGAAAAGGTGCTTAAGTCGAGATAAGCTGATTTTGAGTTAATTGTACCTCTTTAATCTGCATATTCGAAAGTACCCCTGGTCAAAATCTTAATTAACAACTCTCCTTTGTGTGAACTTGTTTATGTTGTAGAAAAAAATTCTGACACGAAAAGTTCAATATTTAAACACATTTAAACACTAAGGTCAACGAATATAATAATGTATACTGTATATTTATTAAAAATAAACAAAAATAAGTACCACCATTAATATATTTATTGTCCCCTAAAGTATGCTGCACAAAATAAATAATAGTAATATAATTTAAAATTAGAGGTAGACGTATACTTAATGTGACTTTAATGGATTCTCTGAACTATGTATGGAAAATGTATTTTTTGAAACGAGTTTTCGTTATTTTTCATACAAATTTGAAACGTTTAGAAACGAAATTTCTTTCAAAATCTGCCTATCAAATTATATTTTTTCCATATGTAGGTACGTTCATATCTATCTTTACATATCTTTATATATTGTCCGCGGTCGATCAGTTCATTTGACCATCTTTATGTCTGCAGTATGTTGCTTTCACGCAGAAACTACTTCATTTCTAGAGAAAAAAATATTGAATAGGAACTTCAGTAGCAGAAGGGAAAATAACGACATTGTCCACAGTTTCATTTAAAACCAATTGAAAATTTTTTAAATTTAATACAATGTCCTTTGTAGTAATTCATCCTCTATAATTTTTTTTTTTTTTTGTTTTTAAGCCTAAATAGAACATTAAATGAAACACATACCATTTTAAAATTTCCCTGCCAGTTGCTGATCCAATTTTACAAACACATATCATTTTAAAATTGCCCTGCCAAAGTTGCTCATGCATTTCTACCTTCTCTCACATGCGTTCAGTTGTCTTAACATCAATCAAACAATTATGTAGTAAATAAGAAACGAAAACAAATCACGTCCTTCCAGCTCGTTTAACAAATCTTAGATGATAGATACTGTGCTCATGCTATATCTCAAAGAATTTTGTCTTATTGCATTTGAAATCAATTCAAGCGAAGGTATGTATTTGTTTTCATATTTATAAATTCCAGCGCTGTTTTATAAAATTAAATTGCTATTGTTATAAATAGTTTTTGTGCATTCGTCAGTAGTTTTTAGTTTTCTTTGCATTATAGTTTACTACTACTTCCCTGCTTCACTCACTGATTTATTTTCATAAAGTTTTTTTCCTTCTTTTAAAAAAGATTTTCTTTTTCTTATTTCATTGTTGGCTCGATACGTGCTATCAATTTGCATCGATCAATATCAAACTAAAAAGATTTCAATTTAATAGCACTACAACAATAACCAGCCAAACGACAACTTAAACTGAAAACAAGAATGAATATTTGAAATAAGAAAATAATAATAATAAAAAAAAAGGAACTAACTCTATACTGATGAAACTAAATAAACGAAAATGGATGAGATTCCTGTGAATAATGCAATCTAAGCACGAGTAAATGTTTATTGGTACTACACTATAGTAATCAGATTAATGTACACTGAGAAAAATATTGCTAAGCAAAGTGGTTGAAGTTTTAGAAGCGTACGTTAGTATTTAAACTTAAATATTCAAACAGGCTAAATAACTAGTTCGATAAAAAAAAAACAAATACAGGGTATGTAAAGCCGTTGTTAGGAAAATATAAAAAATAATATGCCAAAATGTATAGCCTGGGTTGTATAAGCTTTTTAAGCTTATAGCTTTTGATTTATAATGATGAGCCTGAAAAGGAAAAAATTTTTCTCATTTATTTTACATAATTCTTTCAACATTCCTTATTGCTCGCTTAAGAACACCCTTTAAGTTTTAACTGTCATATAATTCCTACAGGGTTCGTTTTCACTTTCGGTGTACGGAACCCTAAAAAGTTTAATTGCATCAAAATATAAAAAAAATTTATATTGTGTGTTTTTCAGAGCTCTGGGTGCATGTTAAGTCTTGTAAAAATCGGTAAAGTAGAACTACTTTAAATAAAAAATTAAATTTTAAGGGGCGTGACTCCGCCCATTTTTTAACCCCCGACCAAAAAAAGGGGTACTATAAGTTTGTAGTCTGTGTCTGCGTATCTGTGTGTCTGGCCGTGCCCACGTACAGCCCAAACGGCTGGACCGATTTTGAAAGGTAACTTGATCGAGATAGTTCTGAACCATATTTGAAGAAAATCGGTCCAGCCGTTTAGAAGATGTCACATCTTTTCTATATACATATATCGGGGGTTTTTAAAATTTTTAGTTTTTTTTATTTAAATGGAGGATTGTGTCCATTTTAGAAGTCAAAGTGTGTGGAAGTTTCGTAAAAATCGGTTGAGTTGAACTGCCTGAAATATTATAAATAATGTTAATGGGCGTAACCACGCCTATTTTTTCAACTTTCAAATTCTGTAATTACAGTAACTCAAGGTGTTTTATAGGTTTCGCACCAATTAAATAAGTAGAATATCATAAAATTGCTTTAAAATATCATGGGCGTATCCCCGCCCACTATTTTTATTATATGACCAATAGGAATCTATACTCTTTTCGACAAAAAAAGAATTTTTACAATCGGTAAAAAATTTATCGAGTTATGAAGTAACACCCCTCCTTTTTTTGAAGTCGTTTAAAAAAGGATATGTCATATAATATTTCCAAAAACGGAAAGATTTGTCTATTGTAACAAAAAAGTAACTCCTGCATCGTTTTGTTTTTGAAATTCGAATGCCACACAAAAATGCAACGGCAGTATACGGTGTTTTATGCGAATGGTCTTGCATAAGTGTAAGATTCAGAAAAACTGCAGAGTTTTCAATAAGTTTTTGCTGCCACATATAATTAATAAAAGTTTTAGTAAAATATCAATATTATTTAACTGCCAGGACAATGTCTTGCATAACAGCCAACGATCTTTATTCTAAAGATTTTTAATCCTGATCCAAATATCTAACAACATTATATTCCTTCCATTTATAATCATATTTTCCTGCTGTTGCATTTTATTTTTCATTGTATTCCACACACATTTTTTAAATGTGTTTCAATAACGGACAAGTAAAGTTACTTTACTTACACATATTTTTATTTATATTTAATTTTTTTTTTCTACACTTTGCAATATTTTATCAAGATTTGTTTAGTTTTTGTTTTAACTATTTTCTTTACTTATGCATTTCTTTCATCTATCTCAAATATTTCTTTCTATTTTCTAGTCGTTCTTATATTGTTTTTTTTTTTTATTCCAAGCTTTTGATTTGATTATATTTTATTTTTATTAGTTTATGGAAAAGAATAGAATTTTTGTTGTCACATAAACTAGAAGATACATCAACGGTAGCAGCAGTATTAGCAGCAGCAAAACGTTAAAGCTAACAACAACATTATCAGTTGCTACAGCAAACAATATGCCAAAAACCAGCAACAAGAACAAATGCAACAACCTACAACTTGCCATGATACATGATAAAATTCCTCCATGAAGTCGTACATCATGTTGATATAGTGACATGCGGCAGCAGCAACTTTAGCATTAGCAACAGCATGCAGCTGCTTCGTGTGACGTGCAACTAACTGTTTGCCAGTGTGTGTTCGTTGCATTGTTGCAACTTTTAGCAGTTACTTATGGAACGTTTTTTTTTTTTGTTTCTTTTCTTCTACGTTTTTGCCAGCTTTTAAGATTTATTGGTATAAAGTGTTTTCTGTATTTAATAAAATAAACTGTTGAAAAATAAAACAGTGATGAATGTGCATGTTGTGCCACTCGTCAAATGGCAATAAATGTTTATTTTTCTTTTACGATAAATACACAAATTAATAAATATTTATTTGTTTTAGTTGTGTCAATGCAATCAAATGATAAATATGAAAGCGTAACAAGTAAAATGCATTAAAAAAAGTAAAATTCAATCACTTGCAGTATTTAAAATTTTAAGATTTTTTTTTTTCAAGCCCTAAAAGTATGCTTTTATATGTTGTATAAACATTTAAAAGGTGGAAGAATTTGCTAAAGTTAGATTAGATATCTTCAAAAGGGCAAAATTATCTCTTAGATCTACCTTGAATTTTACATCATTCCGTGCAAGGACATGGTAAGCTCCTATATATACTTTAAATTAAAAATTTAGTTTGACCTCAAACCATGACCAGAATAAATCGATACCTTGTAACTATTTATAAAATTGTAAATTTAATATCGGCTGTAAATTTCATATGAATTGAGTCAAGGACCACGCTAAGCTTCCCTATAAAATTTACTTTAAAAATATAATATAACCTACAATTGTCAGCAGAATTCGGTAAAACCCTGTAACTATTTATAAAATTGTAGAATGTAGCTCTGCCTTGAATTGGATATCAATCTGTACAAGGACTATGTCCTTGCTCCCATATATCCTTTATTTTAAAAATTTGGAATTACCTTAATTTTAGAACAAAGTGCAAGGAAACCTTGAAAATGAGCTTACAAAATCCAAAATATCTTATCAAAAAGTACAAGAACACGATTGTTTCTCATAAGTCCCTTATTTCGAAAATTGGATTTTCTTCTAATTATATACATGTTATGTACATACATACATATGTACATATGTACTCGTATGTGGGTAGGCTGTGCTTAACGCAAATTAGCTGTTCAAACTATTTCTAGACTTGTAAGCTTAATATTTGCTGTAGATTTCGGACATACTAACCCCCATATATCCTTTATTTAAAAACTCTTGTTTGACTTGCAATTATGACTAGAATACATATTAATAAAATTGCAATTTGATGATCAGTCCGAAATTTCATAGTCATCGGTGCAAGAACATGGTGAGCTTACCTATATCCTTTATTTTAAAAATTTGGTATGACTTACAGTTCTTACCAGAATGCAGAAAAAACTTGTTGCTATTTATAAAATTACACAGTTAAGCTATGCCGTGAATTTTATATCAATCTGTACAAGCACATAGTTGGCTCCCATATATCCTTTATTTTAAAAGCTAAAACTCACCTGCGGTTATTACCAGAAAGCAGCGAAACCTTCTAACTACTTATAGAATTTAAAATTGAACGCATTCAGAAATTTGCATTTCATTTGGTGCAAGGACGTGCAAGCTTCCCATATATCCTTTATTTGAAAGGTATTATTTTGGCAACGATTTAGACCAGCCAGCAGCGAAACTTTGTTACTGTTTATGGAATTACAAGTTTGAACTAAGATTAAATTTAAGTTAGTGCAAGGACAAGCAAATTTCCCATATATCCTTTATTTTAAAAATACTATTTTACCTACGATTTTGACCTGAAAGAAACGAAATTTTTTAACTATTTATTGAATTACAAATTTAAACTATGCTTTAAATTTTATTTCAGTTGGTGCAAGGACCTGCAAGCTCCACATATATCCTTTATTTTAAAAATATTATTTTAACAATGATTTTGACCAGAAACGAGAGAAATTTTCTAAATATCTACAGAATTAAAAGTTTAAGCTATGCTGTAAATTTTATTTAAATTAATGCAAGGACAATAAATGCTCTCATATATCATTTATTTAAAAAAATATTATTTTAGCAACGAGTATGCCCAGAAAGCCGCGAATATTTCCAACTATTTATAGAATTAAAAATTTTACCCATGCTGTAAATTTAATTTCAGTTTGTTCAAGGACATGCAAGCTTCCTATATAGCCTTTATTTTAAATAATTATATTGGCTACAATTTTGATCAGAAAGTAGCAAATTCATGTAACAACTTACAGAATTACAAATTTAAGCTATGCTATAAATTTTATTTCAATTGGTACAAGGACCTGCAAGCTTCCCATATATCCTTTATTCCAAATATACTACTTTAGCTATGAATTTGACGAGAAAGTAGCGATAGCTTGTAACTATTTACAGAATTATAAATTTAAGCTGTTTTGCAATTTTTATTTCACTTGGTGCAAGGATATGCAAGCTTTTCATGTATTCTCTAGTTTAAAAATATTATTTTGCTAACTAATTTTACCAGAAAGGAACGCGACTTTGTAACTATTTACAGAATTACAAGTTTAAACTCTGATGCTAATTTTATTGCAGTTGGTGCAAGGATCTGCAAGCTCCTCATATATCCTTTATTTTAAAAATATTATTTGAATATTGATTTTGACCAGAAAGCGATGCAATTTTGTAACTATTTTTAAAATTACAAATGTAACCCATGCTGTGTATCTTATTTTGGTGGGTACAAGAATATACACGCTTTCCATATATCCTTTATTTTAAAAATATTATTTTAACGACCATTTTAACCAGAATGTAGTGAAACTTTGTAATTACTTACAGAATTAAAAATTTACACTATGTTGTTAATTTAATTTCAGCAAGCACTTGTATCCTTTATTTTACAATTATTACTTTAGCAACGATTTTGCTCAAAAAGCGATGAAACTATGTAACTATTTATATAATTATAATTTTAGCCCGTGCTGAAAATTTTATTTCAGTTAGTGCAAGGGTATGCAAGCTGCCCACATATCCTTTATTTTAAATATATTATTTTAGCTATGTCTTTGACCACAAATTGGCGAAACCTTGTAACTGTTTACAGAATTGCAAATTCAAACTATGTTGTTAGTTTTATTTCACTTGGTGGAAGGACATGCAAGCTTCCCATATATCCTTTTTTTAATATCATAATAGCTACGATTCTGACTGTTATGTATCATAACTTTTTGGGTTCTTTATAAATTTACTTAATTCAGCTCACTGTTAAGTTTTTTTTAATCGCTGTAAGGACATGTCTAACTGTTATCCTGTAGCCTAAATTTGAAAATTTTAAATTTCAGGTGTAATAATGATGAGAATCCAAATAAATATATGCAAACACAAACATAATTACAAATTTAATATATGTAGGGAATTGCGTGCAAATCAATTAAAGGACATGACTGCCTTCCATATATCCTTTATTTTTAAAATTAGTTTAGGCTTTCACCATGAGCTGAATTCAGCCAGATTTTGTTACTTTTGATAGAGTTATATGTATGCTGGTACTTTATAATATATTTTATTACAATAGGTAAAATGACTAACTGATCTCCCACATATCCTTGCTATGAAAAAATTCATTTGAGCACAAATTGCGCAACAGGCCATACCGAATTTTTGTATTTATTCATAAAGTTATTTAGCTAAGTATTCAGCTTGATTTACACAGCTCCTTGCATATCCTTATTTTACTATATATAAAATTTTAATTTCTGATATGAACAGAATACATGGAAAATTGGTAATTTTGCTATAATTAAAGAGTTAAGTTGAACTGGTGCAAGGATACGCCTTCCTTCCATATATGCTTTATTTTATTTCCACTGGAATTGTGATCACAATCCGCGCTAAGCTTTTTTCTGTTTATTAAACATTTTATTTTAGTATCCATTAGAATTCGAGTAAGGAGAAATTTTTTAATCTTTTATCATTCCATTTACTACAGAAATTTATCTAAAGAAATTTTTAATAAAAACACTGTTTCATTTCAATAGTTTTCTTTTTATTTGTTATCATATTTTTTTCTACTTTACTAACATTTTTTCTCACAAATACATTTTAGTCTTAGACAACTTCGTTGTTTAATTTCAAACTCTGCAAAAGCAAAACTCATTTCCTCTAAAAATTATTACGCTTTCATTCAAAAATATTCATCTTAATATTAGAAATTTGTGAAAATCAAAACGAAAGTAATACAATAAATAATTAAAATATTTTCAGTATTTCTAATAAGAAAAATAGAAATAAAAAACTTAACACAATATTTAGAAGAAAAAAAAAATAAATAACTTTGTTCATATTCCAAGAAAGCCAGCGAGTTAAAATGTTTGATAAAATTAAAACTAAATAAAAATAAAATAATGGGTAATTGGACTTTGGGGAATCGCATATGCCAGGGCACTAGTCAATACAATTTTAAAACTGCGCTCAAAGTGGAAGTGCCAACGAGCAATCCAGTCGCCATTACATCTTTATTTCACACTTAAGTTAATGAATTATTGTTTCTATTTTTTAACTTTTACAGATAATTTAGAAAAGTATTGTGTTTATAAAAGTTTTTAAAATAAAATGTTAACAAACAGTTGTATTTCTAATTCTAATTAAGTTTAACGCCTCCCAATTATAAAGATATTTTAAGGATTTGAATAATTTATTAATATTTTTTTAAGGATTTTTTTTTATATATATGTATATATTTTGTCTTAGGGATTATCACAATGAAATCATCACTTATTTATTTTTTTATTTTTTTGTTATATAAAATTATGTTTAATTTTTTATTTCAAATAATTTAAATAATTTTTATTAAATAAAGTTTACAATAAATCGTATATAAAAGTTTATTTTTTTTAATTCTTTTTCTCATTATTTTCTAGCTATTAAATGGCTGTTGTTGTACTTAAAATTTAAACTTAAATTTAAAAAATCAGATTTAAACTAAATCGTTTGTCAGGTGTTGATTGCTTAGCTTTTAATTTTTAATTTAATGGTCCAGTTTGTAAAAGTGTCAATTGTTTATAAAAAAAAGAATATAATAAAATTTATCACAAATAAGTTACGTCCGTAATATAATTAAATTTTGAAGTATTTTTGTTTTGATTTAAAGTGAAAACGAATAAATGTTTTATAAAAACATAATTACGTTCTCATTTCTACAAACATAATTCAAGAATGTCTCTGCAACTGAAGATCATTACCAGTGATCCATGTCTCTTGCGCGATTAACAGGAGGATTTCTGTTAGAGAAAAAATTAAACAAAATAACATCGTTTACAAGTAATTATAGAAAAAGTGCCTCTCATAAGTATATATATTTTACAAAAAGTACCTTTTATTACAAGTACCTTTTTAAAGGATCTTTTATTAAAAAGTACTTTTTACAAAAGATGCCTCTCATAAGTAAAAAGTACCTTTTATTCAAAGTAACTTTTATAAATTGAACATTTTCTAAAAACTTCTTTTCTTTTAACATTACATTTTGCAAAAAGTACTTACTACAAAAAGTGTCTCTTGTAAATAGTACCTTTTATAAAATAACAAGTAAGAGTGCTATATTCGGCTGTGCCGAATCTTATATACCCTTTACCAACGTACGTACATATATATATTTTTTGTAAGAAAATTTATAATTTTTTTAAAGTTTCCATCTATGGAGCTATAATTTTCATTTTTCAAATTTCATACGCCAAACTTTTCTTTCAGAAGCATAAAATATATTCAATTTATAAAGAAAAAGAAAAAAAATTTTAGACCTATTTAATTTTACATAACCCAAAAAGTGTGAGTTTTCCAACCCTGGAGTCATAATTTTGGATTTTTCTGATTATTGATACCAATCTAGATCTTTAAAAAATACATACAAAAACGAAATAAGAAAGAACCTAGTTTCATTTAATTCCTTTAATATTAAAAAATTCAGTAAAGTGCGACTTTGAATCGCGCACGAAAGGTAGGCTTTTTTGTTTTTTTGAATTTTTTTTCAGCTTAAACGATTTTTTCAGTTTTGTCGCTTTTTTCTCGTTTTGGCGATTTTTTTCTGTTTTTGGAGGTTTTTTTCATTTTGGCGATATTTTTCTGTTTTTGGGCTTTTCTTCATTTTGGAGATTTTTCCCATTTTGACGATTTTTTTTCATTTTGGCGATTTTTTTTTTGTTTTTGGGTTGATCGCCTGAATAGGCGATTTTTTTCTTTTTTTTTTTGTTTTTTTTTAATTTTGGCGATTTTTTTGGGGTTTTTTTCGTTTTGGCGATTTTTTTTCATTTTGGCGATTTTCTTTCATTTAGGCGATTATTTTTTTGTTTTTATTTTTATTTAGGCGATTTTTTTGTTTTTTTTTCATTTTGGCGATTTTTTTTTTCATTTTGGCGATTTTTGTCTGTTTTTTAGGTTTTTTTTCGTTTTGGCGATTTTTTTCATTTTGGCGATTTTTTTTTTCGTTTTGGCAATTTTTTCTTTGTTTTTGGCGATTTTTTCCTGTTTTGGATTTTTTTTCATTTTGGCGACTTTTTTCTGTTTTTTTGGGTTTTTTTCGTCTTGGCGGTTTTTTTTTCATCTTGGCGATTTTTTCATTTTAGCGATTTTCTTTCATTTTGGCGATTTTTTTTTTTTACATTTTAGCAATTCTTCCGTTTTATGCGATTTATTTTAGCTTTAGAAATTTTTTTTTAATTTGGTGCTTTTTTTCGTTTTGGCGATTTTTTTTTTTGTTTTTGGCGTTTTTTTTTCGTTTTGGCGATTTAATAATTTTTTGTTTTTTTAGTTTTACCGTTTTTGAAAATTTCAAGAGTTTTGCTCTTACGGTTTCCAAGATACAGCAAGTTGTAAAAATTGCATAGTCAAAATTGCATTAACTGATGGAACACCCTTTAATTTAAAATTTTGGAAATTTTAGTGTTAATTTTTGTAGTCTGTATAAAAAGTGTATATACATATAATTGTATGTATATTACATGGGATTTTAACATTTTTCGTTGCTCGTTTTGGAACACCCTTTAATTTCCAATTCTCATGTATTTGTTGTTGTAGCGGCCAAAGGTCTACACACTGTGTCCAAATTTCAGGTCTGTAGCTCTTACGGTTCTCGAGAAAATACTAATATAGTTTTAGACATAGTTAATTTTACATAATACAAAAAGTTAAAGTTTTCCAACCCTGGAAACGTCTTTTTAATTTTTTTCATATTTTTTTAATTTAAAATTCCAATTTTAGTCGTACTGAAATGTAAAATAAATTTATTTATTAAAAAAAATAAAAATTTGTTTTCGGTAGTTACTTTTATATGGCAAAATAAAGTTTAAGTTTTCCAGCTCTGCAATGGTCTGCTCGATTTTGCTGAATTTCAATACCAATCTATTTTGGAAAATTTCTGACACACCAGTCCAAGAAGGAAGTCTCTAGCTTTTCTGGGAGCTTCGGAAAACCGATTTCACGTACAGACAGACGGACAGACGGACAGACGGACAGACGGACAGACGGACAGACGGACAGACGGACAGACGGACAGACGGACAGACGGACAGACGGACAGACGGACAGACGGACATCGCTTATTCGTCTTCCCTATGCATAAGGATCCAGAATATATATATTTTATGGGTCGCTTATTGATATTATAGAAATTACAAACGGAATGACAAACCTATATATACCCTTTTACCATTTTTGTTGGTAAAGGGTATAAAAAAAAATAGTACCTTTTATAAAAAGTACTAGAAATAAAAAAGTAACTTTTACAAAAAGCTACCTTTTATAAAAAAAGTAAATTTTATAAAAAATTTCCATTTATAAAAAGTATATTTTATAAAAAGCCACCTTTTATAAAAGTAATTTTGGTACTTACTTACTAAAAACTCCTTTTATAAAAAGTACCCTTTATAATAACTACTTTTTATAATAAGTGCCTTTTGTAAAGGTAACTTTTATAGCAAGTAATTTTTATATCAAGTAACCTTTATAAAAAGTAACTTTTGTAAAAACTATGTTTTATAAAAATTAACTTTTTATAAAAAGGGACTTTTATAAAAAGTACTTTTTGTAAAAAGGTACGTATTATAAAAACATATATTTTGTAAAAAAGTACTTTTGTAAAAACATGTCTTTTTTAAAAAGAGTACCTTCTATAAAAAAATACATTTTATTGAAAAGTACCTTTTATAAAAAAGTAGTTTTTATAAAAAACTAACTTTTATAAAAAAGTACTTTTTATAAAAAACTAAATTAAAAAACAGTAACTTTTCAAAAAAGTACCTTTTATAAAAAAATTACCTTTTATAAAAAAGTACCTTTTATAAATAAGTACCTTTAATAAAAAAGTACCTTTTATAAAAAAAGTACCTTTATAAAAAAGTAGCTTTTATACCAAAGAACCTTTTATAAAAAGTAGCTTTTATAACAAAGTACCTCTTATAAAAAAGTACGTTTTATAAAAAATTAGCTTTTATAACAAAGTACCTCTTATAAAAAAGGACCTTTTATAAAAAATTACCTTTTATAAAAAAGTAACTTTTATAAAAAAAGTAAATTTATAAAAAAGTAGTTTTATACCAAAGAACCTTTTATAAAAAAGTAGCTTTTATAACAAATTTCGTCTTATAAAAAAGTACGTTTTATAAAAAAGAACTTTTTATAAAATAGTACATTTTATAAAAAAGTACTTTTTATAAAAAGTAACTTCTATAAAAAAGTACATTAAAAAAAATACCTTTTAATAAAAAAAGTACCTTTTATAAAACGCTCCCTTTTATAAAAAAGTACATCTTATAAAAAAAAGTACCTTTTATAAAAAAAGTACCTTTTATAAAAAAAGTACCTTTTATAAAAAAAGAACTTTTTTATAAAATAGTACATTTAATAAAAAAGTACTTTTTATAAAAGTACCTTCTATAAAAAAGTACCTTATATATAAAAAATACCTTTTATAAAAAAGCACCTTTTGTAAAAAAGCTCCTTTTATAAAAAAGTACCTTTTATAAAAACTACCTTTTGATAAAAGTTCTTTTTACAAAGAGTACCTTCTATAAAAAGTACCTTTTATAAAATGTATAAAAATTATAAATATCTTACGGCAACATTCTCGACAAGGCATGTTTGTGTAGCGGTGATATTTGTATAGCCGCCGAACCCATAGATGAACTTGAGTCTTGCGACAAAGTTCTTTGCATATGCATGGGATGCGCTTGTACCTGTTGAGCCCTGCGAAAAGGATAACGCCACGGACTCTTCGGGACATCACTTTGAAATGCGTTATTCTCAACACCGGCATTCAGGTGCGGATGCTGGTGGACATGACCAGGCATGTGCGCGTTCATATTGCTACCCGTACTGCTGCGCTGATGTTGCAGGTGCGAGTTATCGCGTGCCTTCGACGATAAGCGTCTCAAAATGCGAGATCCAAGGCCAGGAGGATCCTCCAGATTACGACTAGTACGTTTGCGATAACGCACATCACTCGACTCCTCTAGTATAACATGACGGTCATAGGGTGTGCCATAGTAGACCTCTAGAACAGTGGAAAATGTATGCGGCCACACCAGATCAATGATGGATACTAAAACTCCAGCTATGAAGCATAAAATACCTAAATGACATGATTAATTATGAAAGATTTGGAAAGTTCAGTTTTCATTTTCTTCATTCGATTTAATAAATTAAGATTTGCAACTCACCTGCCACCAGCAACAGCCAATAACACCAACCCAAATGAAATTCCAAACGACCACCCTCCATGTAAATTATTAATGGCCGCTTCGGCAATTGACAATAGTAACCCACATTCGTGCCAATCAACAGTGCACCAGTTAATGCCTTCATATATGCACCGTAGCGTGGCACTGCGATAAGTAACAAATTCATCAGCAGCCAAGAGGCCAACGAAGCCCAAAGCATTATGCTGGCAAAATAGCCGGCAGCACGATATTGGCCACCCCACGAAAACCCTTCACGGCCAAGACTAAAGTACTCTGCCACTGTTAAGATGGGAAAGGGCAGACCACGCTTCAATGCTTCACGATAATTGCTGCTCATATCGGTGGCACCCTCCCAAGTAAAACGTTCATTGTAATCGATGTCGGGTGCTGTCCAATTACCAACGGTTATGGCTGTGGATGTATGTATAAGAAAATAAAAACAACAAAAAATAAGAAAATTAAATTAAAACTTAAAATCGTTACAAAAAAATATATATATACATAACGTTACCTTAACATAGAAATGCCTTAACTAATTTTTATTTGAAATCTAGATTTTTTTAATTTTTCGATGCATTAGGGGTGGTTCTTCTATCGAAATATAAAAAAAAACTCGATTTAAAAAAATGAGTTAGGGCCTTTCTATATTAAGGTAACGATATGTAAATGTATATAAATATTTATGAAGACTAACTTCAGTGGGAAATCGTTTAAGCCTATGAAAGATGCAGTCAAGTTGCAAAAGCAAGAAAAACAAATAATACACTTCAGACTTCGGAAAAATGTTGATTTTTAGTGCTGCTTAATTCTTCTTTCGTTAAATTTATTTGTTCGTCCGTAGAAGAAATGCCAAATATTTTCCATTAATAAATGAAATATTGGTTTTTATATATTTTTATTATAAATCCTTTTTCTTTGTGTTTCCTTCTGCATAAGAATTAATTGATTTTGTGTTTTATATATTCAAAAAATTTTAAGTTGCATGTCATAAATGTGAAATACATACTCTCATTTGTTAGAAATCTTCTTAATTTTGTAAGAAAGCTAAAAAAATATTTTTCAGATATTAAAATAATCTAACAATAGATAAAAGTATAATGTTTCTCACAAGATGAAGATATTTTACGTTAGATAATTTTTTTTCGAACTTTATTTGTTTCTCTGTTTATGACTCGATTAGGCTGATCTTTATTGTACTACAATTTGTTGAAAGCTTTTTATGCAATGAAAACCAATTAGTTGAAAGCTTTTTATGTAATGAAAGCTCAAAATAAAAGCAAAAACAAAGAAACAAGAAAACGGTAAGACTGTTAGCTACTGATGTTGAAACTTTAGCTTTAATTACATAAAACGCTTTCAGCAAACAGAAGTATGATAAATGGAAACAATTCACGTATTCTATTTGCATTGAAAAATATTCACATTAGGTATGGCGTTATTTACGATTTTTCGATTTCGACTTCCAAGAACCCCTCATTTTGTGAAGTTTGGAAAAAAATATTCAAGCCAAAAAATGGTGGCGGTCAGATGGGGGCAAAGGGTGCCGCATCGTCCTCAAAGTTGAGGGTAAAAACAAAAAAAAACTACAAAAAATCATATAACTTTCCCGGGGTCACCGCTACCAGGCTCAAATGTATGACAATCACCCATTAATTTTCTCCGCCCAACATTTTTTTTAAACACATCGACCGCCTAACTCCTCTCCTTAGGGGGGCTCCCATACAAAGGGGAAATTTTTATAAAATTTACTCGCAGGGCTCTAACTGCCCCTAGGGCGTACCTATCGAAGTCAAATGTATGATTGACCTCCAATATTTTTTCATTACAAAGATTTTCTATAAACATACTTATCGTCTATCTTCAACTATTAAGGTGGTCCCCATACAAAAAAATTATTTTTTGAATAATTTTTTTTAAGAAATCCGCTTTTTTCGCTTTTATGTTGCCTCTTAGGGCGGTAAAATGTAGGACCGATCCACTGTAATTGTTTATCTTCAACATTTCCTCCGAACATACCTATGTCCTATCTCGACTCATTTAACGGGCCCCCATACAAAGGCGGAATTTGTACAAAATTTACTCGCAGGGCTCTAATTGCCCCTGGCGCGTTCCTATCGAAGTCCAATGTATGACCGAGCTGCAATATGTTTTCAATACAAAGATTTTCTTTGAACATACTTATCGTCTATCTTCAACCATTAAGGGGGTCCCCATACAAAAAAATAGTTTTTTTAATAATTTTTTTTAAGAAATCCGCCATTTCCGCTTTTATGGTGCCTCCTAGGGGGTAAAATGTAAGACCGACTCACAATAATTTTTCATCTTCAACTTTTCCTCCGAACATACCTAGGTCCTATTTCGACCCCTTTAGGGGGCCCCCATACAAAGGCGGAATTTTTACAAAATTTACTCGCAGGGTTCTAATTGCCCCTGGCGTGTTCATATTTATGAACTGCTATTGAAAGAAGTGTTCGATGCCAGGAATATATTGTTTGGTTTTAATATTTTCCCATTGATCTTTAAAACGTGCAAATAATGGCACTCCTGGCCCAGACATTTTGCCGAATTTAGCATCGAACACTTCTTTCAATAGCAGTTCATAAATATGAACACGCCAGGGGCAATTAGAATCCTGCGAGTAAATTTTGTACAAATTCCGCCTTTATATGGGGGCCCCCTTAATGAGTCCAGATAGAACATAGGTATGTTCGGCGGAAAAGTTGAAGATGAAAAATTATTGCGAGTCGGTCTTACATTTTACCCCCTAGGAGGCACCATAAAAGCGGAAAAAGCGGATTTCTTAAAAAAAATTATTCAAAAAACAATTTTTTTGTATGGGGACCACCTTAATGGTTGAAGATAGACGATAAGTATGTTCAAAGAAAATCTTTGTATTGAAAAAATATTGGAGGTCGGTCATACATTGGACTTCGATAGGAACGCGCCAGGGGCAATTAGAGCCCTGCGAGTAAATTTTGTACAAATTCCGCCTTTGTATGGGGGCCCCCTTAATGAGTCGAGATAGGACATAGTTGTGTTCGGAGGAAATGTTTAAGATAAACAATTACTGTGGGTCGGTCCTAAATTTTACCCCCCTAGGAGGCAACATAAAAGCAAAAAAAGCGGATTTCTTACAAAAAATTATTCAAAAAATTATTTTTTTGTATGGGGACCACCTTAATAGTTGAAGATAGACGATAAGTATGTTCATAGAAAATCTTTGTAATAAAAAAATAATGGAGGTCAATCATACACTGGACTTCGATAGGTACGCCCTAGGGGCAGTTAGAGCCCTGCGAGTAAATTTTATAAAAATGTCCCCTTTGTATGGGAGCCCCCTTAAGGAGAGGAGTTAGGCGGTCGGTGTGTTTAAAAAAGATGTTGGGCGGAGAAAATTAATGGGTGCTCGTCATACATTTGAGCCTGGTAGCGGTGACCCCGGGAAAGTTATATGATTTTTTGTAGTTTTTTTTTTTTTGTTTTACCCTCAATTTTGAGGACGATGCGGCACCCTCTTCCCCCATCTGACCGCCACCAGTTTTTGGCTCCAATATTTTTTTTCCGAAGCTCACAAAATGAGGGGTTCTTGGAAGTCGAAATCTCCTTACTAAGAATTCCCATATAAACTATGCCATAGCTAATGCACATAGAGCTAAAGTTTAACGCCAACAAAATTTATTTATTTATTAATTTTATATACAGAATTAAATTCTCACAGATTACTACAATACAGTACGATACAATGTATTTGTATGTTATAATTTTTAACTTTGACACCACACAAAGTAGATTGAACACAAGAACGCTGATGATAAAGGTGTGTCAGCCTTCAAAAACAGCACGTTGTCATAATAATTTTCAAATGTCTTTAGTGCAATTTGTTCCTAGACTATACGGTCACTTTTATCCAAACAGTTTTAACTGGCCGAGCAACATGACGCAAAGTATTGTTATGATAAATAAGACTTTTTTAAAAAATTTTTAACGACTTCAAAATAAATTCGTATATGTATTGCCCATAGTGCAAATTGAAGTCGGTGTAGCAAATTCTCTACTCAACAATACGTTTGCCATCCAATTTGTATAAAACTATTTTAAACTTTCTTGTGCTTATTTTTGTAATCGTATATATAAATATAAATTTAAATGGGCGTGGCCCCACCTACTTTTTTAGAACAAGATTATCGAACATGTTCTACATGTGCGTTTTCCAAGATTCATGGGAATCATTTGAGTAGAAATACCAACAATATAACACTAACTACAAATAGGAGTCGCTACGCCCACTTTTCTAATAACAAGATAGTGTAAATGTTTGAGTTCAGTAAGCTCCGTAATTTCTACTGGTGCCTAAATATCTATCGTGTAAGTTGACTTTTATAAGGCAAACTCGTGGGTAAAAACCTTAGGTAAATTACCTGTGTGTAGAAATTACGGGCATAAGTGTGACAAATCGAATCACAAATCGAATCGTTTAAATGGAAGTACATGAAATATAATATTAAGTTTTAAGGGGAGTGGCGCCGCCCAGATTTTTAACACCAGGCAGTGTCATTACAAGCGTTCAAGGTATGTGCAAGGTTTCGTAGTAATTGTATATGTAAAGGTACATTAATTAAAAGGAGGACCAATTAAGAGGGCGTGGTTCTGCCCATTTTTGCTGCAATGTGATCAAATGGAGCAGAGTTTTTATAATCTGTCTGCAAATTATGGAGTTATGAAGTAACACACATTAAGAGTGCTACCGAACTCTTTCCTAAGTCGGTTAAAAAAAAGAGCTAAAATAACTCTTTCCTTGTTTGTTTTTTCGTTTGTTTATTTTTAGCGCCCTTTGATTGCATTAGGAAGCGTTAAGTCAAACTGCAACAATACTCATCTTCATAAATGGAAAGATCAATCGAAAATAAATTTATTGGAAGAAGATAAGCACCAAAATAAAAACAATTGCCGATACGAAAAATAGCCAAAATGGAAAAGCGCTTAATTGAAAACTATCACCAAAAATAAAATAAAACGCTAAAATGCAAAAACAAGATCCCTAAAATTAAAAAAAATCTAAAAAAATCGCCAAAAATCAAAAGAGTCTCCACAACGGAAAAAGCACCAAAATTAAAAAAAAATTGCTAAAACCAAAAAACAAACCTTAAAAAATCCTCTAAAACTAACTAAACCAAAAATTAAAAAATTGCTAACACTAAAAAAAAATTTCAAAAACCGAAAAAAAATGGCAAAACAAAATCAAATCATCAAAAACCAAAAAATATCGCCAAAACGAGAACAAGCACATAAATTAAATTAAAATTGCAAATACTAAAAAAAACCAGCGAAAACCGAAAAAACAAAAAAAAAGCGCCAAGAACTAAAGAATCGCTAAAACTCCAAAAATTTCAAAATCCCAAAATATATGCAAAACAATAAAATTTGCCAAAACCGAAAAAAGCACGACAAATAAAAAAATTCTTAAACGAAAAAACCGAAAAAAATCATCAGAACCCGAAAAAATAAAAAAAAACCAAAAAAATCGCTTAAACAAAAAAAAATTTTCAAAAACCGCAAAATAAAATCGGCTAAACAAAAAAGCACTAAAACTAAAAAAAGCGCCAAAATAAAGCAAAAATATCGTCAATAACCGAAAAATATCGCCGCAACGAAAAACAGCACCAAAATTAAAAAAAAAATTATGGGACTAAAGAAACCGAAAGAAAAGAAAAAATGAAAAAAGCGCCAATAATAAAACAAAAATCGCTAAAACTAGAAAAAAATTTCGAAAACCGAAAAAATCAGCCAAACAAAACAAAAAAATATGTGTCTACAGCCGATAAGATATTCAGTTACATAAGCTAACGTTCGTATAGTATTAAATACCGATGGTCTCATGTCGAAAGGCACTAACTCGTACTTTTTTACAAAATTTAGTTTTTCAGTGATTCCAATACATTTCACACAACTACATCTCGTCACAAAAATTTATTGCAATAGTGTAAAAAATAATGCTTTTGCAAGCAGTTGTGGAAAGAAGTTTTTACAAGCAGTTGTACTGTTTCCATTATGTTTTTACCTTTATTTCATTTAGAGCCGGCCTTTCTACTTATGACCGTAGGCATGTAGTGTCCGTTCGGAATCCTTCTTGTGTGACTCAAAGTCGCACTTTACTGCGGTTGTGAGCTACAAAAAGTTTTTTAGCTAAGTGATTGCAGGAAAATGGGCGTTAAAGGCTAAAAATATTTAGTCATACTCCAGGGAATAGTAATAAAGTTTTTGTGACTTTTAATAAGTATAGTGGCGCTCAATCTATTTTTAATTTAACTAGAATTAATTCGTAATATAATAAAGACTTGGGAAGTTTTAGTGAGTATATTTCCTCAATTTTCCTAAACCATAATCAGTCATATTATTGCTGCTTCACAACTCCAGTACACTATATACTCTTTATTTTGTAATTTCAGTTTACATTAAATTTATTAAATTCCTAAGATTATATGAAAATTTTTCTTGTATTATTATATAAATCTACATTTTGTATTTTTTTTTTCAATTAGTTTAACAAATAGATTTCAATTAACCTTATGTCACATACATACATACACATAAGAACAAACATACTGACACATCCTAGTTGGCCACGTGTTTAAGACAGCTTTGGCGACGGGTATAAGCCAATAGTAAGTCGTAGAAGACACATTGAAGACAGCTCCATACAAATCGTCGACGAAATTTTCATACAAATGGCGGCAAGGTCACACAAGACGAGATGAGCGAAAATGTCAACAATGCTTTATTGAAGACAAAACATATGACACTGTCGCTCAGATTGTCCTCAACAAAGTCCTATTGAAGACAAAACGAGGGACAATTTCGCTTAAATTGTCCTCAACAAACTTTTATTGAAGACAAAACGTGTGACATTGTCGCTCAGATAGTGATGAACGACCATTTCCTTTAAATTGTCGATTAGGTTAATCGGCCTTAATCTTCGAAGACAATGTCGTTTGCGACGATTTGGCCAACTGGGATACAAACCATACTCATTAACACGCTCTCATATGAGTTAGCACACACGCACACACACATAAACACAGTAACACACTCACCCATATACATACGTTTAAAATGTATACAAACTTGCACTTTATTTGCACAAACAATTGTTAAATCACAACAATGGAGTCAATGCAACAAAAACAACAAATAAACCCGCAACGCAACAAGAAACCAACAACTGCAATTGTTCTGACTGAGTACAAGCCAACAAACAAACACTGAATTAAAAATACAAATATGGAAACTTTAAAGCAAGTACGAGTATCAGCACTTTAGTAATTTCCGTAAGTCAATTTAAAAACCTGAACATTTAACTAAGCCGTCTGTCTGTCTGTCGTCATTTAAGTGAATGAGTGACTGACCGTTGAACTGAATAGCCGCCAAACGGTTAGACACTACAACCCCAGCAGCCATTTTAACACGTTTGTGACTAAGGCAATTGCAACAAATGTGAACAATTATTGTTGCAGTAGTCTTAGAAAAAAAAACATGTAACAACTATAGCAACACAATAGTGTTGCAACAATGAAAAAGCGACAACATCAGAGCATTCTATGTAAAGCTTTTATGTTGCTTTTGATAGTTGCAAGCAAAGGAAATCATAAATGACATACGGCTGCTTTATTGCAACATAGTCATATCTCAAGAAATTCGTTTTTGCAGTTAATAAGGCAGCAGAATTCCTCATATGGTGTTTTGTCGTAAGTAGGAACTTTATACAAATGAGTTCATGAGAAAAGAACATATATTTGTATATCTTCCAAAAGTTTTAGGTATTTCTGCAAAAGTTAGCTTTTTTGAGTTATAAATATGTTGCAATAAAGGAGCGTTATGTATGTATGTATGTACGTATGTATGTATGCAAGTTAAAGTGAAAATGTGCATATTACTTTAGCTATCGGAATCTAAAACTATTCGCTCTTTAAATGAAATGTTAAAACAAATGTTCTTTAGACTTACATATTTCTATAGCTATGCTATTTACTTTACAAGCAGAGGAGCTAGGAAATGATTTTCGTAACAAAAATAATCGACACAGTTATAAATTTACTTTTGTTTTGATTTCTTAGAACTTAAAACCAGAGTACGAAAATAAACGAAACAAATTGTTTGATTTTGTTTTGTTTTGTTTCGTTATTTAAAGTGAGTGAAACAAAAACAATGAGAAGGATTGCTCAATTTGTTTTTATATTGTTTTTGCACATGAGCACAAGCCAGAGAATACAAACGATGGGCTGTACTCCGCTAGAAAAGAAAATAATGGGAAATAAATGGAAACGTTTTGAAATATTTGCACACACATTAAGCTAGCTTTATATAGCTAAGCAGCATAGCTATAACCGGATGTCCTAAGACACCTCTCTTCTTTTTAAGCACATTTGCAAAATTGTTGGCAGTTGTAAACCGATAAAAAACACAAAGAGTTTGAAAAGACAGTCAAGAATTGATTCTTTTAAATCTATGCTGTTACAGGTAAATGTTCTTGATTTGTAGCGTTTGTTAAAATTTTTGATATTTTTTTGTAATTTTTTTATTTTTACTCAAACAGAGTAAAAATAATCTTAACGACATCTGTTAGCGTACCAAGAGTCCAATAGAAAAAATAATTTATATTAATGCCACAACAATTTGTTTTGCTACCACTTCCAACCACTTTTATTCATCTATTAATTGAAGCTGTCGCTATGGCAAATATTTTGGGTAAGAAATATTGAGTCATTGTGGTTTTAGTGTAGAAAAAATTATAAACGGAATAGTTTTTTGTATAACTAGTATTATTTTGACGTCAACAAATAGTTACAGAATAGGGGAAAACATGTCGTTTTATGCTGCAGTAATCCATAGCGATTTCAGTAACTGTTCATCTCACGGAGAGGAGATGTTAACCTGACATCTAAATCTTCGGATTTCACGCCGCTAAATTATTTCCTGTGGATTTTTTTTAATTTCCAGGTATATCCTCAACGGCTTTCAAGGCTAGCATAACCAACCCCTACTGAAAAATGGACATTTTGGGATAAGAGTTAGCAACAGCTTCATAAATAAATTCAGCAAACGTGCGACTTTGACTCGCACAAGACGGGTTCAGTACTTGTTTCCTTATGGCGAGTTTTTCGGTTTTTGTTGATGTCTTCGATTTTTGGCGATTTTTTTTTTTTGTAGTAACGCTTTTTGTTTTTTGGCGAAACTTTTTTAATATTTCACATATGGTGCCCCTGTGGCTGAGTGGCAGCGATGCTACCCTTTCAGTCCAGAGGTCGTGGGTGGTTCGATTCCCACGAAAGACCTTGGGTGTTTTCCGCAGACAAGCTAATCGCTTTGCGGGTTGTGTTTGTTCTTTAAAAAAAAATGTTTAACCGTTTTAAATATTTCTCACGTTCCATTTCATTAAAAATTTATATTAAATAGCTGAAAATAATAACAATCTCTACCCTAGTAAATGCACATGGTTGCTGATGAAGTGCGTGGCTGCACAGAAAAATATCGGTATTTCTCCCACTTAATAAACGCTAGTTTAATTGTTCTTTTCTTCTTTAGAAACTCTCGTTAGTTAATAAAATATATTTCATTCAATAAGAATTGAAAGTACTGAACTTAAGCGCATTTGCAAAGTGGTTAATATATTGATACTCACCACTTAACAATTCTTAGTGGTGAGTATCAATATACTATACAATTTTGCACATGCTACGATGCAAGACCATTTGCACAAGATTGTGAATTGGGCTATAGTTTTAGCTATGGCGATTTTTTCGTATTTTTCCGTTTTGGCGACTTATTTGATTTCTGGCGATTTTTTTAATTTTTTACAATACATACATATATTTAGTTTTAGCGATCTTTTTAGTTGCGGCACTATTTGCCTATTTGGCTTTTTTTGTTTTTACAATACATATTTTTAGTTTTAGCGATTTTTTAGTTTAAGCGATTTTTTAGTTTTAACAATTTTTTTAGTTTTTGCGACTTGTGATTGTCGACCTTTTTAATTTTGATGATTTTTTTTAAATTTTAATAATTTATTTTATTTTTGGTGATATTTTCAATCCACGCGATTTTTTTATTTTGGCGATTTTTTCGTTTGGGCAATTATTTATTTTTAATTTTCAGATTTTTGTAGTTTAAGCGTTTTTGAAAAATTTAAAAGGTTGCTCTTACCGTTTGCAATATTTAAATTTTTTTTGTTTTGTTTTTACCGCTTTTTGACGTTTTGCCGTTATTTCCGCTTTTTTGTAAATTTTTTTATTTTAGCGATTTTTTCGGTTTTTTCCGATTTTTTCCAGTTGTTTTCTTGTTTAAGCGATTTTATATGTTCTGTGCACTTTTTTCGCTTTGGCGATTTTTTCGGATTTTTAGCGATTTTTTTTAGTGTTTTTGCTTACCTTTTTACTTTTGGAGAGTTTTTGCATTTTAGCGGTGTATTTATTTTTTGCGATATGTTTCTTTTAAGCGCTTTTCCATTTCGGCTATTTTTTGATGATTTTTTTTCATTTAAGTCCATTTTTTATTTTAGCGATTTTTCCTATTGGATTTTTTTTTTATTTATTAATTGGTTCATACTCTACAAAGTAAATTTTGTAGAATATGTTTGCACAAAAATGGACGGGTGACTAAGACCATATGTCCATGATGTTATTAACAGTATTCTTAAAAATGTTTTTGTGACTGACTATACCCGACCTATGCCTTCACATAGGCAATAGCAACGTGGTTGTCAATGAAACTCCACAAAAGAACCGCAAGAATTTACGGTTAGCCGTGGCAGATCAGTCGACCAGTGCGAGCGAGACGAAAAACTCTCGAAGGCCAAACATCACACACAAGCCTGGCCACAGTTAAGCAATAATTACGATGATGCGAGAAATATTCTCCAACACAGAGCTGCTTAACGACTGGATTTTTTTTCTTTAATTTTAATTTTTTTTAGTTGCAGCATTTTTGAAAATTTCAAGAGTTTGACTTTCCAATTTCCAATTTTTTATTTATATTTTTTTTTTGATTTTTTTTAACTTTAACTTTTTGTCAATTATTTCCTTTCAGCGATTTTTTGTGTTCTTGGCGATTTTAGGATGTTTTTTTGTTTAAGCGATTTTTATGGTTTTGTGCACATTTTTTCGTTTTGGCGATTTTTATTTTTAGTTTTTTTTGGCGACCTTTTTACTTTTGATAATTGTTTTTAGCGATTTATTTTATTTTTGGTGATATTTTCATTTAAGAGTTTTTTTTCAGTTTTTAGATTTATCATTTCAGTTTTGTTTTTTGGAATTTTGGTACTTTTTTAGTTAAAGCGTTTTTGAAAATTTAAAGAGTTTAGCTCTTACGGTTTCCAAGATACAGCAATATCTCTTTTAGACACGGTACGATTACTTTGCAAAATCTTCGCTCAGCTGGGAGAAAGAGATTGTTTTTCACACAACTGAACTAAGACTTTACAAAGTAAACCTTACGTGTGCAAGTTATCAAAATTACTTAATCAAAATTACACTAACTTTTGGAATATCCTTTAATTTTGATTTTTTTTTTTAATTTCAGTGTTAAGTGGTGTAATCTGCATAAAAATACACTAACTTTAAAAATAGTAATGGCCTGTTTTACAATAACGAAAGAAAACCTTCGACTTACAATTTATATTGAAACAAAAAGAAATTTTCATATTTTATGGTTGTTTTCAATATAAATTTTTAGTCGAAAGTTTATTTTCATTATTGTAAAACAGGCCATAAGTGTCTGTATATTACATTAGAATTTCAAAATTTTTCGTTGCTCGCCTTAGAAGATCCTTTAATTTTAACTGTTATATATTTGTTGTTGTAGCGGCCAAAGTTTTACATATTCAGGTCCATAGCTCTTACGGTTATCGAAACAGTCTGTGAAAGACTGAACAGACAGAACAGACAGAACAGCCTGTGAAAGACAGACAGAAAGGTAGACGGACAGAAAGACGGACGGACATCATAGCGAAAACAATAGGGTTCCTTTTCATCTTTGGTGTACGGAACAATAAAAACTGCTAGAGTAAAAAAAAAACAACTGAACAACACTAGCATGGACCAGACATTATTTGTATGTCATATGGAATTTGTTTTTTTTTTAATTCCTTAAATTTAATATGTGACCTTCTCCGAGAAAAGGAACCTAGTGGGTCAAAAAACAGGTGTGTGTGTCAAAGTCGATAAAAATGTGAAAAACATTAAAATTTTATTTTTTAAATGCGTTTTGCTCAAAACTTCATTTTCACACACTAGATAAATTTTCTCGGAGAAGGTCACATATATAAGTTTTATTTCTGCTTTAGGTTCTTTTTTAAAAAATGGATAACAAAATGTTTTAATATATCGATATTTCGCTGCAGCGTTGTGTAGCTTCTTCAGGAAAGATCGATATATTAATAAATTTTGTTTATCAATTTTTTAAAAAAGGACCTAAAGCTGAAATAAATTTTACATATATTAAATTAAAAGGTCGAATAAGTTATTATAATATATTAAAAATTCTCTAAATTTGCTTTGATAAGTTCAAGAAAATATTAAAAATATTTAGAGGCCTCCATTTATTGTCCCCTAATGCGTTGAATATTTATAACTCGCTAACTGACCCCTTTCAAATACTGATTTTCTTCCGGCACAAGTTATTTATTTCCCCCTAACATGCCAATCAAAACTTACAGATTAAGCGACAATTAAATTTGAATTAATGTTGCAACTCAAAAAAAAAAATTATAATATTTGTGAAAGCTTAATGATTTCTTAAATCAACTGCGATGCACCCAATACATCAAATCACTTTCCTTTTCAGTTTAAATTATTAATAACAAGGCCACTTGTTCTCATTATGCAAGCGGAAATTGCAGTTTTGATTGGCAAAAAGCATTACTGTCATTTCCTTTAAAAAATTATTAACAACACCTTCATAAAAAAAATACAAGGCAAGCGTTATCATGTTGTAATAGCCAACAATTTTTTTTTTGAATGATTAACAGCTTCAGCTCAAAATCTTGTTGTTTTGCCAGTTTTATGATCCTTGCTAACGTGCATAATAGTAAACCATAACCATAAGAAATTTATCTGTAAAACATGATTATAATTTATTTTCTTTTTTTTTTTTGAAACTACGGAAGTAAATAAATATTTTCACTAGCAAAAAGTTACCAAAATACACGAATGCATTCCACCAACATTAAATTTACTTTCCTAATAAATGCAATTTAAATATTATGTGCCAAGTTTTATAAACTCGTTAAATGGGAAAAATCAATCGTCAAACAATTTTCAAGTGCGACTGCTACAGACACATTTGAACATACAAACGTCATCACTACGCAACACCAAATAAAAGTTTCGAGCCAAAACAACTCTCGTTCACTTTAAGTTTAAGTGTATGTATGTATTTCTTTTTAGGAAAGCAGCATTTGAGTTTGTAAGAGCTGGCTTATTATGTTACACTGCATGTGGAAGTTTTAAGTAAGTTGTACAACGTCTGAATAGAGGCCGGCATAGTTACGCCTTTTACTGCCACTGTCACAGTCAATTGCTGTTTTGCTGCTTTTCAATAGCTTTACCTTACCTTTTGTACCTGCTCGCTTGACTAACTAAACGCTTGAATGAATGAATGAATTACTACTGCCTTGACGACGCCTTCGACAGTCTCTGTATTATTCCACCAGCAGTTTGGAGAGACAGTTGGGCAGTCCGTCTGCCTGCTTGCCTGCTCGCTTGACTTGTACTCGTATAAGTTTGCTATATGACAGTTTCAATCTCTATTCAAATGAATGCCGCAGCATGTTCTCATGTTGATATGCTTTTGCTGATTAATCGACCATGCGTATATTACACATGTAATTTAAAATTTTTGTCGTTTGTTAGAGAAAAAAAAATAGGTAATAAACAACATAATACTTAGGCAGAGCCTTAAAAGTTAAAATTGATATGTAGTGCTGCATAAATATTAAATGAGGAATTTACTATGAAAATGGAACACTGCAGTACAGCAGGCTTATGCTAGGAACACAACTTCTTGGCACACGGCGGGTCCAAACTCCTTTTTTCCTGTATTAATTCATATCTCCACATTTACAATGGCGGCTCAATAAGTCTATGACTTTTTGAAGTTTTTTTTTAAAAACAAAAATTTATTTTTGAACATAATCTACTTTTAACTCAATACACTTAGTCCGACGTTTCTCCAGTTTTTGTATCCCTTCCAAAAAATAGGATTTTTCGAGGTCCTTAAAATAGGCATTTGTTTGGTCAATAATTTCACCATTGGAGCTAAATCCCTTTCCAAAGAGCCATTTCTTTAGGTTTAAAAATAGGAAATAGTCACTAGGGACTAAATCTGGAGAATATGGCGGATGGGTTACCGATTTGTAGTCCATAGAGTTTTGCCATTGAGAATGCACACGTGTGCACTCGTACATTATCTTGATGAAAAAGAACTTTTATCGTGGCCATATGGAGCCGTTTTCTTTATAAATCCTCATTAAATAGGTCTAATAATTTGGCATAATATATTTTGAAGGTAATCGATGTGGATTATCCCAAAAAAATTTTTGCCATCACAGTTGCGAAACGCCGCAAAATTTCATTCGGGTTGCGGTTAAAAAACTCCAAACAGTCCTTTGAAGTTCTCACACGTTTACGTTTATGGTCAATTGAGAGCAAATGCAGCACCCATCTTGCAGACAATCATTTAAAATCAAAACCACACTGTCATATGTAATGCATGTAGCATCAACAATCTCACGCACTTTTACTCTTCGATCGGCCAACATCATATCGTGGATTTTTCCAAAATTTTCGGGTGTACTCACGTCAATTGGCCGTCTAGAACGTTCAGCGTCATTTGTACTTGTGCGACCACAACGAAAGTCAGTAAAACAGTGTTTTATCATTGAAACCGATGTTGCAGAGTCCCCATACTATTTATCGAGCTTTTCCTTGGTTTGATTGACGGTTTTTTTCGCAAAAAATAATGTTTAATGAGCACACGAAATTCACTTTTTTCCATTTTTATAAAAATACATGAGTTTGTATGTTTTGAACAGCTGTTAAACGCAAAGTAAATGACGACACTTGCTCAAACTTTGACAGTAGTCCATTTAACATGTGGTACTTGATGGGAATAGTGTTGCATTTCATATAACTACGAGGGAAGCCCGAAAAGTCACGGACCTATTGAGCCGTCCTCGTATTTACTACCTTATTCATAAAAAATATGTTGGTTTTATAAGAGATTTATTAAACAAATTTTTTATGGAAATTAGATTAATAAACCTTTTATAAAACCAAAATATTTTTCTGAATTCGGACTTTAGTATGTACTTAAAGAATATTTAAAGTTGTTGTGGCTGCAAGGATAGCGCATTGACTCTACTACGCGATGTGTTGCGAGTACAAATCTTGGCCGGAGAAGTCAATTTATATACAAACAAAAATTTTCCTGATGTCTTTGTCAACCACACGTAAGTTAAATAAATTAATAAAATACAATTACTACATTAAATAAAATTTATTTTGTTCCAAGTTGAAATAACATTGATTCAAGATGATTCTTCATTTTGATTTTAACAGTACGTAAATGTTAAATCAACTTGAAATAAAGTTATTTTAAAAGGAGAAATTTTCTCTGAAAATTACTATAAGTCATGTTAGATTAACATGAAACACATATGAAGCTAAATCATTGCCGAGAAAGATTAAATTAATCTTGTTTACGTAGATTTTAATTTAAAATTAGATAGATTAATATAGATAGGTTTTAGTATGCAGATGCATTGGCAGACCGGGGAGTAAGTATGGCTGAGAATCGTGCACACAGAATGTTTTAAAGATTTCCCAGCCTTCCCAGCTAACATTTGGATGATAACTTTTTTCAGAAATCTCTTATATGATTCTTCTCAGATCACTTTTGATGATTAAAAACTGATTTATCACTTGGGTGATTGATTCACTTATGATTCATATATATGACCAAATAATGATTTCTTGAAAATAGAGGAACAAAATGCAAATAAACCGCTAAAAAGCTGATTTAATAATTTAATACCACCAGAAAATTGCTCAGAAATGAATCAGCAAATCGTATCATAAATGCTTCTTTGGTATGATTCACCTATAGGATACCATTTGCTCATAACCGAGTATCATTTACGATCGGAAAATTAGCTCATATCGTGCCATAACCGCCAACAAAAAAAGCTTAAGTGACATATTTTTTAAACTTAATTTTTTGACCAAAATCGATTGTTTTCGATCGTACATAATCGATTTTCATAAAAAAAACGAATTCCAAAAAATGTGTTGGTTAACTTTTTTGGCGCTTATGGCTCGATATGCGGTTACTTTCCCCGTCAAGCTGATTCGGAAAAGTATCGATTGTGGCACAAAATACTAGCTGGGTTAACTCGTGTAGCTAAAAAAAGACACACGTACATACACACACATACTAACACACACATGCACACACATACAAACACTCACACACACAAACACTCACACACACACTCACACACACTCGCATAGAGACATCATCGCGAAAACAATCAGAATCGACTCCCAGGACCTTCAAACGTCGAAATATGATGAAAACTATATTTTCGAAAATGAGGGTAAAATCTGTAACTCTTCCTACGTTAAGCAATTAGAAAAATAATTCCTTGAATAAAATGCATTACAGTTCAAATAAACGTAAAATTTGCTTTATAACCCTGGTAGCTAGCTGATCAATTATTTTGACAACGACAGCAAAGTTTTTAATAAAGATTTCAATTGAAATTTACTAGATTTTGTGCAGGTGTAAATTTCCAACTAACTTGCTCTATATATTTTGTTACATTGGCAACACTGTTCTTGTTTTGTAGCCAATAAAAATATAAATTAGTTTAGATTTCACTACAATGGCAAAATTAGCATGGAAAACAACCTTTAGAAGTGTTGCCTTGTTGTCGTCAAAAAAGAAAATCGTTTTCACATAAACAGCTGCAATATTTTTTAGGGTTCCGTACACCAAAGGTGAAAAGGAACCCTATTGTTTTCGCTACGATGTACGTCTGTCCGTCTGTCCGTCTTTCCGTCTGTCCGTCACATGCTATTTTCTCGAGAACCGCAACAGCTACGGACTTGAAATTTAGACAGCATGTTCTACCTTTGGCCGCTACAATAACAAATACATGAGAGATAAAAATTAAAGGGTGTTCAAAAACGAGCAATGAAAAATTTTAAAACGTGGGATTTTACATACAATTGTATGTATGTATATACACTGGAAATTTGTAAGGTTAGTGTATTTTTATGCAGACTACAAAAATTAATTAAAGGGTGTTCCATCAGTTAATGCAATTTTGACTATGCAATTTTGACAACTTGCTGTATCTTGGAAACCGTAAGAGCTAAACTTTTGAAATTTTCAAAAACGGTAAAACAAAAAAATGCCAAAATTATAAAATCGCCAAACCAAAAAAAACAAGTAAGAGTGCTATATTCGGCTGTGCCGAATCTTATATACCCTTTACCAACGTACGTACATATATATAGTATACAGACACGTACATACATATTTGTTTTGTGAAAGAATTTATAATTTTTTTCAAGTTTCCATCTTTGGAGCTATAATTTTCATTTTTAAAATTTCATACACCAAACTTTTCTTTCAGAAGCATAAAATATATTCAATTTATAAAGAAAAAAAAAATTTTTAGACCTATTTAATTTTACATAACACAAAAAGTGTAAGTTTTCCAACCCTGGAGTCATAATTTTGGATTTTTCTGATTATTGATACCAATCTAGTTCTTTAAAAAATACATTAAATATTTTAATTGAAAAAAGCAAGAACGAAATAAGCAAAAACTTAGTTTCATTTAATTCCTTTAATATTAAAAAAAATCAGTTAAGTGCGACTTTGAATCGCGCACGAAAGGAAGGTTTTTTGCTTTTTTGAAGTTTTTTTCAGTTAAAACGATTTTTTCAGTTTTGTCGCTTTTTTCTCGTTTTAGCGATTTTGTCTGTTTTTGGAGGTTTTTTTCATCTTGGCGATTTTATTCTGTTGTTGGGCTTTTCTTCATTTTGGAGATTTATCTCATTTTGACGATTTTTTCTGTTTTTTGGGTTTTTTTCGCGATTTTTTTTTGGCGATTTTTTTGTTTTTTTTCGTTTTGGTGATTTTTTTCATTTTGGCGATTTTTTTTCTTTTTGGCGATTTTTTTCTGTTTTTTATTTTTTTTTTTCGTTTTGGCGATTTTTTTTCTTTTTTTGGCGATTTTTTTTCATTTTGGCGATTTTTTTCTGTTTTTTTAGGTTTTTTCTTTTTTTTTGGCGATTTTTTTCATTTTGGCGATTTTTTTCTGTTTTTTAGGGTTTTTTTCGTTTTGGCTATTTTTTTTCATTTTGACGATTTTTTTCTGTTTTTTAGGGTTTTTTTCGTTTTGGTGATTTTTTTCATTTTGGCGATTTTTTTCATTTTGGCAATTTTTTTCTGTTTTTTAGGTTTTTTTTCGTTGTGGCGATTTTTTTTTCATTTTAGCAATTTTTCCGTTTTTTGCGATTTATTTTAGTTTTATAAATTTTTTTTAATTTGGTGCTTTTTTTCGTTTTGGCGATTTTTTTCTGTTTTTGGCTTTTTTTCATTTTGGCGATTTTTGTGTTTTTTGGGGTTTTTTTCGTTTTGGCGATTTTTTTCATTTTGGCGATTTTTTTTTTTGGCGATTTTTTTTTCTGTTTTTTAGGGTTTTTATCGTTTTGGTGATTTTTTTCATTATGGTGATTTTCATTTTGGCGATTTTCTTTCATTTTGGCGATTTTTGTTTTCATTTTAGAAATTTTTCCGTTTGTTTTTGCGATTTATTTTAGTCTTAGAATTTTTTTTTAATTTGGTGCTTTTTTTCGTTTTGGCGATTTTTTCTTGTTTTTGGCGATTTTTTTCGGTTTGGCGATTTTATAATTTTTTATTTTTTCAGTTTTACCGTTTTTGAAAATTTCAAGAGTTTTGCTCTTACGGTTTCCAAGATACAGCAAATAGTCAAAATTACATAGTCAAAATTGCATTAACTGATGGAACACCCTTTAATTTAAATTTTTTTAAATTTTTGTGTTAATTTTTGTAGTCTGTATAAAAATACACTAGCCTTACAAATTTCAAGTGTATATACATACAATTGTATGTATATTACATGGAATTTTAAAATTTTTCGTTGCTCGTTTTGGAACACCCTTTAATTTCCAATTCTCATGTATTTGATGTTGTAGCGGCCAAAGGTCTACATACTGTGTCCAAATTTCAGGTCTGTAGCTCTTACGGTTCTCGAGAAAATACTAATATAGTTTTAGACATCGTTAATTTTACATAACACAAAAAGTTAAAGTTTTCCAACCCTGGAAACGTCTTTTTAATTTTTTTGTATTTTTTTAATTTAAAATTCCAATTTTAGTTGTACTGAAGTGTAAAATATGTACATTTATTAAAAAAAAATAAAAATTTGTTTTCGGGAGTTACTTTTATATGGCAAAATGAAGTTTAAGTTTTCCAGCTCTGCAATCGTCTGCCCGATTTTGCTGAATTTCAATACCAATCTATTTTGGAAAATTTCTGACACACCAGTCCAAGAACGAAGTCTCTAGCTTTTCTGGGAGCTTCGGAAAACCGATTTCACGTACAGACAGACGGACAGACGGACAGACGGACAGACGGACAGACGGACATCGCTTATTCGTCTTCCCTATGCATAAGGATCCAGAATATATATATTTTATGGGTCGCTTATTGATATTATAGAAATTACAAACGGAATGACAAACCTATATATACCCTTTTACCATTTTTGTTGGTAAAGGGTATAATAAGCGATCCATATAATATATATATTCTGGATCCTTATGCATAGGGAAGACGAATAAGCGATGTCCGTCTGTCCGTCTGTCCGTCTGTCCGTCTGTCCGTCTGTCCGTCTGTCCGTCTGTCCGTCTGTCCGTCTGTCCGTCTGTCCGTCTGTCCGTCTGTCTGTACGTGAAATCGGTTTTCCGAAGCTCCCAGAAGAGCTAGAGACTTCGTTCTTGGACTGGTGTGTCAGAAATTTTCCAAAATAGATTGGTATTGAAATTCAGCAAAATCGGGCAGACGATTGCAGAGCTGGAAAACTTAAACTTCATTTTGCCATATAAAAGTAACTCCCGAAAACAAATTTTTATTTTTTTTTAATAAATGTACATATTTTACACTTCAGTACGACTAAAATTGGAATTTTAAATTAAAAAAATACAAAAAAATTAAAAAGACGTTTCCAGGGTTGGAAAACTTTAACTTTTTGTGTTATGTAAAATTAACTATGTCTAAAACTATATTAGTATTTTCTCGAGAACCGTAAGAGCTACAGACCTGAAATTTGGACACAGTGTGTAGAACTTTGGCCGCTACAACAATAAGTACATGAGAATTGGAAATTAAAGGGTGTTCTAAAACGAGCAACGAAAAATGTTAAAATCCCATGTAATATACATACAATTGTATGTATGTATGTATATACACTTGAAATGTGTAAGGTTAGTGTATTTTTATTCAGACTACAAAAATTAACACTAAAATTTAAAAAAAATTTAAATTAAAGGGTGTTCCATCAGTTAATGCAATTTTGACTATTTGCTGTATCTTGGAAACCGTAAGAGCAAAACTCTTGAAATTTTCAAAAACGGTAAAACTGAAAAAATAAAAAATTATAAAATCGCCAAACCGAAAAAAATCGCCAAAAACAAGAAAAAATCGCCAAAACGAAAAAAGCACCAAATTAAAAAAAAATTCTAAGACTAAAATAAATCGCAAAAACAAACGGAAAAATTGCTAAAATGAAAACAAAAATCGCCAAAATGAAAGAAAATCGCCAAAATGAAAATCGCCATAATGAAAAAAATCACCAAAACGAAAAAAACCCTAAAAAACAGAAAAAATCGCCAAAATGAAAAAAAAATCGCCAAAATGAAAAAAATCGCCAAAACGAAAAAAACCCCAAAAAACAAAAAATCGCCAAAATGAAAAAAAGCCAAAAACAGAAAAAAAATCGCCAAAACGAAAAAAAGCACCAAATTAAAAAAAAATTTTAAAACTAAAATAAATCGCAAAAAACGGAAAAATTGCTAAAATGAAAAAAAATCGCCAAAACGAAAAAAAAACCTAAAAAACAGAAAAAAATCGCCAAAATGAAAAAAAATCGCCAAAATGAAAAAATCACCAAAACGAAAAAAAACCCTAAAAAACAGAAAAAAATCGTCAAAATGAAAAAAAATCGCCAAAACGAAAAAAACCCCTTAAAAACAGAAAAAAATCGCCAAAATGAAAAAAATCGCCAAAAAAAAGAAAAAACCTAAGTAACAGAAAAAAAATCGCCAAAACGAAAAAAAGCACCAAATTAAAAAAAAATTTCTAAGACTAAAATAAATCACAAAAAAACGGAAAAATTGCTAAAATGAAAACAAAAATCGCCAAAATGAAAGAAAATCGCCAAAATGAAAAAAAAATCCCCAAAATGAAAAAAATCACCAAAACGAAAAAAAAACCTAAAAAACAGAAAAAAATCGCCAAAATGATAAAAAAAAATCGCCAAAATGAAAAAAAATCACCAAAACGAAAAAAACCCCAAAAAACAGAAAAAAATCGCCAAAATGAAAAAAAGCACTAAATTAAAAGAAAATTTCTAAGACTAAAATAAATCGCAAAAAAACGAAAAAATTGCTAAAATGAAAAAAATCGCCAAAATGAAAAATATCGCCAAAACGAAAAAAAAACCTAAAAAACAGAAAAAAATCGCCAAAATGAAAAAAAATCGCCAAAAAAAGAAAAAAAAATAGCCAAAACGAAAAAAAAAATTAAAAACAGAAAAAAATCGCCAAAATGAAAAAAAATCGCCAAAATGAAAAAAAAATCGCCAAAATGAAAAAAATCACCAAAACGAAAAAAAAAACATAAAAAAAAGAAAAAAATTGCCAAAATGAAAAAAATCGCCAAAATGAAAAAAATCACCAAAACGAAAAAAAAAACAAAAAAATCGCCAAAAAAATCGCGAAAAAACCCAAAAAAACAGATAAAATCGTCAAAATGAGAAAAATCTCCAAAATGAAGAAAAGCCCAACAACAGAAAAAAATCGCCAAAATGAAAAAAACCTCCAAAAACAGACAAAATCGCCAGAACGAGAAAAAAGCGACAAAACTGAAAAAATCGTTTTAACTGAAAAAAACTTCAAAAAAGCAAAAAAACCTTCCTTTCGTGCGCGATTCAAAGTCGCACTTAACTGATTTTTTTAATATTAAAGGAATTAAATGAAACTAAGTTTTTGCTTATTTCGTTCTTGCTTTTTTCACTTAACATATTTTATGTATTTTTTAAAGAACTAGATTGGTATCAATAATCAGAAAAATCCAAAATTATGACTCCAGGGTTGGAAAACTTACACTTTTTGTGTTATGTAAAATTAAATAGGTCTAAAAATTTTTTTCTTTTTCTTTATAAATTGAATATATTTTATGCTTCTGAAAGAAAAGTTTGGTGTATGAAATTTTAAAAATGAAAATTATAGCTCCAAAGATGGAAACTTTAAAAAATTATATATTTTTTCACAAAACAAATATGTATGTACGTGTCTGTATACTATATATATGTACGTACGTTGGTAAAGGGTATATAAGATTCGGCACAGCCGAATATAGCACTCTTACTTGTTTTTAAATATTGCAGTCTCGGTAGTCTCCTGAGGTCAATGGTTTTAATGCTTAAGACGGTAAAAATTAATTTATTTATAGAAAAATCAAATCTTTGTAAGAATATTTACCGATCATTGAAATATTCATATCAGTTACAAAAATTGTTCATTATTTGTTGTTGAATGCAAAAGCACCCAGTAAAAAAAGACACTCCAAAAAAGTCATGAAAATGTAGAGTTTGCGATCCGGAAGTAGTGCAAATTTCGATCCGATCTAATGATTTTTACATAGGGTTGTCATTGCAAGAAGTTCTCTTTTTCGATGCCTGGTCACCGAATTGGAAGCGATTTTAAGAAAAATTTCCTTTTTTGTGTTCTATGATAACATTTTCATCTAGGAAAAATGGTTGATAGTTACTTATTTTAACAATTAGTTTCTTTTTATAGGAATTTAAACGTGAAACAGTATTTTCATGTAAATTTAAGCAAATAAGTTCAAAATTTTAGACCAAAATTAGTTCATAAGTTTCTTCAAAAAAATCGATTTTTTAAAATTCTGGTGAGTAATTTCTAAAACTATTGACGAATTACAAGGTTTTGTATGACTAAAATAAACTTCTACTTGGTTTTCTGCTAACTATCGGCAAATTAAAAATATCGATTTTTTGGAAGCAATGAAAATGTAGTTCCTTTAGAATGACTTCCAATTTATTTTACTGGGCATGAATGAATTAATTACTTTATACAACTACTTAAATTTTCTTCATTACTTCGATATAAATATCAATAGCAGTGAGCGAGTTAATTTTTCTTATATATTTTTAAATTTCATTTAGTTTCAAATTGTAAATTGTGACTCAGTTGGATGCTAATACAACAATTGCACGCACATATGTATGTACGAGTATGTACCTCTGAAGTGGCGTGTATGAATCATTAATGATTTGTTTTTTTTTTGTATTGCGCGCCAATGCAGTTTAAATGGCAATTGCTTGTTATACATTAAATTAACGAATATTTCATTTATTGAGGCGCGCATATATGATGAGGGAAGTGAAAACGATTGCATTTTATTTGTACTGAAAATACCTGCTAGCGGAATGTACGACTATGTAGGCAGGCAGGCTTTTATACTTCACAATTAACAAGAACTCAATGTTGCAATTGAAGTGTTTCCATGTAGAGAAAACTATTATATGATATTTAAGTGTGATTACAATATGATTGTCAGTCAGTTATTGAATTTAAATCACTTACATGTGTGTAAGTAATAATTGCTTTGATTTTTGAAGTGTAATTACTTCCACTCGTATTTCAATAATTGCATTAATACCTGATTTCTTTTTCCTTGTTAACAACAGTGATTTATTTTAGTTTAGTTTAGTTTTTTTTTAATTATTCGAGTGTAAGGTTGCAACATTGACAATGAAAAAAATTAATTTTTTTTATACATCTATCGTGGCATTGCGTTTTGTTGCAATTACGAGTATATTAAATGTGTGCAAGAGAGTGTATGTGTAAGTATTTATGCGTAAGTTGTGTGTATGTGTGTATGTGTGCGTGTGTGTGTGTGTGTGTGTTGAATTATGTTTTCCGGCACAAGTTGAATTTGTAACAAAATCGTGCATTTAAGTGGAAACAACTTTTTTGTCTTGTTTTGTTTTTTTTTTTCTTGCTATTGAATTTTTAATTGCTGATCAATTTTGAGATACTTTTAAATAAAACTGATAGATTGCTTAACAATTAAGATTATGCAATTGAAAAATAAATAGTTTAAGTGCATTTTAAAAGACTTCAAATAAAATTTTATTAAGATTTTATTTATGGGAAGTGAAGCATTAAATCTCTTGCTATTAATTTATACAAAATTTCGTTAACTTAATCAATGTAATATTTTTTTGAAAGCTTTTATTAAAAGTTGCATGAAAATATTACAAAATTTTTTTATCTTAACCTTTAACTTATAGAAAGGCAATATTGCAAAATTATTAGATTTTTCATTATGCGTGACATCCTCATTTAAATCCATAAAGCGGCTTTTAATTTTAGTTACACTTCTGAAGTTGCAGTTGAAATTCGAAATCCTTATAAACGCTAAATTTAGCCGATGTTAAGTTACTACACTTATGATAAATAAAGGCGACTTTTAGCATTCGTTACATAAATTTAAAGGCAGGATTTATCTGCTTTTTTAAAGGCTTAGAGGCAAGTTCCATATGGAGAGTACCGAGAACTTTAAAAAGTTCCACACAAATTTTTCTATCAGCACTTTAGATATAAAATTTGAGGACATTCTAAGCGTCAAATAAAAGGATTTTATGGTTTCGTATGCGATTTCACTATGACAATGTGCCAAGGAGATGTCCATTTTATAACAAGTTTTGCTTTCCTCTGGCAGAATCAGTGGTTAGAGTTTTATATCTTTTTTTTACATTGAACTCTCGCTTTAATGAAATCTTTCTTTTTATGGTTGTTTTGGTATGTTCATTGATTTTCTAGTATTGCGAACAAATTATTTTTCTTTTTCCCATCCAATTTTTTTTTCTGATGTAATTTCATATAAAGCGTGGTTTTTTTAGAGTGTCACAACTTTGAGTTGGCATCACTGCTTTATTTAAGCACCCATTTAACAGCTGATAATTGTCTTTTGTTTAGTTTGCTTTAAACTTTCATTATGAATCGACTTACACCAGAGCAATGCGTGCATATTTTTGAAATTTTTAATCAAAATAATTGTTCTATTGGTCAAACTCAGCGTGCACTTCTTCCATTTTATGGCGTATATAATCGTACTCCAGAGCGGCTAATTCAAAGAACAATAGATCGTTTTCGGACCACATTTACTGTTACTGACAATGTGCATTCCGTGTGACGCCAAACAGTGCGCACTGAGGAAGCTGTAGCTGCTGTACAGAAAAGTATTGCAGATGATCCGAATCAATCAATTCATCGCCGTTCTCAGCAACTGGGTTTGTGTCCTTGCACCTTATGGAAAATTTCACGAAAGGATCTTGGTTTAAAAGTTTTCAAGATTCAACTTGTGTATGCATTAAAGCCAAATGACCATCGTATGCTCCACCAATTCGGCAAATGGTCTGTAGCACAAATTGATATTGATTTTAAATTTTCATTCAAAATTTTATTTTCCGATGAAGCCCATTTTTGGTTGAATGGCTTTACGTAGAAAAATATAGCATTTCGAGTCAGGAAAATCCACAAGCTAATGTCGAAACACCATTACATCCATTACATTACATTACATTGTTCTTATGGACTGGCGGATTCATTCGACCATATGTCTTCAAAAACGATGATGGTCAGAATGTTACTGTCAACGGTGAACGGTATAGGAACATGATTCGAAATTTGTTCGTACCTCAATTACACGTCATTAATCTTGCTGATATGTGGTTCTAACAGGACGGGGCCATATGCCGCACAGCGGGCGCTACAATTGATTTACTCAAAGAAATTATGACAAAATAATTTTGCGTAAGGGCCCACTTAATAGGCCACCAAGATTTAACACCATTGGATTATTTTCTTTGGGGTTATGTTAAGTCACTTGTTCACGTCAATAAGCCACAAGCACTCAAACACCTGGAGAACAACTTTCGAAGAGTTATCGGCAAAATACGCCTACAAATACTGCGAAAAGCTGTTGAAATTTGTTGTTCCATATTAAGCCTTCTAGGCGCCAGCCGTGGTGGCCATAATGCAAAAATCATATTTAAACACTAATTTCATAAAATTTTCTTTTATACCCTCTTAAGTGTTCAGTGTAGAGATGGGCGCTAGTCGTGTTTTCGTGATACGAACACGCACGACTCAGCAAAATTGACACGCAAAATACGAAACTATTTTAGATGTAAAATATGTACACTCAGGGAAAAGCTGCAACTTAAAAATAAGAACGCGTCACATCAATTCAATAATTTGCAATAACTATAATAGAAAATGTATATTTCGATACTTAAAAATATAATAATAATAATAATATTTTTCATATTTCATATTTCATATTTTTCATATAAATAAGAAATTTCAACATGACTAGACTTTCGTTAATGTTTCTTCTTAATTCAATACTTTTTTTATTGATTTTAAGCTGTTTTTCTTTGGGTGTAAGAATGAATTCCAAGTAGAGAAAAAATTTGATATTTTGTATTTTGTAAACACCCAACACCATGCTATTCATATTGTGTGGGCCTCTGAAGGTTAAAGTTCTGTACGGAACCAAGAGAATTAGCTGTGGTGGCAGATGATATCAGCTGGCAGTGCCAGCTCTGGCATCAAGCTTTGAAAAGTGACTCTTGAAAAAAATCATTTTCAATATCATATCAATAACATTTCGTGCGTGTTGTGCAGTACAGTGATGACAAAATTTTTCGCGTGCATGTTTCGTACATGTTAAGCGTCTTGGTATTCGTGTTCTTGTCGTATCGTGTTAAAAAAATTCGACACGCGCTTATCTCTAGTTCAGTGTTAGACCCAATCTCGTCTCTAAAGTAAAATAACTTTAAATTTTTTTATTAGTTAACAAAATACTTTTAACTCGAATAGTTCAAGGAAAAAAATAAAAACAAACCCTGCCACCACAAACAAAAATTAAATTTCCGCAAATATTTTCTTTACGATTATTGTATGAAAAAAAGCCTACGAGCATGAAAACTAAATACATTTCCTACAATACCATAAATCATTTTAAAATATTTATATATATTTACTTTTAATGCTGTACACTTTTCCGTGTCGGAAAGAAAAACCTCACATAATAAATTATGTTGGACACTTTTAAAAATTTTTGATGACAGACTCCAACCACACACACAATCACTTGCCACTAAAAACAGTCAGTGTGTTAATAAAGAAAAAAAAAATTGGTATTTGCGTTGGTTGGCTTGATGTACATACATGTAGGCTTTTAAAAGTATTTTTTATATTTTTTTTTTATTTAATATTATTCTTCATTATTGTGGTATCTATTTCTACGCATTCGTTTTCACGGTAACAACGAACGAACGGCCTTCAGTAAAAGGCAAGGTTACAAATATTGTACTTATATTTTATTTATTGCAGTTTGCTGGTGTTATTTTCATCGCTATTATCCATATTTATGTAATACAATCAAGACAGACATGCCAGCGGACGGGGAAAATGCGCAGCATATAAATATGTATGTATGTATCGTTGGTCAACCGGCATTTAAATTTATGTAAGTATGTATGTATATAGACTGGCAGGTTTATATCGTTATAAATGCAGGTATTCGAAATCATCGCCTGTACAACAACCAACCCGGCTGCCGCACCACCACCAGTAATTTTATTCACCTGTTATTGACGCACTTTAATTCACTTGCATTTTTAGAGTTTTATTGAACAACCAGCAAAAAAAATATATACATATATAAACAAAAACTATTTCATGTTTAATTTGTGTAGATGTGTGTATATTGTGTGTGTGTGTGTGTGTGTGTGTGTGTGTCTCTTTCGCATATTTTGCTACCAAAAACGAAACTAAGAGTCATTAAACTGTATGTTCCATGCCAGAAATATGCTGTATTTAATAGTATGTCGAGTAAGTCTTGTGCCATACGCATCAGTGATCGGCAATGAATATTTTTTTCGCTATTCATACTGACTCATAGAATTTTAAATATAATTGAGTAGACATCATTTAAACTCAACTACTCTGAATTATGCATTCTCACGATGACATTGAAGTATAGGTTGCAATAAATATGAACGCGACGTCGACATAAATCACCTTAGTTTGATTTCTAATTACAGGAAAAAAAAATTATACTACTCACATTGATTCAGCTCACTCAACTCAAGCATGTAGGTTTATTTAAAAGTTTAGTCATTAAACAGTTTGCAAGTAGTATACAATAGTAGGAAATAGCGTTGTTTTTCAATTTGTGCAAAAATAAAAAAAAACAAAAAAAGCAACATAACATTGTAAATCATACTTATTTTGCATCGTCCATAGGCATTGAGTTAAGGAGAGTCAAAATCAACAACGTCATAAATGTTGCTAAGTATGAGTTCGATGCGCACTTCAAAGTTTCGAGTGAATCTGATTCATAGACAACATTACAACAAGTATGAATGCGCATAAGTAAAAGAAATTATAAGTCATTATTCAACTATACTCACTTTTTCACTACTCATCGCTGTTTTCTGATACGCATATTACATATTTTTAGTATGTAGCCTGCAGCAAATTTTTTCTAGATTGATATTAAAAGAGGTCAAGTACCAAACTAATTTAGGGCATGTTCGTGAATGCATCACTGCGCTGCATCATACGAGCAAACTTTTATTTAAAACGCAATACAAGTTCGCTGATAATCGTTTTCAGTAGTAGCCATGTTTGTACCACATATTTGAAATTTATTTGTGTTTTATATACTTTAGTGAATCAATTTATGGCATTTAAACTTCCATTTGCAGCGCAGTGATGCATTTACGAACATACAGACGAACATTAAAGTATAAAATGTGTACACACAGAAAAATTTCACATTAAAATCTACTAAAACAATGTTAATTTAAAATTTTTCGGCAATGATTTTGCTTCAACATGATTTAAAGTAATATTCAAAGAAATTTTTTCCTTTTGAAATAGCTTTATTTCATATAATTGTTTTTGCAATAAATTCTCTATTTTTCAATGGTTCCCTTGTTCGTGGGACTTAACGCCTCTCGATTACTTTGTATGGTGCAGTGTTAAGTCATTGGCTAATGTCACACACCATTGACGCCATATGGTCAGATTTATGGGAAATTGTAGTTAAAAATTTTACTGGTCAAATGGATTATGTACTTCGCAGCTGCGGCGGACATACTACATATGTCTAAAATCACATTTACAAACTTAATATCGTAAGAGTATCTAAAAGATAATAATCCAAAAAAAATTTTATCATGCAGCTGAAAAAACACCCGTTAATTAAAAAATATTGCCAAGAAAAATTTCAACAGAATATAAGGTATAGATATCTAGCATTTTATATATTTTTTTCTGTAAAACATTTAAGCATTTTTTTTTTGCCGACTCAGCATTTTCCCATCACTATTTTCTGGCAACACTGCAATTGCGCGATTACAATAACAACGCACAGTGGGGTGAAATTAAAATAAAATTGTGATAAGTCTGCAACTTATAAACATAATTAGACGATTTAGATGAATGTATGTGAAGAATTAAGTTTTTTAGTCATTACATATGCTGCACAGATGAGTATTTGAGGCAAAAAGCTGGTCAAAAAGGCAAAACTTAATTCAGAGAAATCTTAAGAACTAAGTACACAGTTTGATACACAACAAAATTTTACATGATATTGTAAATTTTGAAGACTTTAAGTTGTTGTTTGTAGCTTCAACGTCAACGTCTTTGTATGATATTTTTTTGTGGCTAAACGAATCAAGGTATTATACTGATTTTTTTTTTTTTTCGTTGAAAGATGTGATCAAAAGCTATCTTTAGTATTAAAACATAAAAGTTGTATTGAATATTAATGAAAATTAAAAAAAAAATATATACACTTTTTTTGCAAAAAAAAAAATAATGGAAGGCTTTTAAAAGTGAAGGTAGGTACATTTAGGGCCAATTTCACCAACTTATTTAAATATCAATTCATATTCAAAAGTAATTTTTCCATACAAAAATTAATGAAAATCGACATTTAAAAATGAATTGATATTTAAATAGAGTTGGTGAAATTGGCCCTTACTGCCTTATTCATTAAAGATATTTCTTTTTTATTTTATTTTTTATTTTATTCAACAAATTTTCTATGGAAATTTGATTAATAAACCTTTATAAAACCAAAATAGTTTTTATGAATTAGACCCTAAGAATTATATTTTATACCACAAAAAATTTAAAATCTCTAATTTTACATTTAGACGTTTTGCTTTGTGGAAAGGGATACTTCCCCCTGCCAATAAGACCTCAACAGTTTAATTTTTATGATATTAAGTCATAAGTAGTAAATTTGTTTAATATTTACATTATTTTTGCAAAATATTTTTGCCACCGCTGGAAGCTGGGACGAAAATGGCATCTTACGGACTTCTGGGTCCAAGTTTAGGGTTTTAAACTTTCGCCGAAGTTAAAAGTTAAATTTGCTAAGCAAAAGTATGGGAAAAATTAAGAAAAAAATTAAATTTTTCAAATTTAGAATTGGTTCCTCTGAGGGGAACTTTTTCCCCTTTGTGTGATTTTTTTTTATTTTTAAGGTTTAACATTGTAGGACTATATGACATATTTCTGCCAAGTTTCATTGATCTAGGGGCACTCAATAACCTGTCACAAACAACCTAAACTAAAAATAAAAAAGTAATGACCAGCTTTTTGGCTCAACTGCTCCTCTGTGCGAAGTATTAATCTAGAATTACATTTTTTTTTCTGTAAAATATTTAAGCTAAATTTTTTTATTGAATCAGCATTCTCTTATCAATATTTTCTGTCAATACTGCAATTGCACGATTACAATAATAACGTACAGTGGCGTGAATTGTGAAAAAAATTCATGATGATAAATCTGCAACTTATAAACACGATTATATGACGATTTAGATCAACGGTTCTCAAATGGGGGTCCGTATGAAAATTTCAAGGGGTCCGCGAAGAGCTAAACAAATATTGTTATGATTCCTCAAAAGTTAATATTAATAAGATTTAGTAATATGGATTTGTATAATAAATGTAAAACGTGTATTTCGCATTGCGGTAGGCCGTGCTACTATTAAAATTTCTGAAGGGGTCCCCGAAGAAAGAGCTTGTGAGAACCTCTGATTTAAATAAATGCAAGAGAAGAATTAAATTTTTAAGCCATCACAGACGCTCTTATAAGACAATGTCAAAACGAAGAGCATCAAAATATACAACTGCATCGTACATTTTACTCAAACACCAGAGAATTTTAATTAATTTGGTACTTATTCATATGTACTTGCATTTAAGGTATAGGATATATTCATATAAAATTTAATAAGGACAATTTTTTTGTGAAATACATACACCTCTCCAGTTGCTCATACCAAGTTGTTTTTGTCTTTTTGTAAAAAATACGTTAAAATTTCCCTTAAATGAAGAAATGAAATATTGTATAAAAAAAATTATAAACTTTTCAATGTATTACACTACCAAATTTACCTTTTAAATACTACAAATAAGTAAAAACTTAAATTAACCTTAATAAGCTCTTCAAGTTTAATTTCAAACTGGAGTATTCAGAGAATGATAATAAAAATGTGTGAGGAATAATTTTTTAATATTTCAACTCTATATAAGCGTTTAAATAGAACTATTTGTTCCCCTTTTTACCTTTTATTATTTTTTTAAATTAACGCAATAGTTCTTATTGTTCAAATGTCTGAAGACTTTTTCCACAAGCTGTATGTATGGTTTTATTCAACTAAATGCCTCCAATTTTATAAATACACTAGTAATTGAGTTTGTCTGTTAGTAGAAGTAGTTTTTCGTTGTAACTCAAACATAAATAACTTATTTATGCACTTTAAATTTTATGTACTAGTGCACGCACGTATTTGTACATAAACAAAATTTACGCATACATCTATTATTATAATTATATGTATACCCAGTAGTTCACTTGCTGGCAATAATAATTAAAGTATTTTCGTTTAAAATCGTGCTGTCTTCCTTAGTATTAAATTTTCAATTTATTTAAAAAAAATCCATATTTTAAACAAAAATTCCAATTGGCAGTTATTACATTTTTATTGCAAATTAAAATAGAAAATAAATAATTTGAAATAGTTGCTGAGTTTAAATTGCATATTGTTACTGCAAAATAACAAAATTTTCTGTTAAATAAAAGCTGTTTTTGCAAATTAAATGAACAAAGTTTTCGCTGGTTAATCTAACCAAGTTTTGTTGTTAGCTGACTATCTAAAATACAATATAATTTACTGTTTTCTTGGTTAATGTAACTTTGCCAACTGTGTAGGCAAAAGAGAGTTAAAAAAAAAGTACCAAAAACTAGCATAATTAAATTTTCTTATAGAAAAGATGGCTTAGAGAAAAGTTGACAGTGCCCGTCAAAGCACATTATTCTTATATAAAAGTTGGCTATTCGCATTACAGCTTAGTTTTCTTCTAGAAGAGTTGACTATGCACGTTATAGCATAACTTACCTATAGAAAAGTAGACTGTGTCGCTCACAGCACACTTTTTTTTAAAGAAAAGTTGACTATGACCGTCACAGAAGACTTTTTTTATAGAAAAGTTGACTGCACCCGTCACAGCACACTTTTTTATAAAAAACTTTACTGTACCCGTCACAGCACACTTTTTTATAGAAAAGTTGACTGTTCTCGTCACAACACACTTTAAAAAAAAAAGAAAAAAGCTTTACTGCACCCGTGCAGCACACTTTTCTCATATAAAAAACGAGTGTTAAATCAAAGTTTTCTTATACAAAAATCGAATGTTGTGTCAGAGCACACTTGACTTACGCACTGCAACCCGAAAAAATATAACCATATACGGACACCACTATGTGCTAAAAGATGAAAGCAGTTTTGCCCCATGTCAGGCATTTTTTTATGGGCCCCCAAAGATTTGGGGCCTCGGTGCCATTTTTGCAAAAAACTGATCATTTTGTCAGGCTCATATCTTGCAAAACGTTCGGAATTTTAATTTACTCTCTGAGGAAAAGTTGTAGCTCTTATTATTAAAAACAAAAATTGTGAACTAATAAAATAAAAAAATCGCAAAAAAATTGAAAAAAAAATTTGATTTCTTTACCTTTCTCCCTTTGTTTAGGTCCATAGGTAGGAAACCGTTCAAAATTCAAGGAAACAATCTACCACAAAATTGTAGCTAAGATCTCAGTAAATAACTTTTTAGAACATATAACCTTCCTAGGAATAATTCTTAACACCGTTTAGGTAGCGCTTAGGTAGCCGCAAAAGAGGAAAATTTCCCGAAAATTTTTTTAATTCATTTATTTTTATACCCTTTACCAACAAAAATGGTAAAAGGGTATATATAGGTTTGTCATTCCGTTTGTAATTTCTATAATATCAATAAGCGACCCATAAAATATATATATTCTGGATCCTTATGCATAGGGAAGACGAATAAGCGATGTCCGTCTGTCCGTCTGTCCGTCTGTCCGTCTGTCCGTCTGTCCGTCTGTCCGTCTGTCTGTACGTGAAATCGGTTTTCCGAAGCTCCCAGAAGAGCTAGAGACTTCGTTCTTGGACTGGTGTGTCAGAAATTTTCCAAAATAGATTGGTATTGAAATTCAGCAAAATCGGGCAGACGATTGCAGAGCTGGAAAACTTAAACTTCATTTTGCCATATAAAAGTAACTCCCGAAAACAAATTTTTATTTTTTTTTAATAAATGTACATATTTTACACTTCAGTACGACTAAAATTGGAATTTTAAATTAAAAAAATACAAAAAAATTAAAAAGACGTTTCCAGGGTTGGAAAACTTTAACTTTTTGTGTTATGTAAAATTAACTATGTCTAAAACTATATTAGTATTTTCTCGAGAACCGTAAGAGCTACAGACCTGAAATTTGGACACAGTATGTAGACCTTTGGCCGCTACAACAACAAATACATGATAATTGGAAATTAAAGGGTGTTCCAAAACGAGCAACGAAAAATTTTAAAATCCCATGTAGTATATATACAATTGTATGTATATACACTTGAAATTTGTAAGGTTAGTGCATTTTTATACAGACTACAAAAATTAACACAAAAATTTAAAAAAATTTAAATTAAAGGGTGTTCCATCAGTTAATGCAATTTTGACTATGTAATTTTGACAATTTGCTGTATCTTGGAAACCGTAAGAGCAAAACTCTTGAAATTTTCAAAAACGGTAAAACTGAAAAAATAAAAAATTATAAAATCGCCAAACCGAAAAAAATCGCCAAAAACAAGAAAAAATCGCCAAAACGAAAAAAAGCACCAAATTAAAAAAAAAAAAATTATAAAACTAAAATAAATCGCAAAAAAACGGAAAAATGCTTAAATGAAAAAAAAAATCGCCAAAACGAAAAAAAACAGAAAAAAATCGCCAAAATGAAAAAAAAATCGCCAAAATGAAAAAAATCACCAAAACGAAAAAAAAACCTAAAAAACAGAAAAAAATCGTCAAAATGAAAAAAAATCGCCAAAACGAAAAAAACCCTAAAAAACAGAAAAAAATCGCCAAAATGAAAAAAAATCGCCAAAAAAAAAAAAATCGCCAAAACGAAAAAAAACTAAAAAACAGAAAAAAATCGCCAAAATGAAAAAAAATCGCCAAAATGAAAAAAAAATCACCAAAACGAAAAAAAACAGAAAAAAAAGAAAAAAATTGCCAAAATGAAAAAAAATCGCCAAAATGAAAAAAATCACCAAAACGAAAAAAAAACAAAAAAATCGCCAAAAAAAAATCGCGAAAAAAACCCAAAAAAAAACAGAAAAAATCGTCAAAATGAGAAAAATCTCCAAAAACAGACAAAATCGCCAAAACGAGAAAAAAGCGACAAAATTGAAAAAATCGTTTTAACTGAAAAAAACTTTAAAAAAGCAAAAAACCTTCCTTTCGTGCGCGATTCAAAGTCGCACTTAACTGATTTTTTTAGTATTAAAGGAATTAAATGAAACTAAGTTTTTGCTTATTTCGTTCTTGCTTTTTTCACTTAACATATTTTATGCATTTTTTAAAGAACTAGATTGGTAACAATAATCAGAAAAATCCAAAATTATGACTCCAGGGTTGGAAAACTTACACTTTTTGTTTTTTTTTTTTCTTTTTCTTTATAAATTGAATATATTTTATGCTTCTGAAAGAAAAGTTTGGTGTATGAAATTTGAAAAATGAAAATTATAGCTCCAAAGATGGAAACTTTAAAAAAATGATAAATTTTTTCACAAAACAAATATGTATGTACGTGTCTGTATACTATATATATGTACGTACGTTGGTAAAGGGTATATAAGATTCGGCACAGCCGAATATAGCACTCTTACTTGTTTCTTTCTCTCATTGTTCGTTCCTTTTTTGATTTCTCTTCTAATTTATTTCAGGTATGCTGGTGGACTCACAAGATCACCCTGTATGATAAACGAGTAATTATATAAAAGTCAACTGTGCTCTTATAGCACACTTTGTTTTTTTATAAAAGTCAACTTTGATGTCACAGCACACTTTTCTTTTAAACAAGTTGAATGTGATGTGACTGCACCCATCGTAGCACAATTTTCTTACAGAACAGTTGACAGTGGTATCACGGCACAGTCTTCTAATACAAAAGTCGACTGTGGTGTTACAGCACACTTTCCTTATAGAAAAGTCGACTATACTATTTTTTGAATTTATCAAACTAAGTTAGTTTGTTCATTTAATTTTTTAATATAGTTGTTACTATTGAAATGAACGATTTAAATTTTTGATGTACGGTCTCATTAATTGAAACGCCCACTATGTCTCTGTCTCACTCACTCTTTCTCACTCTCTATTTCTTTCTTTCTCTTTCTTTTTATCTGTCTCTTTCTTTTTACCTGGCTCTTGCCTCTCTCTCTCTCTCTCTCTCTCTTTCTTTTGTATTCACTTTAAGCTGTTAAGACTCGCTGAGTCGTTTGTTTGCTGACAAATATGTGCTCAACTTTTCAGCTGCTCCCACGAACTGCTGGGTAGTTGGGGAAATACTTTTAGTTTGTGCATATGCGTATCTCGTGCGTATTGTTTGTGCATACATATTTGTGTGATTACGTGCGTTTCGCATTGCGGACGTAAATAGTTTTTAGATTTTTTTTTTTGGCACTTACAATATTATTTCCAGTTAAACGCATTTTTGGCGCTACAGTTTGCTGTATGGAAGTAACTGTGGCAGTAATTATTATTTTTATTTTTTTGTACTCTGTTCAACATTAAAAAGCCGGCAAGTTCAACCGGTGTTTTTGTTGTTGTTTTTTTTAACTATTATAACAGTTTCGTTTATTATATGCGTAAAATTAGATTTTTTTAAAGAATTTTTATAAGGTTAAGGTTTCTAGCAAAAGTATAGCTTGTAAAAAAAGTCAAAAAGATATAAATATTGTCATGCGGAAGTAGTGCAAATAGGGATAAATTTCATATGATTTCAACATACTTGGCTTGCTTGTTGTAGCAAAAATGTGAATGTTGTTTCTTTTGGAGATTGAGCCCTTGCAGGTGAATGACTCGTGCAGCCCTTTAGTTAGTTATCGTACACAAAACGATTAAAGTCAGGGATCCTATACACATTTTTAAAAATTATTTGTAATGAACTAGGAGTGAAACATTTGCACAAAGGATCCTATATTTTTTTCCCAGAGTTACAGTAGAGTACAGTTTTAAAGACGCCTGAAGAGAACACATCAGCCGCCTGGTGTTTTATTTCTATGGGAGACGGTACAGCCAGTGACCTTCAGTACTACCCAGCAAACATGAGATTTTCGTCAAAATTAAAAATTAATTCAAATCCAACTGTTTCTCAAAGGATAAACGTTTGAAAATGTTTTGAAAATAATGTAAGAACAAAAGTAATCACAATTAAAAAAAATTATGATCAAACAGGAGAAGACTCTTTATTTTCCACTTGCTATAAATTTTCAAACGTTGATATTTGTTTATCTCTTATTTTCAATTTAAAATCTAATGTTTATTTAATTCCCTGTAGTCCCTTAACAAAAGTTTATAAATTATCTTTAAACTTTAATGCCAAAACCACATTAAATCAAACCTCTAACTTCGTGTTTGCTGGGTAAATTTATTTACTTAAGCTTTTAATTATAAAACAATATTTCACAAACAAATACAATACAACTTGCATTGTCCAAATCTTCTCTTAAAACAAATAAACTCTGAAGTTGTTGTGTCATAACAAGATACTGAAAGGCAGCATAAGATGTTTTAAAACAAATAAACTCTAAAGTTGTTGTGTCATAACAAGATGCTGAAAAGCATAAACACAGTTTAAGACATGTCAACTATTTCCTAGAATAATAATTGGTATTCAATTGAGTGCACGTGTCTTCCTTTTTTTTCTGCCAATCATCAATTATTTAAGACAAGCTTTATGAAATTGATTTGCCTACTTCTTCTTCCCCATCTTTGGGCTGTTGGCATAGAAAATAACCCAGACATGTGTTGTTAAGCACCAAAAAGACACACTATTTAAGGAATCATTATTCTAAAACAAAATGTACTAAGTGGATATTGAAAATACAAAATTTATAATAATAATTGAAGTGATGATTAAGCAAAAATCGTTATTTCAAACATTTCTACTGAGTTGAATCTTCTTGTTAATGATCACCATACCAATATCTGCTCATGTACGTCATCAAAGTGAGATTATACTTGAAAAATTTATGTATAAGCAAACATTTATATTTTATGAACCCTGAATATAATAGAGAAGGCATGTTTTGACAATATATTTAAGCAAAGTGAAGTGAATTGAATGAATTCTAAATTTTATAATTTTTTTTCTTACAACACAGTGTTCATGATATGAAAAAAATATGTTAAGAGAAAAACAAAAAGAAAAAAGAATGGAGGTTTCTTAGGACACCCGGTTATAGCTATGCTGCTTCGTTATATAAGACAAATTTCATGTGAGAAATAAAAATGGTATAAAATTATAATATATGATGATGTCAAATTCTCTGCAAATACTTCAAAACGTTTCCATTTGTTTTTCAATATTTTTTTTCTAGCGGCGTACGATTAAATTCATATTTTTTTTGTAGCCGGCGGCGGCTGTTAGCCGGATGTAAGCTTACATCCCACCGGCTCTTTGTGCTCACATGCAAAAACAAATTAAACAATCGAATGCTTTTGTTTTGTTTTTGCTTCACTTACATCAACGAATGAATCAAAACAAAATCAAACAATTTTTTTCGTTTATTTGCGTACTCTGCTTTGAAGTACAAAGAAATCAAAACAAAAATAAATTTATAACTGTAACAGTGTCGATTATTTTTGTTACGAAAATCACATCCTAAGTCCTGTATCGCGCAATAAATAGCATAGCTATAAAAGCAATATTAAGACGCCTTAAGACACACGCAAAGGTTACTTTGCAAAGTCTTAAATTTGTAACAGAGAAGAGAAAAGAGAATGAATAACTAAGAACTATTTTGCCTTCTCTCCACTTAACTCAGTAGCTTTGCCAAGTAAACTTTGTGTGAGTAAAACACGTCTTATAAGAGCTAAGGACTTGAAATTTTCACAGCATATGTACAATATATGGCCGCTACAATAAAAAATATAGGACAATTAACAATTAAAGGCTGCTCTAAAGCGATCAACGAAACATTTTGAAATCCTAATGTAATATACAGACACTGGAAACTTTCAAAGTTTTTGTATTTTTATGCAGACTACATCACTTAACATAGAAATTTAAAAAATTTGAATTACAGGGTATTCTATCAGTTAATGTAATTTTAACAACTTGCTGTTGGCAAACGGTAAGAGTCAATTTCTTGAAATTTTTAAAAACGCTAAAACTAAAAAATTTCAAAATTAAAAAAATTCTGAAACGAAAAATCGCCAAAATTGAAAAAACGCTTAAATGAAAAATATTAGCGAAATAAAATAAATCGCACAAATGCGTAAAAAATTACCAGAAGTGAAAAGGTCGGCAAAAAACTAAAAAAAATCGCCAAAACTAAGAAAATCGCCAGAAAAAAAATCGCCAAAGACAAAAAAATCAACCAAAATAAAAACATAGTCAAAAATAAAAAAAATCGCCAAAACGAAAAAAATCGAAACAAGTAAGAGTGCTATATTCGGCTGTGCCGAATCTTATATACCCTTTACCAACGTACGTACATATATATAGTATACAGACACGTACATACATATTTGTTTTGTGAAAAAATTTATCATTTTTTTAAAGTTTCCATCTTTGGAGCTATAATTTTCATTTTTCAAATTTCATACACCAAACTTTTCCTTCAGAAGCATAAAATATATTCAATTTATAAAGAAAAAGAAAAAAATTTTTAGACCTATTTAATTTTACATAACACAAAAAGTGTAAGTTTTCCAACCCTGGAGGCATAATTTTGGATTTTTCTGATTATTGATACCAATCTAGTTCTTTAAAAAATACATAAAATATGTTAAGTGAAAAAAGCAAGAACGAAATAAGCAAAAACTTAGTTTCATTTAATTCCTTTAATATTAAAAAAATCAGTTAAGTGCGACTTTGAATCGCGCACGAAAGGAAGGTTTTTTGCTTTTTTGAAGTTTTTTTCAGTTAAAACGATTTTTTCAGTTTTGTCGCTTTTTTCTCGTTTTGGCGATTTTTTTCTGTTGTTGGGCTTTTCTTCATTTTGGAGATTTTTCTCATTTTGACGATTTTTTCTGTTTTTTGGGTTTTTTTCGCGATTTGTTTTGGCGATTATTTTGTTTTTTTTCGTTTTGGTAATTTTTTTCATTTTGGCGATTTTTTTTCATTTTGGCAATTTTTTTCCTTTTTTTATGTTTTTTTTCGTTTTGGTGATTTTTTCATTTTGGCGATTTTTTTTTCATTTTGGCGATTTTTTTTCATTTTGGCGATTTTTGTCTGTTTTTAGGTTTTTTTTTCGTTTTGGCGATTTTTTCGTTTTTTTGCGATTTATTTTAGTCTTAGAAATTTTCTTTTAATTTAGTGCTTTTTTTCATTTTGGCGATTTTTTTCTGTTTTTTGGGGTTTTTTTCGTTTTGGTGATTTTTTTCATTTTGGCAATTTTTTTTATCATTTTGGCGATTTTTTTCTGTTTTTAAGTTTTTTTTTCGTTTTGGTGATTTTTATCATTTTGGCGATTTTTTTTTCATTTTGGCAATTTTCTTTCATTTTGGCGATTTTTGTTTTCATTTTATCAATTTTTCCGTTTTTTTGGGATTCATTTTAGTCTTAGAAATTTTTTTTTAATATGGTGCTTTTTTTCGTTTTGGCGATTTTTTTTCTGTTATTTAGGTTTTTTCTTTTTTTGGCGATTTTTTTCATTTTGGCGATTTTTTTCTGTTTTTTAGGGTTTTTTTCGTTTTGGCGATTTTTTTTCATTTTGACGATTTTTTTCTGTTTTTTAGGGTTTTTTTTTCGTTTTGGTGATTTTTTTCATTTTGGCGATTTTTTTTCATTTTGGCGATTTTTTTCTGTTTTTTAGGTTTTTTTTCGTTTTGGCGATTTTTTTTTCATTTTAGCATTTTTCCGTTTTTTTGCGATTTATTTTAGTTTTATATTTTTTTTTAATTTGGTGCTTTTCTTCGTTTTGGCGATTTTTTTTCTTTTTTTGGCTTTTTTTCATTTTGGCGATTTTTTTGTTTTTTGGGGTTTTTTCGTTTTGGCGATTTTTTTCATTTTGGCGATTTTTTTTCATTTTGGCGATTTTTTTCTGTTTTTTAGGGTTTTTTTTCGTTTTGGTGATTTTTTTCATTATGGCGATTTTCATTTTGGCGATTTTCTTTCATTTTGGCGATTTTTGTTTTCATTTTAGCAATTTTTCCGTTTTTTTTTTGCGATTTATTTTATTTATTTGGTGCTTTTTTTCGTTTTGGCGATTTTTTCTTGTTTTTGGCGATTTTTTTCGGTTTGGCGATTTTATAATTTTTTATTTTTTCAGTTTTACCGTTTTTGAAAATTTCAAGAGTTTTGCTCTTACGGTTTCCAAGATACAGCAAATTGTCAAAATTACATAGTCAAAATTGCATTAACTGATGGAACACCCTTTAATTTAAATTTTTTTAAATTTTTGTGTTAATTTTTGTAGTCTGTATAAAAATACACTAACCTTACAAATTTCAAGTGTATATACATACAATTGTATATATAATACATGGGATTTTAAAATTTTTCGTTGCTCGTTTTGGAACACCCTTTAATTTCCAATTATCATGTATTTGTTGTTGTAGCGGCCAAAGGTCTACATACTGTGTCCAAATTTCAGGTCTGTAGCTCTTACGGTTCTCGAGAAAATACTAATATAGTTTTAGACATAGTTAATTTTACATAACACAAAAAGTTAAAGTTTTCCAACCCTGGAAACGTCTTTTTAATTTTTTTGTATTTTTTTTAATTTAAAATTCCAATTTTAGTCGTACTGAAGTGTAAAATATGTACATTTATTAAAAAAAATAAAAATTTGTTTTCGGGAGTTACTTTTATATGGCAAAATGAAGTTTAAGTTTTCCAGCTCTGCAATCGTCTGCTCGATTTTTCTGAATTTCAATACCAATCTATTTTGGAAAATTTGTGACACACCAGTCCAAGAACGAAGTCTCTAGCTGTTCTGGGAGCTTCGGAAAACCGATTTCACGTACAGACAGACGGACAGACGGACAGACGGACAGACGGACAGACGGACAGACGGACATCGCTTATTCGTCTTCCCTATGCATAAGGATCCAGAATATATATATTATATGGGTCGCTTATTGATATTATAGAAATTACAAACGGAATGACAAACCTATATATACCCTTTTACCATTTTTGTTGGTAAAGGGTATAAAAACGAAAAAACCTCTAAAAACCTTTTTGAGTTGGTGTAACATCAATAATTTTGATTTACACAAATGTTGTTCAGTGTAAAAATACATGCAAAATTCTATAAGCAAAATTCCGGCAGAAGTCGGTAACTGTTTTACTTTAAAAAAGCTACCTCCAAGTCATATGCATAATGTACGAGCTTTCACAAAAGAGCTTTGTGCTTTCACACCAACAAGAACACAACAACCAATTAGATCCCGGTGACAACAGTGCTTGCTGCTTACTTTGCCAAGAAACAGAAACAAATTGCAAGAGCTCTGAAAGCTCTTTACCTCAAATGCAAATGTTAGGGTATGTGTGTTTGGAAGTAGCTGCTTTAAAGTATTCAGCATTTTTATTGGTTATACAATTTTCTTGGTTGTTTCAAACATTAGCAAAAAAAAATAGTTGAATATTGTAATTTTTATAGCTATGGTATTTATTGCGGAATACAGGAGTTAGGACGTGATATTCTTAACAAAAATAATCTACACTATTACAGTTATAAACTTATTTTGGTTTCGATTTCTTTGTACATAAAAGCAGAGTACGAAAATAAACGAAACAAATGGTTTGATTTTGCTTTGTTTTGTTCTTTGAAGATTACTCATTTTGATTTTGCACATGAGCACAAACCAGAGAACACAGCTGGTTGGCTGTAAGCCGGCGAACAGCCGCCACTGGCTACAAACAATACATACTACATAAATTTAATCGTAAGCCCTATTGGATTGAAAATAATGGGAAATAAATTGAAACGTTTTGAAAATTTTTGAGGAGAATTTGATATCATCATATAATATAATTTTATAGCATTGTTATTCCACGCATTAAATTTGTTTTGTATAACTAAGCATCCTAGCTATAAACGGGTGTCCTAAGACACCCCTCTTCTTTTTTCTTAAGCAAATATCAAGCATTTATTTAACAAACCTAACCACTGTGCAATTTTGTATTAGCTGAACAATAATAAACTTGAACATAATTGTCATAATCTTCTACAAAGTCATCGTCAACGAGCAGGCAACAAATATTTTGTGTACTTACTTGTAACAATGATTATACTCTCGACGCATCATGTAATTGAATTTGATTGGGAGATAAAAAATAATAAAAATAATAATGCAGAGATACACATTAAAATGACAAGCAAATGAATAACATTTTTATTGTGTAAAACTTTGAAAGACATGAAATCATCTTAAAAGAAAGAAAAAAACAATTGCACAATATTTCTGTTGAAAAATTGTTGAGGAGGTGTGTTTAGATGTCTCAGATTTTATCTTAAGGTTGTTTCATTCAATTAAATTGTTAAACATAAAAATTATTTAGATTAAATCACAGCAATAGAGAAAATTAATTCATGGTAGCCGCATAGATGGTTGCTGATTGTTGCCTGATAGTTTAGCGGCCTTACTGAAGCCTCCCTGCAGAAAATTTGGTGACAATTGATGTAAACGTACTCGTCCTATAGCTGGAGAAAATGTGGGTGCTATCAAAAGTACGGAGTAGTGTATGGTGAAAAAAGGCATATCGTTTAAATGATGACATATTGACCATTTTCGTGATGAATCGTCTTGATCTTGAGCCAATTTAATTCGGACTAGGTCTAGTATTGTAGTAAACGCCACTGAACATGTTCGATGTGGTCGAATACAGGACCTATCAAATAGTGTAAATATAATGTTAATTGCTCCCTTTAATGTGACTCTGGAACTATCCCCGTAACTATAATTAAATATTAACCTAAGCTTAACTGATATTCATACTTTTGAAACATGAGCGGCCCTGTGGTCGAGTGGGTAGTGTGCAAGCCTGTCATGCACGAGGTTGTCGGTTCGAATCTCAAAAAATTTTCAGATTAAAAATAAAATTTCATTGCATTTGTAACAATAAAAAAATGTATATATTATATATATTATTTATAAATAATTTATATTATTATACATCGAATAGGTCGCTATGGGATAGTTCAGTGACAAGTCACAATGCCCATACACAGTATCAATTAACCCCATCCTAGACCATCTCCATGTAAAAGTGACTGGTCCGCTTCATAGGCAGTGTTAGAACTCGGACTGCTCCCTATCACTTGGGGACCAGTCACGTGACTAGTCTTGTGTCAGTTCCATTTCCTGCGGGGCTAGTACTCTGTTCATCAAATGAAATGCTGTCAAAATTCTTATAAAAAAAGTTGTAAAAAAAAGTTTAATTTCATGAGAAAATGTATCAGAAGTAGATGTAGTCTATTCATTTACCCTTTAAGTTTTCATGCAGAATAGTAATATGAGTGACACTTGTCTCGCATGGAACTTACAACAAACAGTGTTTTTACTAAACGTATGCAACTCTGACACACTTTCAACGACAATTTAATATTGTTTACATGTCACATTTTTCGTAGGAACTAATCAATGTTGCTTAACATTTTTCACAACAACTCCAAAAAATGCACCCGTTTTTGGTGGTAGAAACAAACTGATTGGGTCAAAATGTTTTATGCGTTTTCGTTTGTGAGTTTTAACCAACACACACTGATATAAGCTTTATGCAGCTTTAAGATAAAATTTGACATTTCTGTGCCATGTAAATATTAAACAGCTGGGCTTGTGGTGTTACCTAGTTGAGCTGTTTTCACCTGTACCTGTACTACCCCTTTCCTACTTCAACCAAAAACAAATTGTCTTTTAAACAGAAACTGCTCTTTATAATTCTAAAGCAAAAATTATTGCTCTCAAGTAAATGGTAATTATTTTAATTAAAACTACTATTGCTCAACTCTATTCTTCTCTTTAGCTTTTATAACATTTTTTTACCAAAAAATAAACAGTAATTACTACACAAGTTTATGTTTGTTATATTTCTCTCTTAAAAACTAAATCCAATACTTATTATTTATAAAGCTAGAAACAAACAAATTGTATGCAAACGATTTCATTATATTTGCCCAACTACGAGTAACAAACTAATAACAAAAAATAAATAATAATAAAAAAAAACTTTTACATGGTATGCGATATTTTTTTTAACAATATAACAAATAACTTGATGGCAAATCGAACGATTAATAAATACAAAAAGTTATGCAACTCGATGTAGAAACTTTGGTTTTAGTACACACAATCTTGACAGCCATTAAGACATAAATGACAAAAAATTATTTATTAATTACATGTAAGACTTATGCAATTCCCTTTGTTGTGAATCTGTAAAAGCACTTTAGTTTTAAAAGTTTTAGACATTATACTGAAAGGAAGGAAAAAAATTTTCTTAGGATACCCGGTTAGAGCTATGCTGCTAAGCTTTATAAAATAACAAATTTCATGTATTGTATTCTTAAAACTATTTATTTAGTAATCATAAAATTTATTTATATTATTATTATTTATAAAACAAAACAAATTTCCCACAAATATTTCACATATGTAAGCGCAGACTAAGCACTCCAGTTTTTTTTCAGTTATTATTAGTAAATCATCTGGCATCTCCTTCTTTACGAAGAGATAAATATAAAAAAAAAACTAAAAAATTAAACAATGATATCAAAACAAAAACAAATTTATAACTGTGATAGTGTCGATAATATTTTTGTTACGAAAATCACGTCCTAGCTCCTGTGTCTGGCATAAGGAGCATAGCTCTTATAGCATACAAAACCGGGAATTGTGCTTATAACGATTCTCAAATTATTGTAATGTTTGTTATGTTCATATATATATACCAAGTCTATTATACATACACACTAGTTAATTTTTTACTCAAACCTACGATTAAACCCATGTAATTTAAATGGGTTTGATCGTCGATTTGTGGCAAGTCTAATACTTACATTATGAAGTGAATTTATTACTAACCAGAAAACTAGATTAATATGGATTTACACTTGGCTCGAACTCAGTGTTGCCATATACTTTTGACAAAAAAAACTTCCCATATCGAACAAAAAAACTGTGTTTGAGTAAAAAATTCCCACAGTATTATACCTCTAGCAAACTCTTCAATATAACTTGCCTTGAGATAAAGTTTAATTTTTTCTTGCTCCTCGTATGATTTATTATAAAATGTTACCTTACATTAATAAATTTTACTAAGCTAATTTTGCTGATAATTTTAAGGAAAAACTAATTTTTTTTAACAAAAAAAAATACTAGAAAACTTCTCAAAGCTCAAAAAGTTTTAAAATACAAATAAACCTACACATTTGGCAACGCTGATCGAACTCGTTCACTAGTTAATTTTTGGCACAAACCGATGATCAAACCCATTTCACTACTTACTTTTTGAGACAAACCGATGATCAAATCTATTTAAGTTACACGGGTTTGTGTCAAAATTGCACTAGTGAATGAGTTCGACTGAAGTCGATATCGAACTTTTTCAGCATCTCCTCTTAAACAGTTATTCATTCGATCGATTGTAAACCTATGATCAAACTCGTGTAATTTAAATGGGTTTTGATCATCGGTTTGTGTCAAAAATCAACTAGTGAAATGGGTTTGATCATAGGTTTGTGTCAAAAACGCCCGAATGAATGAATTCGGCCCAAGTCTAACAAAAACACATTATTAGAGAGAGCGTTCGAATCAAAAGTAGTTGTTTCAAACCCATTTAATTTACAATGAAGCTTTTGACCGAACTTGTTCACCAGTTCATTTTTTATACAAACCTGTGATCGAACCCATTAGACTTGGGTCAAACTCGTTCAATAGTTCTTTTTTGCCACAAACCAATGATCAAACCTATGTAATTTAAATGGGTTTGTTCAGTGCTTTGTGGCAAAAAATAACTAGTGAACGAGTTCGACCCAAGTCTTGAACCCATGTAATTTAAATGGGTTTGATCGTCGGCTTATGGTAATTAGATTTGTGTCCAAAAGCTCTTTTGAACAAAAATGAGCTGTTGGACACAAGTTCGATCGAAATCGGCAATGTAAATTAAATGGGTTTGAAACAGCTTTTGATTCGAACGCTCTCAAAATAGTTCAAAAAGAGCTGTTGGACACGACTTAAGTGGCAATAACGACCTACTGAATGAGTTCAATCTAAGTTTAGTTGATATAGACTAGAGTTGTGTCTAACAGACCGTTTTGAATAGAGTTGTGTTCAACACCTCTTTTTGAACTAGTTTGAGAGCGTTGGCATCAAAAGTTGTTTCAAACCTCTTTAATTTACATTGACACTTTTGACCGAACTTGTCTCCAACAGCTTATTTTAGTTCAAAAATAGACTTGTTTCCAACAGTTCATTTTAAACTAGTTTGAGAGCGTTTGAATCAAAAGTTGTTTCAAACGCATTTAATTTACACTGTCGTTTTTGGCCGGACTTGCGTCCAACAGAACAAAATAGTTCAAAAAGAACAGTTGGACACAAGTCTATTCAAAAGAGCTGTGGGACACAACTATATTTTTGAACTAGTTCGATCTGTTGGACACAAGCTCGGTCGAAAACATCAATTTAAATTAGACTTGGGTCGAACTCGTTCACTAGTTCATTTTTGTCACAAACCAATGATCAAACCCATGTAATTTAAATGGGTTTGAACATTAGTTTGTGGCAAAAATGAACTAGTGAACGAGTTCGACCCAAGTCTTAAGAAAATTAAATGGGATTGAAATAACTTTTGATTCGAATGCTCTCAAACTAGTTCAAAATAAGGTGTTGGACACAACTGTATTATTAGACTTGTGTCCAATATAGACTTGGGTCGAACTCGTTCACTAGTTCATTTTTGCCACAAACCTTTGATCAAACCCATTTAAATTACATAGGTTTGATCATAGGCTTGTGGCAAAAATGAACTAGTGAACGAGTTCGATCCAAGTCTAGTCCAATAGCTCTTTTTGAACTATAGGGTGTTTTTTATTGAGGTATAGAACTTTAAGTTGGCATCACTTTTTTAACTGGCGGCCATTTTGTCAGCTGTCAAGTGATTAATATTTAGTTTGGTTTGCCATTTCATCATGAACAGGTTGACAAAAGAACAACGCTTGCAAATCGTGCAAACTTATTTCGAAAATAATGGTTCAGTTCGCGAAGTTTACCGCAAGCTCCGTCCATTTTATGGTCGACATAATCGTCCATCAGAGCAATTAATTCGGTTAACCATGGATCGTTTTCGCACTACGTTTACTCTATGTGATAATACGCATCCGCAGAGACGTCGAACAGTGCGCACCGAAGAAACAATTGCCGCTGTAGAGCAAAGTGTTGAAGAGGACCCGAATGAATCGATTCGCCACCGTGCACAGCAATTGGAGCTTTGTCCATCAACTTTATGGAAGATTTTGAAGATTTTGAATGTGGATGAGTTGTGGTTCCAACAAGACGGCGCTACATGCCACACAGCGCACGTCACAATCGATTTATTGAAGAAAACATTCGATGAGCGCATAATTTCGCGGAATGGACCTGTCAATTGGCCACCAAGATCGTGTGATTTGACACCATTGGATTATTTTCTTTGGGGATATGTGAAGTCGCTCGTCTACGCCAACAAACCAGAAACGTTAGGGGACTTGGAAGCCAACATTCGTGGCGTTATTGCCAACATACGGCCCCATATGCTCGAAAAAGTGGTTGAAAATTGGACCTGTAGAATTGGCTTTATTCGAGCCAGCCGCAGCGGCCACATGCCCGAAATCATATTTAAACATTAATGGCATAAAATTATCCTTCCAATAAAGCCAAATTGATGGACATTAAAACGATTTCTTGTGTTTTATTTCAATTCGAAGTTCTATACCTCTAAAAAAACACCCTTTAGTTTGTGAGCGTTCAAATCAAAAGTTGTTTCAAACCCATTTAATTTACATTGTGGTTTTTGGCCGGACTTGCGTCCAACAGAACAAAATAGTTCAAAAAGAGCTGTTGGACATAATTCTATCTATTATAAACTTGGGTCGAACTCAGTTAGTCGGTCAGGTTTTACGATATAACTTTAGCATACGCCTTATATTTTAAAGTTGATCGTTCCTTTATCTTTTTTTAATTTGATATTAATTAACCCAAAATCGAAAATTTTCCCTTTTGACCCTAATGTCCTTTTGGCAATAAAGGCTCAATATAAAAAAAGTCTCAAAGAATAATATAATAATTTTTAACTACTTGCAAATTGCTTTTGAATGTAAATCTAATGAAAATAAAATAAAATAGAACAAAATAATTTAATATAGAGTTAATTTGGACATTTTTTAGATCCATGCAATTTCATGCCAAAATTTTAAGGTTTATTAGCTCTAAATTTGGTTACAAAATAATTTTTAAAATACCTTAGACACGCAAATAGTTGCCATGATGTAATAAAGTTAATGGTCATTGCAGTCGAGTAAGTTTTAAGGAACCTAAAAAAACATTTTATCCCTTATTGATGTTTTTTTGTCTGCTTTGAAAAGTTTCAATAACAATTTGATTTCTTTATAAAAGCTAAAGTACTCTAATTTAGCTTCAAAGTAAAAAAGGCAATATTCGATAAGAAAAAATAACTTGATTAGTGGCAAATAACGTTTGAACTACAACGATTAACCTTTCGTTGTCGTCTTATTGCCTTTTTATATAACGATACTCGCAGCAAGCGGCAGCATAAGAAGAAATAATAAAAACTATAACAAGAAAACACAGACATTATTGTGACGTTTCTTTGGCTTTAAACGATGTCATGGCATGGTAGCGATAGCAAAAGTATACTAGTAAAAAATATACAAAGAAAAAATCAAATTAAAGCTATAGCATCAGAGTTGTAAAGGTGTGAAATCATCCTGTTCTAATCGGCTGTGATCCAAAAGTTGATGGGAATTTGTAAACTTGTGAAATAAATCTTTTTTTATTCTGATGCAAGAGATAATATATTTTGCTTTTCATCATTTTTATTCGTATAATGATTCGATTAGAAAATTTCATTTAAAAATTCATTCGAATGATCGTACAAAATTTAATTTTTTTTTTGCAAGATTTTGTTTAAATTTTTGTTATTACAATTTTAACCTGAATATGACGTCTGCCTGAAAATTTATAATAATTTATAAAATATGCCAACTCTGTAACTATTAAAATTCACCTGGATTTTGTTGAAGGTTTTATCCTTAATTAAATTTTTCTAAAATTATAATTTTTATTAACTAATATAAGGAATTTTTTAAAGTAAATCTATTATTATTTTTCGAATAAAATATTGAACCAATTACATATGTATATGTTAAAGTGGTTTTGAAAAAATTAGAGCAAGTAAGTTTTTCGTCACATCATATATTTACACCACTGCGCCCTTTTGGCACTCCAGCTAACTGTTCACTTTAATCGAACGTACACTTTAACATTTAAGAAAATAAAGAGTCTTTATGAAGTCTATGAATGTGGTAGATTTTTATTTAGTTTGATGCGACAGTACCAATATAATCCAAGGGCAGATAAAATGGCAGATTGAAAAGCAGTAGAGGCAGCAGGGAGCTAAAAATAATGTTTAAAAATGCCTTATGATATATTACAAAGATAAGGGAGTAAAGTAAATATTTCTAGTTGAAATAAAATCAAAAATAATCAATAACAAAGTGCAGTTTAAGAATTATAAAATGTACTTTTATTAAAAGCATATTTTTGGTCTGCTATAGACAAGCAAAAGTACACTTTAAGCATAGGTCGGTATTGAAAACAGGCATCTTTCGGACATGCGACCTATGTTTTATTTCTAAAAAATCAATTCCGGGTAACTGTTATTCCTAAGAATATTTATAATGGTATTGCAAAATATTAAATGCGGTGCATTTTTTCTTTCCTTTCTTGAAAGCATCTTACACTGTTATACACTTGAATATGTATTCTTTAGCTTTTAGCTAATGCCAATTTGTTAAATTCAGTATTGGATTAGGTAACAAAAGAATTATATTAAAGAGAATTTTTAACTGGAAAGAGTTATTTAATATAAAATAAGTACAAAATTATTTGGTAGCATGCATCACAAGTAAAAAAGTTTTAAGCTATCATCAGTGTATAATAGGCATAGTTACATATACAAACATACATATAAAACTTTTTAAGTAATTCTTTTCCATATAAAAGAAAACCGTACGCATTAAACACATTCATCACAGCAAGCTACCGACTTCAACATCTCAAGAATAGAACGGTGCACAGTGGTTCAGAATAGTTTTTTATCTGCCAAAACTTTATAACTTTTGCAATAAAAAAGAATTTTTTTAATTATTTTTTTAGTTGAGTCTTAAGCTTTTATTCAATTTTCAGTACAGTGGTCTATGGTTAAAGTTTAACTTTTGATTTCATTTTTTTAATTTTGCATAGAAATGCGCACTTTTTATTAATTTTTTTTTAAGACTTTATAATGAAAATAAAATTATCCTTATAAAAACAAGAAACAAGGCTTTTGAACATATAATATTTAAACCTAGTCTCTTCAGTCATAAATAGATTTAAGACTCTTTTTGATACTTAATTATGTAAGTTAGCCGATGGCCTTAGTAGCTAGTGCTTCTACCCCTCTTATATTGTTATTGTATTTATCTATAACATCAATATTAATAAATAAATAATAAATAAATAATAATTATGTAAGGCATGCCAATATAAACATAAATAACTGAACCGTTTCTACACAAGTTCAGTGCTCAAGTCTGGCACTGCGTAAACTAAGCTTGTGACACACACTATACAAGTAAACTGTGCATTTTTTATTTTAATTCGCCATAAAGCTGGTGATTCTTTGTATAATTCTAGAAACTATGTCCAGAATATTTGCTCTGCTTTCATTTCTTGTTGTGAACTCTTAAAAAATCACGAAATAACTGAGCATTTGCAAAATCACTACACAAGTTCACTGTACAGTTTTCAAACTTGAGCAAATATCAAAATCATTTTGATATTTACTCAGTTCACTGCGTAAATAGCACAACCACCCCCATTTACTACACAAACACACTGTACAGTGCCAGACTTGTGCAGTGCACTTGTGTAGTGTATGGCTGGCATAAGTGACACTAAATTAAAATAATGCTGCTAAAAGAAACCGACTTCAATGCCAAGATCTTATAGAAAATATTACAAAAATTACTCACAGATTTTCGAAAAAAAAAAATTATGAGACCAAACTGCAAGTAAGACCTTTCAAATAAAAAAATATTTTGAAGTGCTCACAAATGAGTTATGCTTTTCAATTAGGGCGGGAAGGAGAGGTGGTGATTATTTACAGCCAATTTTCCGAACGATTTTCGAAAATAATTATGGGTCTAAACTGCAGGCAAACCTCTTTAAACAAAAAAACTATTTAAAAATATGTTTGTTGAGGGGCGTGAGGTGTTTCCCCATCGATTTTCAAAATAATTTGTTGTACCAAACTGCAAATAAAAATAATAAAATCGGTTGACAAATGACAGAATTATGCATGGTGGTAAAGTCGCTCCCTCCGATTTCGAAAAACCCTTTCAAATTTGAAAATCGGTTGACAAATGACAGACTTATACACAAGGGGAGCAAATTTCCCCCCACTGATTTCCGAAAAAAAATTATGGGAACCAACTGCGGACAAGCCCTTTCAAACAAAAAAAAAAAGAATTTTGCAAATTACAAAATCGGAGGAAAAAAATTACCCTCTCCACTTTCCGAAAAAAAATATGGAACCCAACAGCGGACAATGCCTTTCAAACAAAAAAAAATTTTATAAATCGCTTTACAAATGACAGAGTTATGCATAAGGGGAGCAAATTTCCCCCTCCAAATTAAAAAAGAAAAAGTAAAAGGCCAAACTGCAGGCAAAGTCTTTCAGATAAAAAATTAATTTTGAAAATCGGTTTACAAACTCAGAGTTATGAACAAGAGGAACAAATTTCCGCCTCCAAATTTCGAAGAAAAAATTATAGGACCAAGCTGCAGGATATTTCGTACAGAAAAAAAAATTTTTTTAAATAGGTTTAGAAATGGTTTTGTACAGCGTGTACAAACACAAAATAGTAAAAAAAATACTATAAATTTTTGTATAAATTTTGATAATTTTTGAGCATTTTCATTAAAATAAAAAAGGTGTTCTACAGGCGAGTCGTGGCGGGCGCAAAAAAAATATATAAAATTAAAGAAAGCACTTTCGTCTTTCTCTGGTTTCGAGTTTGTTTATGCCTTTTAATCCTTAAAAGTTATACACTACTAAACTTCCAATTTGACGAAAATATGGGGTTTAAAAATTTATTACATAGCACCCTAACTAGAAATTGTACAGGGTCTCCACATACCACTTGAGTAGAATCAACAGTTTACCCATTATATCGCAAAAAGACCGTAAACCCTTATCAATAATAGTTTTCGAGGAATCATAATTTATTTCAGATCTAATATGATAAATTGTATTTAATTTAATTTAGTTTTAGTTTTTTCTAATTATAATTAATTTCTTGTTTCTGGCATCATGCCGCGCCCACTATTACGAATATTTTGACATAATTTTTTTTGGCTACCTTAGTTTTGATATGTTTACATTCTGATGATGTAAAAATTTTAAGAATATATTTCAAAAAAAAGTTTAAGTTTTGGCCAATGAATATTGATTCTGCACCACTGTGTGGCGGCAGGTTGTTGTCAACGCTGACTCTGTCGTTGTAATTCAATTAAACTAATTTCTATGGCGCGTAGTCATAGTCAAAACAAAGTACAGTTTAAGAAGTTAAAACCAGTATTAACCATACAAAATATTGGTTTTAATTTCTTAAAGTGTACTTTGTTTTGACTATGACTACGCGCCTATGTCTTTGGCGACAATGAGCAAATACAGTGTTGCCGGTATAATGCAAAATGTTGAATAAATAATATCGTACAATTATTTCATATTATTTAACATAAATAATATCCCGGCATTGATGTAAATAATAAATTTACACATTTTAAAAGATTAATTTAACTTTTATAATTGCGGAATATTTGAAGGTGGCAATACTGAACTTCAATATAGGGTATTATTGATGATGCTTCTGCCGCCTCTACAAGAATTAATTGACCGATTACAAGGCGACAAATGCAGCTGGCGGCATTTTAAGTCGTATGTGTTCGTATCGCGTGCAGTGGTGAATGTGTTTAATGCATAAGCTATAAAAAAGCTAGATAAAGTACTTCTTTGGCACTAAAAATAATATAATTTTATTTAGTAACTTCATTATTATCTTCAATAGCTTTTAGGTTAAATACCAAGCAGTTTAGGCAAGACACCTTCATAGGGTTTAATAGAAATACATTTAGACTTCACTAATGTAAGTGTGTCTGCTCATATTTATACTTAAAATGTCACTCAAGTAGATAAATGCCGTCAGCGTTGGCACTGTCAGTAATATTTTTCTTTCTTTTTTGTAAACTCTTTAACACAATTTTACTAAAGCTCTAATTCCACGTAATATTACAATTTATCTATTCATGTGTGTTAAGAAGTAAAGCGTCAAAAACAATCTAAGGGATTTTTACATTTAAATGGCTTTTGCCATCTAAGAAACTTTCTAATGAAATCCATTTTAAAAGAGATTATTGAAATGTATTCAATTCTTAGTATGGAAAGTCTTATGCCACCACGTTATTAATAGTTCATATAATTTTATATACAAAAAAAAAATATTAAAATACACCTATCCCTCGATTTACATTCGTCGAGAAAGTCGTGTAAATCGAAATTTTAAATTTTTGTATGAAACATCGTGTAAATCGAAAATAAAGGCAGAATTGCGTAAAAAATTGATTTTATTAAGAAATTATATATGTATTTCAACTTGGTTTTTAAAATATCAAAAGCGTTTACACAAAACACATAAACATAAGACTTTATTCATTAAACAAAATAAATTCTATTCATAAAAACAAAATTAATATAATTCATAAAATATTAAAAAATATTCAATAAAACACATAAAAACTCGTGTAAATCGAGGTATTTCACAAATCTCTCAATTTACACGAAACCCAAAATAATCGTGTAAAAGTGAAATCGTGTAAAAAAAAGTATCGTGTAAATCGAGGGATAAGTGTAGTTATAAATGCTTATTAGGATTTGTTTGTTTAATTTTTTTATATTAAAGGTCATATTCATCATAAATACTTTTGATTTATAAAATGTTTTTAAAACAGATATTCAATAAAAATTTGCTTTACTTTTAAAATTATCAAACAGATTTTTTTAAATTTTAAAAATTTTTAAAGAACATTCTCTTGTGTATTTTAGCTAATAGGACCATTGTGCGAATTCTAGACGATGAGTGCAAGTATTCTATTACATTTCGAAATATTATCCACCCTAATACTCATATACATATAAACAATAATTACTTCACTTCATGTAACAATAGACAAGGTGAGATATTAACAACTTCTTCTACAGGCCGGCCCAACAAATGATTGTCACGTCGCAATCAATGATTTGAAAGACAACAAGGCGGTAAACGTCAAACAAAACAAAACAACACAAAATACGAAAACTAAAAAATCAAGATTTTGTAACGTATATCTTTGAATAATGATTGCTTGCTAATATTTCAAGAATATTGTCTGCTGCCAAAAAAAAAAAAAACATTCAAACAATAACAGAAATAAAACAAAAAAAGAAACCTAAACTGCAGTCGTTCGGTATCAATATCGGTAACCAATCTATTATCTTTTGCTCTCTAAGTGTATGTATCGCAATATGCATCTATAAATAGACTCTATTGTATTGAAATAATTGAAAGGTATTGTTATCTTTATATAGAAGCTATGCAACATAATATTCAAGTAGATTTTACGTATTTTTTTTTTGTGTGCCAAATATTTCTAATTTTTAAAAAGTATAGTCTCTTTTTGACGTATGACTTCACACAGCAAATCATAACCATAAATAAATAATAAATGACAAAATCATAAAGACGTTTGCCAGATAGAAGGAAAAAAAACTCCACTTGCTGTCTATAAATGCCAAAACATTTTTACATTTTACAACTTCCCAAGAAGTGATAGCAAGATTTTAAGAAAATGATATGCACAAGTTAAAGTTAAACAAAAAATCAAAGACAAAAATCTTAATATAACAATAAAAAAAAAAGAAGTAATGTACAGTGAAGCTAATAACAAGCTAGACATTTTGTCAATACATGAGTACAAAATATATGTAACCTTAAAAAGGTTATAGATACATATAAAAAATTAGGTTGCTGGTTACTTTTAACTGCGATACAATTTGTTTTTGCTGCGTTTATTCGTAAACCAAATTCTTCGGCTCTTAGGGACAGGTCATCAATCTTTCTCTGCATGTTGTCTTTCGCTGTGGAAAGTAGGACGATATCGTCAGCGTATTCTAAATCTTCGAGTTGCTGGTTTATTCTCCACTTGATACCCATGTTTTGACCATTTGTATATGCAAGAATAACACCAAGGGTTGTGATAAAAAGGAGCGGAGAGAGAAGACATCCTTGTTTTACTGTGAACGATGACTGAATATAATAACAAAAATCAAAAATTTTAAAAACCCCCGATGTATCTAGAAAAGATGTGATATCTTCTAAACGTCTGGATCAATTTTCTTCAAACATAGTTAAGAACCTTCTCGATCAAGTCACCTTTCAACAGAAAAAATAAATCAAAATCGGTCCAGCCGTTTGAGCTGTAGGTGGACACGGACAGACACACAGATACGCAGATACACAGATACACAGATACACAGATACACAGACGCACACTACAAACTTATAACACCCCTTTTTTTTGGTCGGGGGTTAAAAATAACAAAATATCAAACGTTTATTGTTTTGAATTTATTACAATTTATACTTATATCAATTATTTTCAGATTAACTTATACCAAATTTTGAAGAATCTTGCTATTTTAGCTTTTAAGATATAAGATTACTGTTAATTGCTTTGTATGGGAAGTACCCCTTCTCCAGGTCCTATTCTACCAATATTTTGAATTACTGCGCACCTCGCTCTAAAAAGTCCATAGCAAATTTAAAGACTCTTGCTACTATAGCTTTTTAGATTTAAGAGTGTTATTTATTACTTTGTATGGGAGGAACCCCTTCCCCTGGTCCTATTCTACCAATATTTTGAACTATCTCGCACATAGCATAGCAAATTTGAAGACTTTTGCTATTATAGCTTTCAAGATTAAATATTATCATTAATTACTTTGTGGTGGGGGCAGCCTCTTCCCCTTGTCCTATTCTGCTAATAATATTTTTTATTGCTTTGCACCTTGCTCTCAAAAGATTATATGCCAAATTTGAGTACTCTGACTCCTAAAGCTTTCAAGATATAAGATATTTCGTTTGTATGGGCGTGGCACAGCCCATATAGGGGTATGAAAAATAAATTAGGAACTATTCTCAGACCTACTAAATACACAAACAAAATTTCATTAAAATATATCAAGCAGTTCAATTACAAACACAGTGACGAGAGAATTGTATATACAAACATATCGTCACCTAAAATCCAAAAGGACGTAACTACCAAAAAAATTCATAATAGAGTTTTTTATTGATTATGATGTGATTAAACAAAATACATTATTCCTCACTCGCATATGTTTAAAAATACCGGTTTTATCATGATACAATTTCGCACCTAACAAATAAATAGTCTTAAATTTATCAGGTTTTTTGCTTCTCCTGTAGAAAAAAGTAAAAAGTGTTCTTACGGCCTTTTGAATTTTAGGCGACGATATATAGATATCAGTTTATCAGTTTTTGGTGGAAATAATTAAATTTTTAATTAAACTGGAAAAATTTTAATTTTAATAAATTAAATTTTGAAATGAATCACTTAAACATAGGCGTAGAAAGACCATTTGGGGGGAAGGGGTAAAATTATTTAGAATTTTATGTAATTATTTATTTTAATATTACTCATAAAAATAACCACTTTTTATGCCGCCCCCCCCCCCGACCTCGGGCAAAATGTCTGGCTACGCCACTGCATTTAAATTCTTAATTGTTTAATAATGTGTTAAAAAAAAATTTCGTTGAGAAAGAACTACTAACGGGTGTCTCATCTATAGGTTTAAATTTGAACCAGCGGTTATTTCGAATCTAGCTATACTTATGTCATTATATTCTATCACAAAATTCAGTATATTATCTCCGCTTAACGAAATGAATCGAGTTACGCTTGAGCAAAGTTGGAATTTATTGGAAATTTATTTCCAAAACAAAGACAATTGGTCGGAAATTGCACGAAAATGTCGTACAAAGTTTGGTCGTAGAGAAGGACCAACAGCGCCCGGTATGCGCAAGTTTATTGCTAAAGTTCGTGAAACTGGTTTCATTGTTGATGCGCCAACTCATCATTGGCTCATATTTCTTTGAAAGTGAAGACGCTGCGACAATTACGCTCAATGGAGACACCTATCGCTGCATGATAACCGATTTTTTTGTGCCCGCTTTTCATGGTATTGAGGTGAACGGCTTTTGGTTTCAACAGGATATTGTAACGTCTTATGCCACAATAGACTTATTGCGACAAACGTTTGATGGCCATTTAATTAGCCGAAATGGTGATGTCAATTGGCCGACAAGAAACCGCGATTTGACACCATTGGACTATTTTCCGTGCGGGTGCCGTTAAAGACAAGTGTTATGCCGATAAACCGGAGGCCAACATTCGTGATGCCATTGCCAAGTTACGGCCCCATACACTCGAAAAAGTGCTAAAAAATTGGTCCGATCGAATGGGCTACTGTAAGACCAGCCGCGGCAGCCATATAAATGAAATAATATTCCATCTCTAACCGGAACAATTGTGCTTCCAACCGTTTTTGTTTTATTGCATTTTTAAATTTAATTTTTTAAAGGGCCCACCCATTATATGATGAAATTTTAATATAATACAACAAGACCCCATAATGTGTGTTATGTTTCAAGGGAGTCGCTTGGTCAGAAGTATATGAAATATTGGCCAATATCATGGTTGGCGTATACAGGCTTAGAATACAAAATTTTGTTTTTATACTAAAGAAAAAATTTTGCTTTAATCTATTGCAATCGTAGAAGTTGAATTGAAAAACTGCCAATCACGATAAGAAGGATTTCATTAAATATTTATGGGCGTGCCACAAAAGGACACGCCCATTAAAATGTATGTTGAACAAACTATGTGCGGAGGTCTTTCCTCTAACTTTCAACGTGAAGAAGCATAAATCAACTGTCCTCAGACACTACTCCCTGTATCCGCCTACCCATTACCTATTTTCCTAGATCTAGGACAATGTATTGCATGAGTAGGGGTCATCCCCAGAGTGCTGTTCCTATTATAAAAAAAATTATAATAATGTAAATAAATGTCACAAAAAGGCACGGTGATAACAGCCCAAGTTAAGTATATACAGAAAATTTTATTTTTAATTTATGAGGGCATGGCACTATCCATTCCTCTACAATCGGGACTATGAATAACCTCTAAGATAAAAAAATTTAAATTTTGCATATTGACAAATAAATCCGATTTCTGCTTTGAGGTTAAAAAAACATCTGATAGAACATTTTGAGACCAAGTTGGTTAAGAAGAAGTACGTGAAATAAAAAATATATTTTAATGGGCGTCTCTCCGTCCATTTTTGTAAATAACGGGTGTTTTTTTTAGAGGTATAGAACTTCGAATTGAAATAAAACACAAGAAAATCGTTTTAATGTCCATCAATTTGGCTTTATTGGAAGGATAATTTTATGCCATTAATGTTTAAATATGATTTCGGGCATGTGGCCGCCGCGGCTGGCTCGAATAAAGCCAATTCTACAGGTCCAATTTTCAACCACTTTTTCGAGCATATGGGGCCGTATGTTGGCAATAACGCCACGAATGTTGGCTTCCAAGTCCCCTAACGTTTCTGGTTTGTTGGCGTAGACGAGCGACTTCACATATCCCCAAAGAAAATAATCCAATGGTGTCAAATCACACGATCTTTGTGGCCAATTGACAGGTCCATTCCGCGAAATTATGCGCTCATCGAATGTTTCCTTCAATAAATCGATTGTGACGTGCGCTGTGTGGCATGTAGCGCCGTCTTATTGGAACCACAACTCATCCACATTCATGCCATCCAATTCGGGAACAAAATAGTCGGTTATCATGGGTCTATGCTGTGCACGGTGGCGAATCGATTCATTCGGGTCCTCTTCAACACTTTGCTCTACAGCGGCAATTGTTTCTTCGGTGCGCACTGTTCGACGTCTCTGCGGATGCGTATTATCACATAGAGTAAACGTAGTGCGAAAACGATCCATGGTTAACCGAATTAATTGCTCTGATGGACGATTATGTCGACCATAAAATGGACGGAGCTTGCGGTAAACTTCGCGAACTGAACCATTATTTTCGAAATAAATTTGCACGATTTGCAAGCGTTGTTCTTTTGTCAACCTGTTCATGATGAAATGACAAACCAAACTTAATATTAATCACTTGACAGCTGACAAAATGGCCGCCAGTTAAAAAAGTGATGCCAACTTAAAGTTCTATACCTCAATAAAAAACACCCAATACAAGATTGTGTGTTTCGTAGAATTCAGGGTGTGTGTTAAGTTTTATAAAAATCGGTAAAGTAGAAACACTTAAAATGAAATAGTAAATTTTAGTGGGCGTGGCTCCACCTATTTTTTTGAATGGAAGATTCTGTTTATTTTAGTCAACTTTTGTGATAAGCTTAGTAAAAATTGTTGAAGTAGATCCACATGAAATGTAAAAATAAATTTTAATGGGCATAGCCCCGCCAATTTTTTTAAACTTTAAAAATGTGTAATTACAAGAATAAAAGGTGTTTGCTATGTTTCGCAGCAATCAAATAAGTAGGATATCATAAAAGTCTGCATAACTTTTATTCTCTCAATGACTCTAAATTTTGAGCGTGGCGCCCCACTGTGCAATTTTTGCTACAACTTATCGTAAGAAAAATTTTTATTTACACACGAAGTATGAGCAATTAAAATGACTCCAAAAAAAAAATAAATAAATAAAAGAACAGCAAGCAAAACAACTTTAAATAATGCAAAATTTAAATTAAATAAATATAATAATGAAATGTATAATTAAATTTTTACGGAAGCTAAAATATTATGCAAACAATAAATTAATTTTGAGCGAAAGCAAACTTATGCATGCAGAGTACACAAATATACATACATACACATAAATATATACATACATATGTGTACTCGTATGTACACATGAGTATACCCTGCAGAAAATGCGAATAGTGAAATTGTAGTGATTTACTAGTGACATTATCAATAGTACTACTGACCAGGTGTACCCCAGCCAATGTAATCATCTGTTGACATTTAACATTAGCTTGTCATTGAAAATCCACCACTAGACTGTAGCAATACTGACTAAGTAGTTCTTTTGGGACCACATGAAGACATTGGCACCAAAGATTCACTAGTAAATTTTAGGGGCTCTAGTCTACAATATCGATATTTCCTCGCTCGATGTCAATAGTAAAATTGTGATTTACTAGTGATACTGTATAGTACAACTGAATAGGTGTACCGCAGCCAATGTAATTGCCTATTGACATATAGCATAGGGTTGTCATTGAAAGTCTAACAGTAGACTTCAGCACTATTCTTTTACGACCATATGGAGACATTTGAACTAAAGATTCACTAGTACATTTTAGTGACCCTCGTCTACAATTTTATAAGGGTTGAGGCAACAAACTTAAATACATACATACGTATATATGTATGTACGTACGTTTTTAACATTATTGCATATCATTTATTGGCAATGTCACCAGAAAAACACTAGAACTGTTTTCTCTAACGTATCTCTAGTCGCGCACAAAAGGAAAGTTGTCGACATTCCAACTAGTGCAATTGTCGCTAGAGAAAAGAGTGTTGACATAGAGACATATGGTTCTAGACTGACTAGGGGGTAGATACAATAGATACATATGTATATACTTCTAGTGTTCATATGAATATGGCTGAAATCCTTTATACGGCAAATGCGTTGATGCCATAAAAGCACATGAGGATTATATAAATCGGATTCTATTTAAACTGATATGTGGATCATGTCGTCTGTTTGTTTTTGGTTTTTTTTTTTTTGTTTTTTTTTTAATTTAATTGTTTTAATAACCGTCATGTTTGTCATTTCAATTTTGTTTATTTAAATTACTTAAAATATTTTTATTGTAGCCATGTAAGGGATTAGCAAAATGCATTTGGAAAGCGCAATGTTTGTATTAAATCATTCTAAGTATCATTCAATTATTTTAAGTTGCAGCAAATGAATACATCCAATGAAAACTAGAAATCTTTTAAATCAGGCAATGTCACAATAAGTTAAATTAAAAAGTTATATGAAAAAGAATTTTTTTCAAAATATACAAACATACACACATATTTTCAAATAGATAAATTAAAACAAACATTGTTTTAGTTGACTGGCGAAATTTGTGCACACACTATCGATGAAGGCAAAATTTTAGCAAAAAAATCACTCATGTTCCATAGTGTGTACTCTACTTTAGGTTTACTACTTTGCACAGTGGGATTGATTCAAATATGCAATAAAAAGTTCGCCTACAGTTACATAACTTCATTATAATTTAAATTACTAGAATTACGATTCCTTATTCTTATAAATTACGCCAGGCACAAGTATACTTTTGCATTCAACTGGTTCCACACTGTAGTAATGAAAAAAAACCCTAAAATTGCAATTAAATATGATTAGCCAAAGCCTAATTCATTACAGTGTATAACTTCCTTTTTTGAGCAAACGTATTGTATTACAAATTCCTATATTATCATGTTTAAAATTCATTAAAAACTAAAAAAAAAAAATCAATTTGATAGAACTTCAAACCATACACATACAAGCTGTAACAAAACGCAAGAATTTATTTTACAACTCCCAATGAACACCACATCAAACATTATAAATAAAATAATAGTTTTACTTTTCCAAAGTCTTCCGCGATCGTTTCTCAAATCCATTAATGAGAATGAAACTAAAATTAATAAAGTAATAAAGTTAATAAGGGCCAAACTAAGAAAAATCTTATTTTAAATGTTATTCTTAATTATTATTCTCAAAGGTTTCTCTAGGCTATAAATTTTATATTAAAATTTAATTTTCAACTGAGCTCGATCTGGAATCTCAAAATCAAACAACACATTAATACGAGTTCCATAATTTTTTTTATATATTGAATATTATTCTCAATTGTTTTTATCGAACATTTCTCAAGCATATAAGTTTGAGATTAAAATGTTGCTGTTAGTTGATGTCGATTACAAATCTCCAACTCAAACTTTAGAAACAGATAGGTCTATTTTTTTACATTGAACCATATTTATTATTTTCGAGTCTTTCTCAAGTCTCTCAATTTAAGATCAAAATGTTAATAACAGTTGATTTCCTTTTAAAATCGCAAGATTAAAAATTAAAAAAACCATTAGTTCTTTTGTTATATCGACTTTTATGCTTAATTGTTATTCTCAAAGGTTTCTCTAGTCTCTAATTTTAATTTTAACTGAGGTCGATTTGGAATCCCAAAATCAAACGACAGATTAATATTCCTTAATTTTTTTCATTTATTGAAAATTATTCTCAATTGGTTGTTTTTTTCGAACGTTTCTCAAGCATCTTAGTTTGAGATTTGAATTTTACTGTGAGCTGATGCCGACTTGGTATTACAAGATCAAACCCAAGAATAAGATGGGTTTTTTATATTGAAAGCTATGCATAAGTATTTATTATTCTCTAGCCTTTCTCAAGTCCTTAAATTTGAGCTTACAATTCTAGTTTAAATTTACTTACTTTTAAAATTTCAAGATGAAACATTGGAAGACATATTTTTTTTATATCTAATGTTATTCTTCATGATAATTCTCGACCGTTTTTCAAGCCTTTAACTTTAAAATAAAAAGTTTTAATAAAATTTCTTAGGATAACAATTTCAATATTTGCAAAAAATGGTTTTAGCTGTGTTTAGTTATTCATAATTCTCTAGCCTTTCTCAAGCCTCTAAATTTAATATAAAAATTTTAAAAACAATTGTCTTCCTTTAAAATCACAAGATCGTACTTTAAAATAAATATTTTTTTTGTTATACCGAATGTTAATTCTTCATGTTAATTCTCGACCGTTTTTCAAACTTAGAGATTAAAGTTTTGAATAAAATTTTTTAGTATGACAGTTTCAATCATTGAAAAAATATGATTTTAGTTAAGTTTAGTTATTCATTATTCTCAAGTCATTTGAAACGTTTAGAAACGAAATTGTTTAACAAAATCTGCTTATAAGTTTAATATGTAAATGCCTGCCTCTTGCAAGTCTCAGGTTAGAGATTGGAAAAATATGGTTTTATTTGTTGTATTTAATGTTATTTTCAATAGTTGCTCATAAAAAGATTTAAAGTTATATTATAACGAAAAGTAAGACATTGATTAAATGTTATTATACTTTTTGCTATTGATTCTTATTTTGGATCATTATTCTCGAGCAGTTATCAAGCCCAATCCTCTTCACTGGCTTGATCATACTATTTAAAAATTGTATGATCAAATTGATATATCTTTTCTCATATTGAGATTAAGCATTTGAGAATATGTAATTTTCTTTTTTAATATGAATATAATTCCGGTTCTTTCTTTTAGATAATTTTTGTATAGGTTTGAGACTAACACTACAAAGATTCGAGAAATGCAAGCTTGCGTATATATATATATATATATATATATATATGTATGTTCTCCTATGGTTCCATGGAGGAACATAGGGCTTGTATATAGCAGTTTTCAATTTTGATATTATATTTTACTTTTTGAGAGAAAGTGGGTTCTTAAGTTGAGAAAAATGATTTCTAAGAAATTGCATTTTCTGAACTTTTTTTTCAAAAGAAAAATATTTAATAAATAATGAGCTTTTTAGTTGCCTTGAACTTTTTCAAGGTATTGAATAAGAAAATTAAGAAACTAATCAAATGCTCAACCATAGGTAAAATAGCAATGAAATTTCAAGAGTTTAAATTAATTAATTTTTGTTTTTAATAAAAAATTTTAAAATGTTGGTTTTATATATTTTTTTAAATTCTCCGACAAAACATGATTTTTATAGCTTGAATTTTATTAAATTTTATAATTTGGCATAGCATATGATATTAAATTATTTTCATTTTGAAATTCAGCCTTTTGTGTTTGCTGGGTTAGCTAAAGCAAATCATGTGTGAGCATGAATTTTTACTAAATTTTCTCTTCTCACTCTACACAAGCATAAATCCAATCAACAAAAAAATCTTGATAGTACGAAATTGTTAAAAAAAAGACATACAAAATTCTAAAAAAAAAAATTAAAAAAACGAATATAAAATAAAAAAGAAAACTTACCCGTCAATGTAACATTGACATGCATTAGACCAATATGGGCTCCTATGCGAGCCGGTAATTTCTCACGCGAGAATGCTTTGTATGGTGCTATAATTGTTGTATGTGCAACATGCCAAGCTGAACCGAGTCTTGTGACTGCATGAAATAAAAAATAGTAAGAAAAACTTTTTATTAAATTTTTTTTTAATATAATGGAAGAATAAATATACATATAAATTTGTAATGAATAGCTGAGAAGGGGGCAAATTTAAAAGTCTTAGCTGGCATTAAGTATATAATTTAAATAACCAATTGTGTATTATTAGTTAGAAAACAATTTAGAAATCGTACACTGGGGACTCCAAATACGGCGCCTTGGGAGTAGCAAGCAAGCAAAAACTATAAAAATGTTTTCTACAGCAAATACAATTCCAATGTAATAATAAAGCAATATTTTTAAGACCTTGGAAATAAGATTTTATAAACTTTAACAAAAAATTTTGTAGTTAATTTTTATAAAAAGTTTATCAAAGATTTTATATGATAATTTCTAAAAGCTTCAGAGTTTTATTTATTAGTAGACCGCTCAAAGTAGATGCAGTGTATTTTTTTTTTAGATTCAATAGTTTTGTTTCTAAGACTCTGTATATATTTAACTTATACGCTTATTTATAGCAAATAATAACATCTTATAATATTTAATATTACAAAATTTTATACTTTATTTTTTTTTAACTAATTTATAATATATTATTTTTTATTATTTTTGCTTTGAACTGTTTACAAATTCTACTTACTTAAAATGACTAGTCCCACAAAAAGGCTTAATGTGACGGTTGAGAATGTTGTGAATTTCTGTAATAAAAGAGTAGAAAAGGTAATAAAATTGTATGATTTGTTGTTTAAAATTTAAATAAATAAACAATTCATAAGCAATTTTAGCAACATTTTAAGCATAAAGTTTTTGCAGGTTTTAAAACTGATTTTAACTGAAATGTTACAATGTATAGATACATACATACATAAGACAGCTATTACATACTTACATGCAACTACTAACCAGTAATTAAGTCATTTGTTCAATATTACATTTCTTATTAAAATAAAATTTAAATATAAAACAACTTCAATTTGTTAAATTTAAATCATTATCAGCTAATAGTAAAAATTAAAAGTGTCGATTTTAAACACTTGTGTTTTCCCACATGTAAATATATGTTAAAATTTTTCTTCTTCCAAAGGGGTCAACTAAAAATTAACTAATTCTTACAGAATTAAGTATTTTAAGAAATTTAAAAATTAACCACGAAAGGATCTTTTATATGAATTGTATGCAAAACACATTATTGACAATTATTGTATGTGAAAACATCTAGTTAAACATATTTTTGATAACTTTATGTTAAGATAAAAACTTCCAGATATTAGAATAATTCGAAAACTAGAATCACCCGAGAGACAAAGTATGTAGTTCCCATTTTCGAGTGTCTACTGTATATAATACGTATTGATAGGATATACAAAAGAAAACTTAATTTCTTTTTTAATTCGTAAAATTTTTAAAAATTAATTCTTTTTTTTTAATTAAAGATAACCGGATATTTCCAATAAAACCCGGATTTAATAACCGGTTCTCATAACCGGTTTTTATTTTCTTAGCTAATGGAAGAAGTTGATAATATGATAAGGTGTTAGCAATACAAACGAGTAGCAGAAAAGAAAACATTAGAACATTAGGACACAGCAAAAAAAACTCCTTGCAGCAAATTTTTTTCCCAAAAAAACCGATTAACTTATTTCAAAAATATCAACTGAAAATTTAAAAATAATTTATTTTTAGTTAAACAAAATATTATTATTTGCACTTGTATCGCTTTAGTGTCTCATTTTAAGTCATTTCCTTTTATTAGAAAATTTTTACATCTATGAACAAAAATCTGGCAACATTGCTATATTTTCTAAGATCACATGGTGACGTCCTTTTTATCTGAAGGCATAAGCTCGGCGCAAAATTTCATAGAACTCGGCTAAGTAGAAATACATAAAGGGTGGACAAATTTGAAATTAGGAAGTAGATTGTGAATTGAACTGTCATCCTTTGACATTTATTTAGTAAAAAGTTGGCTACACTCTTGAACAAAGAATTGTAATTGTGAAATTTGTGAATTTAAATTTGAAGGACTGGGTTAACGTGAACAAACCAGAAACAACTGACTGGCAAATTGAATTTGTCTAAAAAAATGTGTTTTTTAGCCAATTTACTTCCTAACCTTAAAATTGCCCACCCTTTATATGTATGAAATACAGTGGAAATCAGCTATAAAGAACTCCGAGCGTCATGTTAAAGTTTGCCCGTTATAGGCGAAGTTCTTTTTAAGCTGATTAAATATTTTCTAAAACCTTAGTTTCTTTTAATTTAAGAAAATATAATATAAACATAAAACAACATTGCATTTTGTCTTAACAAATATATAAATCTTTTTAAATATTTCGCTTTTTTTTAATACTTGTGAACTGTCTTTCATGAAAGGGCAGTAACTATACAAAGCTTAAAACTATATTATTATAAAATCTTTCTAATTCTAACAAAATGCAACCAACCAAAAATAGTTAATTTGCATATAAAATTTATTTTGCATTTAAATTACCATTTAATACTAAAACGGAAATTCGTATTTAAAAAAAAAAAAGTTATAATTAATGATAATAAGAAGAAAAATATTCAGGTTTACAAAATGCCAAATTTTAATAATATTTAAATAACCAGCACAATAACTTTTCCATATAAACAAAAAACTTAAAAAAAAAAAGGACAACTTGTTCGAGCGTATAAAAGGTAGTTGGTGAACAATTTTATAATAATCCAGCAAACATTTGTGCATGTAAAACATTTTATAAGACAAAAAACTTGTTTATTTAATCTATGGTATATAGCTTAAAAACGTGAGATTTTGGCAAATTTTATTGTACACAGTAAAAGGTTGTGGCTTAATTTATATATAACATAAATATAATTTATATATAATATAATGGGTGTTTTTTATTGAGGTATAGAACTTTAAGTTGGCATCATTTTTTAACTGGCGGCCATTTTGTCAGCTGTCAAGTGATTAATATTTAGTTTGGTTTGCCATTTCATCATGAACAGGTTGACAAAAGAACAACGCTTGCAAATCGTGCAAATTTATTTCGAGAATAATGGTTCAGTTCGCGAAGTTTACCGCAAGCTCCGTCCATTTTATGGTCGACATAATCGTCCATCAGAGCAATTAATTCGCTTAACCATGGATCGTTTTCGCACTACGTTTACTCTATGTGATAATACGCATCCGCAGAGACGTCGAACAGTGCGCACCGAAGAAACAATTGCCGCTGTAGAGCAAAGTGTTGAAGAGGACCCGAATGAATCGATTCGCCACCGTGCACAGCAATTGGAGCTTTGTCCATCAACTTTATGGAAGATTTTGAAGATTTTGAATGTGGATGAGTTGTGGTTCCAATAAGACGGCGCTACATGCCACATAGCGCACGTCACAATCGATTTATTGAAGGAAACATTCGATGAGCGCATAATTTCGCGGAATGGACCTGTCAATTGGCCACCAAGATCGTGTGATTTGACACCATTGGATTATTTTCTTTGGGGATATGTGAAGTCGCTCGTCTACGCCAACAAACCAGAAACGTTAGGGGACTTGGAAGCCAACATTCGTGGCGTTATTGCCAACATACGGCCCCATATGCTCGAAAAAGTGGTTGAAAATTGGACCTGTAGAATTGGCTTTATTCGAGCCAGCCGCGGCGGCCACATGCCCGAAATCATATTTAAACATTAATGGCATAAAATTATCCTTCCAATAAAGCCAAATTGATGGACATTAAAACGATTTTCTTGTGTTTTATTTCAATTCGAAGTTCTATACCTCTAAAAAAAACACCCTTATAATAATATTATTATAATTAGAGTTTTCATTATAGACTGTTTGGAATACACTTTTAAACATTTTCCGTAATAGTTTAAATGTAAAACCATGTATAACTAGTTCTATCTCTCTATACTCATAATATGCTCGCATTAGTATAATCCCTTTTAGGGTTCCGTACACCAAAAGTGAAAAGGAACCCTATTTTTCGCTACTATTTCCATCTGACTGTTTTCTCGAGAACCGTAAATTTTCACAGAACATGTAAAACTTTTGGCCGCTACAACGACATATGTATGACATTTAAAAACTAAAGGGTGTTCCAAGGGCGAGTAATGACAAATTTTTACATCCTTTGTAATGCGAGTATACACCCACAATTAACTATATATAGCAAGATCAAATTTTCAAAGTTAGAGTATTTTTTATGCAGACTACACTAATTAACACTGAAATTTACAAAATCAAAATTAAAGGGTATTCTATCAGTTAATGTATCGTTTATCGATTGCAAGAAATCCTAAAATACTTCTATTAATTTTGACACTAATCAAACGAGAGTTCTATCATATATCACTGCACACAGCAGACTTACAGTTAACAAACGAGCACATTCCTCTTATTGAAACGACTTTACTGAACGTTATCAAATACATGTCAAAATATATTTTTTGAATATCAGTAAAACCAGCAAGTTATTTTTCATTAAAAAAAAATTGCTTTTTTTGCTTTTGAAAGAAATAAGAAAGAATATGTTTTTCCTTAAGAACAAATACAAATAATGCAAATATTTCAAAATTATTTTTGCAATAACCAAATTTTTATAATATCATATAATGGGTATATATAAATTAAAATTAAAGTAATAATGTTCACTTTTTCAATACCAAATAGATAATTATATCATGTAAATAAATATATTGCTTATTTACTCAAAGAACGTCATAATTCAAAATATTATATATTAGAGTTATAGATGCCTAATTAATCCTCATATTGGTCTTCATATTATATAAAAATTTCATATACATAAATATGTTGTTTTCTCAACTCTTGAGAGTAAAATAAAATTTTCTTTTTCCATTAAATTGAAAACTTCAAAATTATTTTTTTGCAATAAATTTTTTTGTAGTTATGACGTTGTTTGAGTAAATGCGCGTTATATGTATGTATGTTTAATATATTTTCAGACTCTTATGTAATTGCTTGCTGGGTTGTTGAACCTTTATAGCATAGCAGAATGCTCATTTGCTGCAACATAATCACAACTAATTAAATAAAAATAAAATAAATAATGTCTTAATCTTTGTGGAAATCATAAAAATCAAAACTAAAATAAAATATTTTAAGGTTGAGACCTATTTGAATACATTGTAGTTTAGTGAAGATTTTGTGAATAAAGATCCCATCGTAAAGTTTACCTTCTATAGTGAATAAATTTTCCCCAGAAATATTTACCCTTTTTGTGATTTCCTTTATTATGAATAGTTTTTTTTTTTTCGTGGGGATTTTTCCCATTTCCCTTCGTTTTGTTCACTTTATTTTTTGCAGGCGAACTAAAGTAAAACATTGCGTGATTTCAATATTTTTAATTTTTAACCTCTACAAATCTTTTTTACCTTGTTTATATTCACTGAGAAGTGATGGCTGTAAAAAGAAGAAATTCACAATAGCACTTTTCTCTTCAAGGGAACAAAAATCTCTTGGGAGCACTGTTGCCAGAAATGCTGATATATCATCAGTTTGCAGATTTTTACTCTCCAAAAAGACGAAATACAGATTTGAAGATTTTTGGAGAAAAAACGCAGATTTCTTCATATTGCTATTATCTTTTATTCCTTTTATGTTTGAACGACTCGGACTTTGGAGAGTTACAATTCTTGAACTTTGAAGATGTTATTACAAAATAAATTCAGTAAAGTGCGACTTTGATTCGCGCACGAAGGGTTCCGTACGTTGGGCTTTGAGCATTTTTTTAATACAGTGTTTTTTACGTTTTTTCAGCTGAAATAATTTTTTTACTATTTTTCGCTTTTTTCTCGTTTTGGCGATTTTTTAAATTTTGGCGATTTTTTTCATTTTGGCGATTTTTTTCATTTTGGAGATTTTTTTCATTTTGGCGATTTTTTTTTAATTTTGGCAATTTATTTTCATTTTTTTTTGGCGATTTTTCCGGTTTTCCGCGATTTATTTTCGATTTAGAAATTTTTTTTTATTTGGTGCTTTTTTTCGTTTTGGCGATTTTTTTTGGATTTTGGCGATTTTTTTTCGGTTTGGCGATTTTATAATTTTGAGATTTTTTTTTTTTACCGGTTTTGAAAATTTCAAGAAGTTTGCTCTTACGGTTTCCAAGATACAGCAAGTTATCAAAATTACATAGTCAAAATTACATTAACTGATGGTACACCCTCTAATTAAAATTTTTTAAATTTTAGTGTTAATTGTTGTAGTCTGTATAAAAATACACTAACTTTACAAATTTCAAGTGCATATACATACAATTGTATGTATATTACATGGGATTTTAACATTTTTCATTGCTCGTTTTGGCACACCCTTTAATTTCCAACTCTCGTGTATTTGTTGTTGTAGCGGCCAAGGATCCCATGTAATATACATACGATTGTATGTATATTAGATGGGATTTTAAAATTTTTCGTTGCTCGTTTTGGCACACCCTTTAATTTCCAACTCTCATGTATTTGTTGTTGTAGCGGCCAAGGGTCCCATGTAATATACATACATACATACAATTGTATGTATATTACATGGGATTTTAACATTTTTCATTGCTCGTTTTGGCACACCCTTTAATTTCCAACTCTCATGTATTTGTTGTTGTAGCGGCCAAGGGTCCCATGTAATATACATATATACAATTGTATGTATATTACATGGGATTTTAACATTTTTCGTTGCTCGTTTTGGCACACCCTTTAATTTCCAACTCTCATGTATTTGTTGTTGTAGCGGCCAAGGGTCCCATGTAATATACATATATACAATTGTATGTATATTACATGGGATTTTAAAATTTTTCGTTGCTCGTTTTGGCACACCCTTTAATTTCCAACTCTCATGTATTTGTTGTTGTAGCGGCCAAGGGTCCCATGTAATATACATACATACATACAATTGTATGTATATTACATGGGATTTTAACATTTTTCATTGCTTGTTTTGGCACACCCTTTAATTTCCAACTCTCATGTATTTGTTGTTGTAGCGGCCAAGGGTCTACACACTGTGTCCAAATTTCAGGTCCGTAGCTCTTACGGTTCTCGAGAAAATACCCTGTGACGGACAGACGGACGGACGGACAGACGGACAGACGGACAGACGGACAGACGGACAGCGTAGCGAAAACAATAGGGTTCCATTTTCACCTTTGGTGTACGGAACCCTAAAAAGTAACTTTGCTTCTTCTTCTGAAAAAAATATTTGAAATAAAACGAGGTCTCGTTTACAAATATGGGAAATATTTTCAGTCAGGTGAACTTGAATAAAACAAAAATTCTTAATCGTTTGAAAACTGAATCTCACGTAGGTGTTTTATTTACAAAAGATTAACTAAAGCTGGTAAATTCCTACTATTTTGACTGCATAAAAATAATATCATATGATATTTTGGTTAAGAAACGTCTAAGTGCAATTCGTTTCTGCTTAAGAAATTCATCAGTAGATTTCTAGCAATGTGGCAAATAATTGTAAAAAGTTTTATGACAAATGAAAAATGTAGTCAAAATCGAAAGATTTTTTTTAAAGCTTTTAACTTATTATGATCGCTTACGTAATTCTCAATAACATATTGAAAGTCATCTTACAAACATATGAATAGTTTTAAGCTTATTTGAAAAAAAATTTCTTTGAAGTCTACTGATGAGTTTCTTATTCAGAAACGAAATGTTGTAGATAGACGTTGCTTAACCAATGCACAAACAAACGAATATACTTTATGCATTAAAGACTTACTTTCGTATTCTGAAAAAAATTTAGATGCGTATATTCCATATGTATAATAGAGCGTTGCACGAGCATTGAAATTAAACACCCTGAGCATACCCATGTGTGTTCAGTTTAGTAAACATCATATAGGCAAAAGAAAAATGTACTCAGAGTGGAGTACTCATGAACATTGCTCGAGTAATCCGTGTATTGCTCTAATGTATAAACAATTTTTTTTTTTAACACAACACAACCCGCGAAGCGATTAAGCTATGTACACACGGTTGTCAGGTCTTACAATATTACAGCAAAAAAATTGTAAGTTCACACGGTTGTCATATGCAAAAATTGCCAGACATCATTATGCGTTGCCAGACTCAAAGCGCTTGTTAGATATTGTTAAATATCAATCGTTTGTGGTGGTGTTAAATGTAAAAAGTGAAAATATTAATTATTATGCACCATAAAGAAGCAACTGCAATGATTTTGGCTGCATATATTTTATTAAATATATTTTCTTTAAAATCAAGCGTGTACAGTGTTGCCCATAGAAATAATTCTCTTACAATGACGCCATTGTCAGATGCACAAACTTCGCGCATCTGACAATATTAAAATGTCTGACAAATAGCTGGCAATAATTTTACAATGTGTTCACACGATTGTAAGATGTCTGACAATTTGTTGTCAGCTGCTAGTCTTGCAGTGGGCTGACAATGATTTTTCTGGCAACGACGTCTGACAAAAATTGCCAGTTCACACGGTTGTAAGAAATTTTGAGCACATTTTACTGGCAATATTGTAAGATCTGACAACCGTCTGTACATAGCTTTAGCTTGTCTGCGGAAAACACCCAGGGTCTATGGCGGGAATCAAACCCACGACCTCTGGACTGAGAGGCTAGCATCGCTAGCCACTCAGCCACTCGTAATTCTTTTCATTATTGCATATATTTATGTTTTTTATACCCTTTCTTTACCAACAAAAATGGTAAAAGGGTATATATAGGTTTGTCATTCCGTTTGTAATTTCTATAATATCAATAAGCGACCCATAAAATATATATATTCTGGATCCTTATGCATAGGGAAGACGAATAAGCGATGTCCGTCTGTCCGTCTGTCCGTCTGTCCGTCTGTCCGTCTGTCCGTCTGTCCGTCTGTCCGTCTGTCTGTAGGTGAAATCGGTTTTCCGAAGCTCCCAGAAGAGCTAGAGACTTCGTTCTTGGACTGGTGTGTCAGAAATTTTCCAAAATAGATTGGTATTGAAATTCAGCAAAATCGGGCAGACGATTGCAGAGCTGGAAAACTTAAACTTCATTTTGCCATATAAAAGTAACTCCCGAAAACAAATTTTTATTTTTTTTTTAATAAATGTACATATTTTACACTTCAGTACGACTAAAATTGGAATTTTAAATTAAAAAAATACAAAAAAATTAAAAAGACGTTTCCAGGGTTGGAAAACTTTAACTTTTTGTGTTATGTAAAATTAACTATGTCTAAAACTATATTAGTATTTTCTCGAGAACCGTAAGAGCTACAGACCTGAAATTTGGACACAGTATGTAGACCTTTGGCCGCTACAACAACAAATACATGATAATTGGAAATTAAAGGGTGTTCCAAAACGAGCAACGAAAAATTTTAAAATCCCATGTAGTATATATACAATTGTATGTATATACACTTGAAATTTGTAAGGTTAGTGTATTTTTATACAGACTACAAAAATTAACACAAAAATTTAAAAAAATTTAAATTAAAGGGTGTTCCATCAGTTAATGCAATTTTGACTATGTAATTTTGACAATTTGCTGTATCTTGGAAACCGTAAGAGCAAAACTCTTGAAATTTTCAAAAACGGTAAAACTGAAAAAATAAAAAATTATAAAATCGCCAAACCGAAAAAAATCGCCAAAAACAAGAAAAAATCGCCAAAACGAAAAAAAGCACCAAATTAAAAAAAAAAAATTATAAAACTAAAATAAATCGCAAAAAAACGGAAAAATGCTTAAATGAAAAAAAAAATCGCCAAAACGAAAAAAAAACAGAAAAAAATCGCCAAAATGAAAAAAAAATCGCCAAAATGAAAAAAATCACCAAAACGAAAAAAAACCCTAAAAAACAGAAAAAAATCGTCAAAATGAAAAAAAATCGCCAAAACGAAAAAAACCCTAAAAAACAGAAAAAAATCGCCAAAATGAAAAAAAATCGCCAAAAAAAAAAAAATCGCCAAAACGAAAAAAAACTAAAAAACAGAAAAAAATCGCCAAAATGAAAAAAAATCACCAAAATGAAAAAAAAAATCACCAAAACGAAAAAAAACAGAAAAAAAGAAAAAAATTGCCAAAATGAAAAAAAATCGCCAAAATGAAAAAAATCACCAAAACGAAAAAAAAACAAAAAAATCGCCAAAAAAAAATCGCGAAAAAACCCCAAAAACAAAACAGAAAAAATCGTCAAAATGAGAAAAATCTCCAAAAACAGACAAAATCGCCAAAACGAGAAAAAAGCGACAAAACTGAAAAAATCGTTTTAACTGAAAAAAACTTTAAAAAAAGCAAAAAACCTTCCTTTCGTGCGCGATTCAAAGTCGCACTTAACTGATTTTTTTAGTATTAAAGGAATTAAATGAAACTAAGTTTTTGCTTATTTCGTTCTTGCTTTTTTCACTTAACATATTTTATGCATTTTTTAAAGAACTAGATTGGTAACAATAATCAGAAAAATCCAAAATTATGACTCCAGGGTTGGAAAACTTGCACTTTTTGTTTTTTTTTTTCTTTTTCTTTATAAATTGAATATATTTTATGCTTCTGAAAGAAAAGTTTGGTGTATGAAATTTGAAAAATGAAAATTATAGCTCCAAAGATGGAAACTTTAAAAAAATTATAAATTTTTTCACAAAACAAATATGTATGTACGTGTCTGTATACTATATATATGTACGTACGTTGGTAAAGGGTATATAAGATTCGGCACAGCCGAATATAGCACTCTTACTTGTTTTATAAAAAAAATGTTCGTGCATCATACGAGCAAACTTTAATTTAAAATGCAATACAAATTCGCTGAAAATCATTTTAGTAATATCTATGTTGTACTCCATATTTGACATTTATTTCCGCTTTATGTACTCAGTGAAGCACTTTAGAACATTTTTTCATGCGCAGCGCAGTGATTCGTTTATGAACAGGCCCAATATGCATGTTACACATATACATACATATTTAGCCTTATTTTCGATTCAATTGTAAGCGACAAAAATTAAATTTGTCAGGAAAAGTTTTTTTTTAATATTCAAATAAGTTTTTGTATGTAAATTGTGGCTTACGATAAAATTTTACAGCCCGTATCTTAAAAGCTATCAAAACTATTGGCATTTTGATATTTCTTAGCTATGGGTAGGCCCATCAAATTTTAATTTCAATAAAAAATATATATTTTCGATAACATCACGCTTACGATAAAATCGAAAATAAGGCCCGATATGTATGTATGTACATTTTTTTAATAAATTGTTAATTTGTTTGAATCAAATATAAAAAAGTTGTATTAAAAAAATTTTTTTAGATTTTAAAAATAAAATGCAGATTTTGTAGATTTTTTCGTGAAAAATTGTTAAATTTTGCAGATTTTATCCCTAAAATTTCTGGCAACACTGCTTGGGAGAGAAAGTTCTACTCATTATTCACGATAGCGATGCGTAGAAATAAAATATTTCGAAATAAATTTAATTCACAATAGTCTTATATCTGGTGTAGATATTTGGGAATAAGATAAACAGGATTTTGGGGATAAGAAATTCCAATTTGGGGATTTCAATATGGAAGAATGTAACAAGCGTGATAATAAGTATAATAAGTGTTGCCAGTCGATTATCTAGTGCTGATTAAGAGAATTATAGCAAATTAGCTTTAGTGTTGACTGGGCATTTTTATGCACTTATCAACGGAACTTTTAGCGAGGAAAGATTACACAAATTTTTCCTATCTTTAGCACGGAGCTAATAAAAGTGAAGAGGAACTTTTTAACACTGCAAAACAACAATATAAAACATATAAAATTTCTGAGTTATCACTGTTTTGCTGCAAATGAGCAAACTATATGTCATTACAAATGAAAAATATAATTATAGCCAATATAAGTACAATAGATTTTGAATTAAATTTACAATTACTCATGCCATTCCCTTCGAATAAAACACAAACAAACAATATGTTAAACAAGCTGAAACGTCTAAATACAAAATTATACCATAAACGAAATGGATTAGAATTAATGATTTCGCTTGAATGGAGCGAGAATGTACATATGTGCTAATGCAAGTAGGTGGTGCATGCTGCAAACGAATGAGTGACTCTCTAAATATGCAAAAATGATTAGAAAATTTGCATTAATTGAATAAAGGCATTTTTAGTTTTTTTTTCTTTTGCATTTTCGATTAAAACTCATTTTATATACAAAATATGGCAAAAAAAAAAGCTAAATACAAATTAAAAGGAAAAAAATAAAGCAGACACACATTTACATACATACATACATACGTATGTATGTATTTATGTTTGTATGATTGTAAAAATCTGTATAAATTACCCGAACAACTGACAAAATAATAGTTTTTATATTGTTAAAATTGCCATATGTGGCGGAATTGTTGGCCGTTTGCAATGACTCTGACTACAGATAAATGGAGCGATCAATTGGAAAATGCACTAACACAAACATAGCAACAACAAAAAATAAGCAAATATTGCTTAATACTAATGAAAAAAAGTTTGGTTCTCAGACATGTCACAACTAAATGCAAAATCAATTTTAATGTCACATAAAGTTAATGAATAAATACTTTATAAAATGGACAAGCTAAACAGCTTACAATAAACATTAAAAGTTGGCAAAGAAAAAAAAAAGTAAAGGTGCTGCATAGCCCGAGACGAGGGTTTACACGAAGTGGTTGCTATAGGAAATAGTTAGAACTTCCCAAGAACTACTATTATCGATCTATGAATATCTTAGAGCTAAAAATTCAGCCCAAGTTCCAGAAATAAGACAAAACCTAAAATGCCTACTAGGGTTAATATAAATTTTGATTCTCATTGACATAATTTTCTTCATGTCCTTTGAAAGTGCAGCAAAATATTTTATTCTGGGAAAAATTTAAATATTTTTAAAGAAGCTATTTATCCCAGCAAACAACTGAAAATAAATGTAAATTGAAATTGTCTACTTCTAAGGAATCCATAACAAAAAAGTTTTCGACATTTAAAGATTAAACGTTTTCCTATTCGCCTACTGGTTGAATGATAGCTAACAATATACGGTAGAACTCTCGTTTGGTTAATGTTAAAATGTATACAAGTATTTAAATTTTCTTACAGTCGATCTACGACTTCTACAAGAATGGTTTTCAACTTTTTAGTAATTTTCTGCAATAGCTATTTCGTTCGCAATAGTTGTATGTAGGCAAAATGTATTTTAATGTTATACAATTGCGAGACGTATTGTGGCTAAATATAGTTAATATGTATGATTTTATCAACGGCTAAAAAATTAAATGAGGTGAAGTAAAAAGAACATGGCGGTTGCTTATGTAAATTTTAATGTATAAAAAAAATAATTGCTACTGTTTGACTTAGAGCGACGCTAATTTTTTCAATAAAGTTTCATCCGCCATATTCAATGCGAATAAAAACTACAGAACTGATGTGGCGTTTATGGTTTAATTGTAGATTGCAATGTGTGTGTCTAAGTATGCAACATGATGGCTAAGCATGTTGCGTAAACACGCTGCAAAGTGTGTACCTAGTATTACGTCAAACGATTTGTCTTAATCTTGCGAGTGTCACTATGTTAGCGCACCTTACAGTCAGACGGAATTTAAAATCGTATCTAGCAATTTTTTTTAAATTTGTGTCTTCTTCTCTTTTTTCTTTTCTTCTTCTTCCTCGTCTTCTTCTTATTCTCCTAATATTATTATTCTTTTAATGTTCTTCTTCTTTTTATTTGTCTTCTTCTTCCCCTTCTTCCCCTCTTCTTCCTCCTATTCTTCTTCATCTTATTCTTCGTCTTCTTCGTTTTCTTCTTCATTTTTAGTTCTTTTTTCTTCTTCTTACTATTTTTCGTCATCTTCTTCTTCTTCCTCTTCATGTTCTTCTTCCTTTACTTTCTTTTCTTCTTCCTCATATTCTTCATCTTCTTCTTCGTCATCTTTGAAATCTTCTTATTATTCTTTCTATTCTTCCTCTTCTTATTCTTTTCCCTACTCTTTCTCTTTTTCTTCATTTTATTCTTCTTATTATTCATTATCTCCTTCTTATTCTTCTGATTCTTCTTTCTATTCTTCTACGTCTTTTTCTTCTTCCTTCCAACTTTTGATCATCTTCTTCCTCTTCCTCTTCCTTTTCCTCTTCCTCTTCCTCTTCCTCTTCCTCTTCATTTTGTTCTTACTTTTATTTTTCCCTTCCTCTTGTTCTTCATCTTCTTAAACCTTTTCATCCTATTCTTCTTCTTCTTTTTACTCTTATTCTTCCTATTATTTCATCTGCTTGTTATTTTTCGAATTCTTCGTTTTCTTCTTCTTCTTTTTATTGTACATCTTCTTCTTTGTCTTCTTCTTCTTCTTCTTCTACCAATATATTCTAAGGTTTCAGAAAGAAGAAAGAATAAGAGGAAGGAAAAGAAGAAAAGGAAGAATAAATGGAAGAAGAAAAAGAGGAATAAGAGTTAAAAGAAGAAGAAAAGGAAGAAGAAGGAAAAAGGAAAAGAAGAAGAAGAATATAAAGACGAAGAATAAGGACGAAAATAAGAAGAATAGGAAGAAAAGGCATAAGACGATGACAAAGACGCAGAATGAGAGGACGGAAAAGAAAAAGAAGGAAAAAATAACAAGAAGAAGAATAAAAAGAAGAAGAATTGAAACATGAAGAAGAAGATGACGACGAAAAAGAAGAATAAAATTATAGGAAGAAGAAGAAGAAAAAGGAGAATAAAATCATAAAGAAAAAATAAGAAGTTCTTCCTCTACATGAAGAGGAAGAATAATAAAAAGAAGAAGAATTTAAGCTTGAAGAAGAAGAAGAACACTAAGAAGAGATAAAGAAAAAAATTAAAAAGAAGAAAGAAGAAGTTCCTCTTCTACTTCTTATTCTTATCCTTCTTTCTTTTTCTTTTTCTTCTTATTCTTTTTCTTGTTCTTCTTATTATTATTCTTCTTCTTCTACCATTATATATGTATATATTCAATAAGGTTCCATGGAGGAACATAGGGCCACAATCATCTGCAATTCCCCCCTGACTGTACAAGTCGCTACGATATGTTCCGCATTACACTTTACTATTAGTTTTATGAGTTTATCGATCAATTACGTAGTTGTTCAACCGTACTTAACAAAATTCTGGACTAGTGGACTTGTGTTTTTGTCCTTTAATTTTTATTTCTTACACTTTATTTGTTTTTTTTTTCTATTATTTTAATCAATACTACAAACATTGTATATATCGCTTTACAATATCGCAACACATTTTTTAACCGTCTTAAAGCACGATCCCTTATGAAGTCTAAGATACCATTGATTAAAAATTGTTGCTTTTTTATTTTAATATTAAAATAAAATTGCTTATATAGTAAAACAATATTCATAATATTACTACTACTTTTTTTGCATTAATTTAAAAAACAAGTTTTTTATATTTGCACTCACCTGTTTTCTTACACCTGGAAATATAACTAAAAAAGCAACATAGAATGTTGCAAATAATACAGATACGGCAACAATTGACACATCACCCGTTACGGGCGTACGATTTGAAAACGAATAGAGTGTGGGTCCACCATCGTCTCGAAATGCATCAAACCAACCCTTCATGCTTTGCAAACGTTATAAATGCTGAAATGGAGAAAAATAAATAAATAAATAACAATTAAAGCAGATGTTAAAGTCATAAACTGTTAAAACAAAAAATGTTTGTTGTAAAAATTAGCATTTTATGTAATTAAGTGATTACACTTTTATTTTAATTTTTTTTTTTTTTTTTTTGTTCTTTTTACTGGTTGATTTTAATAATAATTATTAAAATAAGTTTATATTTGTATATTTTTAATTATAGAGATTATAAATAAATTCTGTTTTCAGACCCTTAAATGTGATTTAAAAAAAAAAATATGTTTAAAAAACTATCTACAATATAAAAACTGAAAATTTATCTAGATAGAGAATTATTCATTTTCATGTGTGGCTGTTGGTTGGTGTACTTAATTCAATTAATTGATAAATATCATCGTAAGTAATATTTATTGGATTGCATTTTTTTCTATTATGCTACATTTGTTTTGTTGGGAAGTTATTAATGCGAGTTTATTATCTTTTAATAGTGCACATACAGTTTGTCAAGTATATATAAGCGCATTAAAAGAATATGCAAAAAACTCGTGTTATTTATGGTATTTTTTGTAATATTGTAATGATTTATATTTATCACTAACTTTCTTAATATATTTAATATATAAGTGAAAGAATAATTGGATCTAAATTTATTTAAGAGATTAAGCATGTCGCACGAAGCGAGAAATCTGTCTGTTGCTAACGTTTTTTACCTATTTATCTCCCAAACTAATTTAAATCTAATTTTTTAGTTATTATGGTAATATTTATTAAGCCTTAAAGTTCATTTTATAGTTAATTTATATTATAATTAAAATGGCCAAAATTATTAAAATTTCTATTTAAAATATTTGCACTGAGTTCTACATAAGCTAATTTCATAGGTTAATTTAACCAATTTAAATGGTAAAAATTACAATTCCTACAAATTGTTGCTAGCCTGTGCTCAACTCATATATAAGGTAAGGAATATCATATGTGACCGTCTCCAAGAAAAGGCAGTGAAAATGAAGTTTTGAGAAAAACTCATTTCATCTTATTCTACAGCCTTTTAGATACCAGAATCCACTCTTAAGTCCAAGCACGTTTTTTGACACACTATGTCCCTTTTCTCATAGAAGGTCACATATGTATATTAAGAAATTAATTAATGTGAAAAAGTTAAATTTAAGAACATCAAGTAAACGCTTCCTAGGATGGCATGATACCAAAAAGGTGCTGAAAAATCTTAATTCAATCAATTGGTTTGCGATGTTTTGGCTGATAATGAAGTGCATGGCAAATGCTTGAGAGGATATAGATAGATAATTAATAAATTTCCTAAAATTACGAGTATGCTATAAAGCAGTAATATTTCTTTACAAACTTTTATTTAATAGTGAAAATTTTACCGAAAAATTAGTTAAATTTACCAATAGACTTTTTACATGTAACCTATACGCAGAAATTGTACTACAAAAAATTTTTGTGTGAAAGTTTATTTAGCTGGCTTGTATTGTATGGGTGCAATTCTAATCATCGAAATTAATTAGATTTGCTAATAATTTTTTTAAATGTATCTTATATATAAGAGTATGATTGCTTTCTCTGCAGAACCACCGTAGCAATGTGCTAAGGTTGTGTGGCAGACCTTAACTCCATTTTGATATAAGGTTCACACTCAAATTGGCTGATTTTAATGAGACGGATGTGAAAATTTTTGTTATAATTCAAATACATTTTATTTATGATTTAAAAAAAGGGTGAGGCTTCCAAGAATGTTGATACTAAAAATCCTAAAGATGAAATGAAATTGAAAGAATATGATTTAATTATCATAATGGCCCTTAGAGAGCTGTGACGGGTGTGATCTTACAAATCTGAGTTCTTACATTTGGGATACATTTTGATGTAGTAAGTTGTTCAAAGTCTTTTTGATTACTTTAAATGATTACTATCTGAACAAAAAATTCTTTAAAAACTTTTTCGAATATGTGACGGGAGTGACCTTTTTATGTGGCAGGTGTGGAAAACTTAAAAAAATTTGAAGAAGTAAAACTTTACATTGACTTTATTTATACAATCAATATAAAGGTAATATAATAACTAAAAAATAAGAAAGAAATGGAAAACACGGAAGGTTACTTGTAACTTTAGGCGCTATGAAATAAGACCCAAGGAAATAACGCCTAAAAAAGAAAATTTAATAAGGGTCAAAGAATTTTTAATTAGGATTTATTTCATTTATTTTGGGATTTATTTCATCCTGAGTTTGGTTGGGCCTTATTTCGTATTGACTTTGGTTTTATTGGGATTTTTAATTGGACCTTATTTCAATTTTATTGGGTGTTTTTTTTCATAAATTTTTTCTTGGACTTTATATAATTTTTTTGGACTTTATTTCATTTCTTATTTGGGCGTTATTTTCTTGTGTCTTATTTGTTAGCGTCTTTTTTTTTAATAAACGTTGCTATTTGTTAAAAAAAAATTAAAAATTTATAAAAAAAAATTTCTTTATGCAAGTATTTACTTGTCACACTGTTTAGTTTATAAATTTTTTTATTATTTTTTTACTATTTGTTGAAAAAAATATAAAATTTAATAAAAAAAAAATTTCTTTGCGCAAACATTTACTTGACACACTGTACTTATGTGATTGTACTAAAGTATGCATGTCTGTCTCTGCATCGTGTATATAAAAAGACCACCTAACTCTATCTAAGCAAAAAAAAAAAAATAAAAACTAACAAAAAACTTTCAAATTAAAACTGAAATTGAAAAAAGTATGTGCTATGCACTCGTTTGTATTCATGGGTTTTTGTTTTTGCATATAAAATAGTTTGTAATAAAAAAGCAATTAATTAGTTAGTAGTGGCATGGCCAGCGTACATTAATTATTAATATATTAAAACCGATTTTTTTATTTTTATAGGCAGCTGGTTTTTAGGAGAAAAGCCGAAATGCAAAAACTTTGGCGTAAATGAGTTATTAAAAAATGTTTGCATCATAAAAACATAAATTACTTTTTAATGTACATTTGATCTAAAATAAAAATGTTCCTACATTTTGTAGTATTTTTTTTAAGTGTTTTATTAGCAAAAAAAAATTAATTGAAAAATAATAAATAATAAAATTTCAAATGTTACTGAAATTAAAAAAATATTAAAATAAGATGAAACACTTTCAGTAAAAAGAGTTAGAGAGATAGTGGCTTCGTCTTGGCGGGGAGCACATGTGGCCTTAGATGAATTCTGTGGCTATTATCGCATCTGAGACGAGGCAATTTTTACTTCGAAGATAAATGAATAACTTTGTGATGTTTCTGCCTTCATTAATTTTTATTTACCAGCATAAATAAATCTAAGCCTTTTATATTTAATTTAGTTTTAAAGCAAATGGCATAAATATTTTTCCATATTAACCTATTTTAACACCAATAAAAATATATTTTTATGTATAAAAATAACAAAAATATATTTTTTAGATCTCAAGCCCACACTATTCACGACGTTGAAATAAAATTTCCCAATATATGTACTGCCAAAAAAAGCCAACAAACTTCGCTTAAAATTCATTTCAACTTTTATGATTTTTTTTTTCAATAATATTGTACTCGTATGTATAAAACCCACAACTTAAACCTGAAATGAGTAGTTTTGTAGAAATCAGAAAACAAAGAATAGAAAATATTAAAAAATCAAATATTATTAAGCAGCCAAACAAAAGAACAATAAGAATCATTTTCAAAATACAAAAAAAAAGTATATAAAAAAAAAATAAATAAAAAATGAACAATATGCTACATAAAAAATAAATATATTGCGGAAAAAATTAAACACAATACATCAAATCGAAATAATATTAACACTTTCAGGGCGGGAGTTTTTTTTTTAAGAAATGTATGATAGAGCTGGGTCCTACTCGTTCAGTCGTTCATTTTAGACACAAACCGATTATCAAACCCATTTAAATTACCTGGGTTTGATCATGGGTTTGTGTCTAAGATGAATGACTAAATAAGAGCTATATTGTATGAATAACTGTTTGTTCAATTCACGACCTATTGTCAGAGTCGTAAGTCATGTATGAATTAATTGTTGGTAGTTTTAATAAAAACATTGTTTATAAGCAATGTTTATAAGCAAATGTTGCTATAGAAATTGCCAGCAACGTTTGTACGACCTACGACTCCCACAATAGGTTGTGAACAATTGAAGCATAGCCGCGAATAATGTTGTAAAAGACATTTTTTAAAAAACAAGTTTTTTCACAGATTACCATTAACATAACTCTCTTGCGTTGTTCAAACATCAAATTGTCCAAAATTATGCACACTATCGCCGTCAAAATACAATTACAATCAGTCTGTCGGTGGAAAACTTTGTAAATAACTAATAAAATCATACAAACGAAATTGTCGAAAATAATTGATAAATGTAGCAGAGATACAAAAAGAAACGTAAATGCTAGTTATCATTATTTTCGATAAGCTAAAGAAATTTAAACGAAAAAACCAATCTTGCTTTAAAATACGTTTTTGGGCTCTCCTGAAAAATTATTATTTTGTCACTTAAAACGTTATTCGCGGCTAACCTTCAATTGTCTTTTCCTATCTGATATCAAATACAATTCTTCAACATTAAATTCAATTCCTCAATTAAATAAAATTTATATTACATATAAATTTTTCAATATCAATTAAAAAGATAATTAAACTTGCTTTTAAAAATAAATAAATTTTTCTTATTGAGATCTTACGCTTGAATTAATAAAAAGAGTGAAAAATTTAATTGCATCAATTACACTTTTAACTATTGAAAGTATTAGTTAGCAAATGTGACAGCGCATAGAGCAAGGGACCTAAGGGACAACAACAGATGTGGACAACATCTGAGCATCGAATGTGACCGATCCCATGCCCCAAAAGTGTTCCCTCCCAGAGATATGCGCGTTTTATTAAAATGAAGTCGACGATTCTAAGGTTATGTGAAAAAATTTTCGTACTAACAGAGTGATATTCACGATTTAAAAGAATTATAAATGAGTATTTAATATAATTCACAATTAATAATTTCAGAAAATAAACCTGGATTCGAAAAAACGCTAACAAAATTGATATCAAACTCATGGAAACAGCGCACTAGGTAAAAAACAGTAAAAACAAACTACACTAAGCAAGAGGTAGGGACGACCTATGCGCGTTTTCAAGGTTGACCAACACGTTCCTGACGTCATGAGATGTGTTGCTTTCAAATGAGACCAATACCATCACGCTCAGTGATAGTACACCAAAGATACACGTATTTAAATCTTTAAAATGGCTCTCCTGAACAAAACCGGTTTTTACCCTTAGGTCCCTTTCTATTTTGCGCGTCACAAATATTTGTTGACATGACCCGAAAAAATTTTAAATGTTATACTACCAAAACAAGATGAAATTTAAAAAAAAAATTAAATAGTTTTTTATTATTATTCTCAAATGATTTTAAGTTATGAAGAATATTTTTTAAATTAGTTATATGCATTTTAAAAATAGTTTCTTTAATCCTGAAAATGTAATTTATATTTTACAAAAAAGTTATTTATATTGGGTGTACGCATCAATTTTGGGGAAAAATTTTATTCACGGCCTGTCCCAAAATGTCGACGAAAAAAGTTTGATCGATTACTTATATTGAAAACAAAAAGAAGAGAGATATCTTAGAACACCCGATTATAGCTATGCTGCTTAGCTATATAAAACAAACTTAATGTGTTAAATAACAATTCAACAAGATTATATTATATGATGATGTCAAGTTTGCCGCAAATATTTCAAAACGTTTCCATTTATTTACCATTATTTTCTTTTCTAGCGGTGTACAACTAAATTAAAATATTGCTTGTGGCCGGCTTAAAGCCCATCGGCTCTGTTCCCTAGTTTGTGCTCATGTGCAAAAACAATACAAAAACAACTTGAGCAATCCTACTCATTGTTTTTGTTTCACTCACTTTAAAGAACGAAACCAAACAAAATCAAACAATTTGTTTCGTTTGTTTTCGTACTCTGGTTTTAAGTACAAAAAAACATATATAAATTTATAACTGTTATAACTAGCTCCTGTGTTGTCAAATAAATAGCATAGCTATAAAAACAAATTTTCTTATTTTATTATTGTTTTCAAGTGATTCGTCGAACGTTTTCTGTCGTCATCATCGGACAGTCCCTAAGTGCTAAATACATTGCGTTAAGCTATGACATTTTTTCACCCGGCTATTTGTTAACCCTTTCATGCACGTAGTGTTATTAAAATTAATCTTTATTACTCTGTTTACTCTCCACACTCTATGAAATGTCTATTTCTTTTTATCCTACTTGAGGCCAATGTAGTAAGAAACCAACATAAAAAATTATAGCTGCCCTAATCAAGTTTGGTGCATAAGAGGGTTAATTACATTCCGCAACTGAAAGGAATCAATCCATTTTTTCGCCTATTTCAAAACAGCTAAAAATTCTCAATTCGTTCGTATTTTTGTTTTTTTTATACTTGTTTCTTTATCAGGACAATTATGAATAAAATTCCGCGAGAAATTTCTCTCTTTTCCAATTAGAATTTTTTGTTTTCCCTATTACTTGCTATTAGTTGGAATTATTCCCCGGGAAAAATTTCTCGCGGAATTTTATTCATAATTGCCCTCTATAACTCCAGCATTTGTTAAGTGATTTGAAAAATTCGTTTTTATATAGCTATAGCTATAGCTATAGCCCACTTAGCCCCATTTTAAGAAAATAGTGGTCGGGCCAACTCAATTAAAACTAAGTTTGTTATTTAATGGGTTTCTACGACACTGTCCACATCCCTCGAACTTTTTTAACTACACAATCTGTAGTTCAAAAAAAGTAGGCGGCTCCACGCCTACTACAATTTAGTTTTTAATTCTATGCGCTTTAACCCAAGCAGTTCCTATGAATCTAGGTGAACAGTTGTAAAGTCACAATTTTATATGTGAAAGAGGGGGCCAAGCCATTGCCATAAAAATTTAATACTTTATTTGCAATACATTCTCATGAGACTTGACACATGACTTCACCACTTGTAGTAACACAAATTAATGTTTTTGGAGGCCACGCCTCTTAAAATTTAGCATAACACTTCATTTACTTCTACCCAGACGATTCTACGAAATTTTGTGCGAATTTTAACCTCTTGTAGTGCCACAATTTTATGTTTTAAAAAGTGGGCGTGGCACATATATTTCAGCGCAATGCGTTCTCAAGAAGCATGGCAGATATTTCCAGCAGTTGCATTTCCAAATCACATATTTGGAAAAGTTGGCGCGCCACTCCCTTACCATGAGATTTTGTAGTAACGCAAACTTAAGTTTGGAAAAGTTGAGGGGGCCATACCCTTTAAAATTTATTGTATTATGCAAATACTTCTTTCGACTCAAACGATTTAAGTGAAAGATGTTGCCCTTAAAAAATTACAATACGAGGAGCATACCATGAGCTCTTGTAAAGACACAATCTTGAGTTTTAAAAGTGGGCGGATTACCTATATTTCTACTCAATTCATTCTTACAAAAGTTGGCACACACTTTTTTAGACTATATTTCCGAGCCACATATTTTAAAAAGTGGCCAAGACACTATTTTAACGTGGGAGCTTGCAATAACATAATCTAGAGTTTTGATAAATTCATCAAGCCACGCCCATTGAAACTTGATTTAAATAAGCCAGTACTTCTACTCAATGGATTTAAATAAAATATTTCGCCTTTCAATAAACCGTATAACCATGGTTAATGAACATTTAGCAAAGTTCTTTATATTAAATCTTCCATCAAAAAATGGGTTAATTATAGAACAGTCAGCAAAACAAAGAGAGAGAGAAAAATATTTTACAATTCAATAATGACGTTTATTTGAGGTTGGTATTTTTTGAAGTTAATCAACTTTAACAGCAACAACTACAACAACACGAATAAAAACAATAATAATAATAATAATGTTGATGATGCCGATGCCCAGAAGTGGTACTTGGATTTTAAGTTTAGAAATTCTACAGCAAAGAATATCAAGCAAAATCCGGTTAAAGTGGTGTTTTTGTTTAATTATTTATTTTATTTCATTTTATAAAACAAAATAATAAAAGTAAAAAAAAAGCTTAAGTAAGATGATTTTTGTTATATTATTCACTAAATGTTTCTCCTCTTTTTTTTTTCTATGAACATGATGTACTTAACGAAGTGAATTGTTTAGATTATTAATTAACTTTTACGTCATACTCTTAGAAAAGCTATAATTTATAAAAAAAACTTAGTCTTAAAAATGTCAAAATTCGTTGAGTAGACAGTTGGGAATTGGATCCGGCATCTAGAAATTAAAAAACTTCTGAATAAATAATTAATAAATCTGTCAAGAAAAATCAACTTCAATTCAAAGATCTGTTAGAACATTTTCGAAAGAAATGTATGGGACCAAACTGGAAGTAAACTCTTTCAAACAAAAAAAAGTTTAAAATATTTTGGTTAAGAAGAACTATGTGAAATATAAAATTAAAATTTAATGGGCGTAACTCCGCCCATTTTTAACTGACTTCAAAAAAGGAGGATGTTATCAATTCGTCTCTATTTTTTTCGCACTGTTGCTTCACAACTCGGCTCATATTACACCGATTGTGCAAATTCTTTTATTATCTGAGAGAGTATAGCTTCCCATGTGTGGGGACACGCCCACAAATTTTTTTATTTGATTTTATGATATTCTCTTAATTGATTGCTGTGAAACCTAGCAAACACCTTTGGTTCTTGTAATTTCACAATTTTAAAGTTGAAAAAGTGGGCGAAGCTACGCCCATTAAATTTTATTATTATATTTCACGTGGTTCTACTTAACCGATTTTTACGAAACTTACCACATACCTTGAGCTCAAAAATAGATACACTTTCCGTTTAAAAAAATGGGCGGGTCACGCCCATTAAAATTTAATATTTTATTTTAAGTGGTTTTACTGTACCGCTTTTTACAAAACTTAACACACACCCTGAGCTCTGAAAAACACAAAACCTTGCATTTAAAAAATGGGCGAAGGCACGCCCATTAAAATTTAATTTTATATACCATACATTTTTTTTAAATGTTCTATCAAATCTTTGCATTGAAGTGGGTTTTTTTGGCAGAATTATTTTAAATGGAAGATTGTGTTTATTTTAGAGCTCAAGGCGTGTGGGAAGTTTCGCAGAAATCGGTTAAGTTACAAGAACCAAAGGTGTTTGCTAGGTTTCACAGCAATCAAATAAGTAGAATATCATAAAATTCAATAAACAAATTTGTGGGCGTGTCCCCACCCATGGGAAGCTATACTCTCTCAGATAATAAAAGAATTTGCACAATCGGTCTAATATGAACCGAGTTATGAAGCAACAGTGCCAAAAAAAAATAAAAAATGTAAAAAAAATAATGGGCGTAGCCCCGCCCACTTTTTCAACTTTAAAATTATATAATTATAAGAACGAAAGGTGTTTGCTATGTTTCGCGGCAATCAAATAATAACAATCATAAAATCTAGTAACAAAAATCTATGGGCAGTGTCCCCACCCACTATTTTACAATGGGACCAATTGGAAACTACGTCTTCTCCGACAAAAAGAGAATTTTTACAATCGTTCTAAAATGCACCGAGATATGAAGGAACAATGTCAAAACATACAGACGAATTAATAACCTGCTCCTTTTTTTTGGAAGTCGGTTAACAAGAAAATAAATAAAAGTTAATTATTTAAGACATTACAATCCATTAGGAAAATGAAATGAATGTAATATAAAAATTCCTGCGTAATAGTGAATTACTATATAATGACGAAATATTGAACTACTTCATTAAATTTTTTTAATGCATTACATATATAATTTGTGAATTCAAATTAATGCATTTTTCTTATTTTATTGAATTAGACTAACGATTGTATGAAAAGCAAATGCACTGTAGTAGATGTGATAATATTTAAGCGATATGCTGAGTACACATTTGACATTTCTTTTGCTGATATTTTGTGGTGTCATTTTCACAATGGGTGTACAATTCACAATGGGTATGATTAAATTTTAATATGGCAACATTGGTCCTCAGGCAACGATATAAAACACAGTTTGTTGGAGCACTAAAATAACAATCTACAATAGCCGACCGTGAATATCGCTAATATTTAATATTTGTTTATATTTTTTCATCAACTACAGCTGCGCTAACAGTTTAAACTTGTTTAGTTTAACATTACCATGTTGCCATATTGAAAATGACATGATTTCCCGACTTTTAAGTTCGACAAACTTGCCAACCCATATTAAGGAATTAAAATGCAAAACGTTGCAATAATAAGATATATTTTAAAACGCTATTGTGAATTTTCAAATTGTAAATGAGAAACATTGCCACTAATTCACAATATGTCGATGTTAAAAAGTGCCATAATATCGACGGCTGGTTACCGGTTTGCCGCACAGTATATTAAGAATACATTATTGCTGCTGCAAACCAATAACCAGCCGACGATTTGTACTCAGCATTATTGGAACATTAGTAGAGTATAAATGTTTGCGAAATCAGTTGAACAATTAAAAGATTGGTGCCACTTTTTGTCTGGAGATTTAACAGACTTGCGAAAATATAAATAACATTTAATCGATATCGACTTACAGATATGCACACTACATATCGTTACCTTAATATAAAAAGGGCCTAATTCATAATTTTTTTTTTAACGAGATTTTTAAATTTTTTAATACATTAGATGTTCTTCTATGCAAATAAGCAAAAAAACTCGATTTCAAAAAATTTATGAGTTAGGGTCTTTATATATTAAGGTAAGGATATGTATGTTTACACACTACACAATTTTATACTCACACAGATAAGCTTAAAGTCAATTTTTTTTAAGTCATACACACATTGTAAAACATAAAATTAATATTTTCACAAATTATTAAAATAAATAACACACATGTTATTAAAAATTTAACACATTTTATAGAAATAATAATAAATGAATTTTAATAAATATTGACACAATAATAATTACATTTAATTTTATTTGAATTTTTTTTTTATTACATATTTTTAAAAGTATATTTACTGATTTTTTTTTTCGTTTCACTTCATACTCCACTGGACATAAACGACATTTTATTTTATGTATGAACACGTTTTTATGTTTTAAACAAGTAAGAGTGCTATATTCGGCTGTGCCGAATCTTATATACCCTTTACCAACGTACGTACATATATATATTTTTTGTAAGAAAATTTATAATTTTTTTAAAGTTTCCATCTATGGAGCTATAATTTTCATTTTTCAAATTTCATACGCCAAACTTTTCTTTCAGAAGCATAAAATATATTCAATTTATAAAGAAAAAGAAAAAAATTTTAGACCTATTTAATTTTACATAACCCAAAAAGTGTGAGTTTTCCAACCCTGGAGTCATAATTTTGGATTTTTCTGATTATTGATACCAATCTAGATCTTTAAAAAATACATACAAAAACGAAATAAGAAAGAACCTAGTTTCATTTAATTCCTTTAATATTAAAAAATTCAGTAAAGTGCGACTTTGAATCGCGCACGAAAGGTAGGCTTTTTTGTTTTTTTGAATTTTTTTTCAGCTTAAACGATTTTTTCAGTTTTGTCGCTTTTTTCTCGTTTTGGCGATTTTTTTCTGTTTTTGGAGGTTTTTTTCATTTTGGCGATATTTTTCTGTTTTTGGGCTTTTCTTCATTTTGGAGATTTTTCCCATTTTGACGATTTTTTTTCATTTTGGCGATTTTTTTTTTTGTTTTTGGGTTGATCGCCTGAATAGGCGATTTTTTTCTTTTTTTTTGTTTTTTTTAATTTTGGCGATTTTTTTGGGGTTTTTTTCGTTTTGGCGATTTTTTTTCATTTTGGCGATTTTTTTTCCTTTTGGTGATTTTTGTCTGTTTTTAGGTTTTTTTTTTCGTTTTGGCGATTTTTTTCATTTTGGCGTTTTTTTCATTTTGGCGATTTTCTTTCATTTAGGCGATTTTTTTTTGTTTTTATTTTTATTTAGGCGATTTTTTTGTTTTTTTTCATTTTGGCGATTTTTTTTTCATTTTGGCGATTTTTGTCTGTTTTTTAGGTTTTTTTTCGTTTTGGCGATTTTTTTCATTTTGGCGATTTTTTTTTTCGTTTTGGCAATTTTTTCTTTGTTTTTGGCGATTTTTTCCTGTTTTGGGTTTTTTTTTCATTTTGGCGACTTTTTTCTGTTTTTTTGGGTTTTTTTCGTTTTGGCGGTTTTTTTTTTTCATCTTGGCGATTTTTTCATTTTAGCGATTTTCTTTCATTTTGGCGATTTTTTTTTTACATTTTAGCAATTCTTCCGTTTTATGCGATTTATTTTAGCTTTAGAAATTTTTTTTTAATTTGGTGCTTTTTTTCGTTTTGGCGATTTTTTTTGTTTTTGGCGATTTTTTTCGTTTTGGCGATTTAATAATTTTTTGTTTTTTTAGTTTTACCGTTTTTGAAAATTTCAAGAGTTTTGCTCTTACGGTTTCCAAGATACAGCAAGTTGTAAAAATTGCATAGTCAAAATTGCATTAACTGATGAAACACCCTTTAATTTAAAATTTTGGAAATTTTAGTGTTAATTTTTGTAGTCTGTATAAAAAGTGTATATACATATAATTGTATGTATATTACATGGGATTTTAACATTTTTAGTTGCTCGTTTTGGAACACCCTTTAATTTCCAATTCTCATGTATTTGTTGTTGTAGCGGCCAAAGGTCTACACACTGTGTCCAAATTTCAGGTCTGTAGCTCTTACGGTTCTCGAGAAAATACTAATATAGTTTTAGACATAGTTAATGTTACATAATACAAAAAGTTAAAGTTTTCCAACCCTGGAAACGTCTTTTTAATTTTTTTCATATTTTTTTAATTTAAAATTCCAATTTTAGTCGTACTGAAATGTAAAATAAATTTATTTATTAAAAAAAATAAAAATTTGTTTTCGGTAGTTACTTTTATATGGCAAAATAAAGTTTAAGTTTTCCAGCTCTGCAATGGTCTGCTCGATTTTGCTGAATTTCAATACCAATCTATTTTGGAAAATTTCTGACACACCAGTCCAAGAACGAAGTCTCTAGCTTTTCTGGGAGCTTCGGAAAACCGATTTCACGTACAGACAGACGGACAGACGGACAGACGGACAGACGGACATCGCTTATTCGTCTTCCCTATGCATAAGGATCCAGAAAATATATATTTTATGTGTCGCTTATTGATATTATAGAAATTACAAACGGAATGACAAACCTATATATACCCTTTTACCATTTTTGTTGGTAAAGGGTATAAAAAGCTCCTTTTTTAGAAAGGGGTACATACTTTCAAAAGAATTTTTTTTAACCACAATTTTTTAAAAATTATCAAAAAATGTGCATACTTTCAAAAGTAATTTTTAAAAAGTTTCCTTTTAAATATGTTATTAAAAGATATCATCAATAAACTTTGAAGCCGTTTATCTCAAAACCAGCTTTTTTGACTTGGCATATTTTAGAATGGAGTCCTCGAAATGACAATATCTTCATAGTATTTTTTTTTCAAACTACTATAGAAAACCAAATTGTTGATTTTAAAATAGAATTTATCTGTGCATAAGTTATAGCTTTCGTTATAATGTTTCGAATTGCATATTGATCAATTTCTATTAGTTTAATTATATACATAAAATTATGTTTTTGCTGAAAAGTATGCCCTAGAGCAGACTTTAAAAATTATTCACTGTCTTGCAGAAATAATGTTTATAGTTTAACTAAAAATCATTTGAACAAAATATGTCTTAAAAATTTAAAGAGAAATTAGCTAACTGAATTGATATATTTATTCAGCTATTTGTTTTACTTGTCAGCTTAAGATAATAATAGAGCAAAAGAGATTTTATTTTAGGACTTTCTCAAATTTCCGGCTCCACTCTCTCTCACATAAAAATATGTGCAAAACAGTGTGTCCGTTTTATAATTTTTGCAGCTAAATTTAGCATTTTGTTTGTTGATTTAGTTTTAAGACTTGCTATTTAGCAGTTAGCATTTTCTTTTAAATTTTTTAAATATTTATTTAGCACTTTTTTTATACCCTTTACCAACAAAAATGGTAAAAGGGTATATATAGGTTTGTCATTCCGTTTGTAATTTCTATAATATCAATAAGCGACCCATATAATATATATATTCTGGATCCTTATGCATAGGGAAGACGAATAAGCGATGTCCGTCTGTCCGTCTGTCCGCCTGTCCGTCTGTCCGTCTGTCCGTCTGTCTGTACGTGAAATCTGTTCTCCGAAGCTTCTGTAGCTCTTACGGTTCTCGAGAAAATACTAATATAGTTTTAGACATAGTTAATTTTACATAATACAAAAAGTTAAAGTTTTCCAACCCTGGAAATGTCTTTTTAATTTTTTTCATATTTTTTTAATCTAAAATTCCAATTTTAGTCATACTGAAATGTAAAATAAATTTATTTATTAAAAAAAATAAAAATTTGTTTTCGGTAGTTACTTTTATATGGCAAAATAAAGTTTAAGTTTTCCAGCTCTGCAATGGTCTGCTCGATTTTGCTGAATTTCAATACCAATCTATTTTGGAAAATTTCTGACACACCAGTCTCTAGCTTTTCTGGGAGCTTCGGAAAACCGATTTCACGTACAGACAGACGGACAGACGGACAGACGGACAGACGGGCATCGCTTATTCGTCTTCCCTATGCATAAGGATCCAGAAAATATATATTTTATGTGTCGCTTATTGATATTATAGAAATTACAAACGGAATGACAAACCTATATATACCCTTTTACCATTTTTGTTGGTAAAGGGTATAAAAAAATTGTATTTAAGATTTTTTAAATCATATATTATAGATTTGCATATGCATGTATATACGAGGGGTGTTCAAGAAGTCAGCTGGTTTATAAATAAATATGCAACTTGAGTGACATATATTATTATGCATCTGGACACTTAGCAGCTGTTACAACAACAATGACAGCAGTGGCTACTGATGGACCCAAGTGAGGTAACCTAACCTTCATACATAACATTAACTTGAAAATTTCTTATACAATATTTAAAGACATTTGATTATTGAATATTTGTCAATGCAAAACTATGATTATTTTTTTATTTAAATATATAATAACAATTATTATTTATACATATTTTATTTTTCATTTGTATTTCATAAACATCCAACAACTTACCAAACTTGTCAGCACATAAAAAATCCAGTATTGAAATAAATCCAAAACGAGTATTAGATTCGGCCAAGTTGTAAGGCAAAGTTGAATGAATCAATAGATGGATGGATGGCTGGATGGATGGTTGGGTGGATGAGTGCTTGGAATACAAGTGGAAATAATTGTTTAAGTTTAATCCAGTATTTCCAAATTTGGTGGTGCTGGTTATTATTGTTTGCCGCTTTATATATTTTATTAAAAGATCTGTTCATGCATTCTTTATTTTGCCCGCAGCTTTATTGTTGTATTGGCCAAAAATTTCAAATAATAATAATGATGTTGATTTTGCTGTTTATTCAATTTCATAGATATTTAAACATTTTGCATTTGTTTTGTACTTTTTTTTCAATTACTTGTAAATTAGTTGTAAAACTGACACACAGTACATTTGCTTTTTGTTGTTGTAGATTTTTGGTGGAAAATTGTGCTAAAATGCTAGAAATAAATGAAAAAAAAAATTCAAATAATTAAATAAATTTATTAATTAATATTTTGTAAAATTTTTCACTTCATTTCGTGAACTTATTAGTATTTGCATTTTTATAAAAAGTGTTTCAAAATTCATTTGCATTTGATAAATTTTACGTTAAATATTTAATAAGCATAAAAAAATATTAAAGCTCTTGGTTAAATGAAACTCACTACGGTGTGTTTAGTTTATTTAAATATCATTTGGTTGAATGCATTTAATTTAGCTGAAAAAATTATGTCTGTATTATGTTAATTAAGATAGATGTGCATCAAAATGATGAGGTCATATTTTAAGAGCAAATCATAACACACACGCAATCATTTAAATATACTTGTGTGGAAAAAAGCACACAAATAAATAAAAATTTAAATAATTTTCCATAATTTTGGTTAAATTTCAAAGAAAATAGCACAAATATTCGAATGATTTTTTTGGAATTGCAACTTATCAACGTTTGGATAAATATTATATTGATTTTGAAATTGTATTTCATTATTTAAAAAAAGAAACGAATCATCGAAAAAAATACTATACGAATACATGTGTACATTATTCGAATTATCTACTGCAATTTTTATTTATGTAAAAAAAATTATTCGATTAATTTTTGTTGAAATAATTTTAATTAAAAAAATTTTACATATTTAAACATACATATGAATATTATGCGAATACATGTTATATTATCCAGAATACTGTATTCGAATAAAATTATTCGAATAAAATTTGTCAAAATACCTTACATATGAAGAAATATGAAGAAAATAAGAAGAAACTGTAAAGCTTTTTGACCCTTAAAGTATACATAAATATTAGAAGGGTCAATTATATTAAATTAACTAGAAAATTAAATTATTCGCTATGAAAACAAAATCGACTAACGAGGAAGGTGAAACAAATATCACAGATCGAATAAAATTTATTCGAATAATTTTTTTTGTACTTAATATATTCTAATGAAATGTTTTAGTATTAATTAAAAATTTTTGTTAAAGCTTTTATTCGAATAATACACACAAGAAATTATTGAAACAAAAATTACTCGAATACAATTCTTCGAATGAAAATTATCGAAATACTTTAGATATAAATAAATGTGAAGAAAATGTGAAGAAAGCTTAAAGATTTTTTACCCTTAAAGTACACATACACATTACAACGGTTAATTATATTAAATTAACTAGAAAATTAATTACATTATTCGCTAAGAAAAAGTAATCGACTAACAGGGAAGTAGAAACAAATATCATAGCTCATAAAAATTTGTCAAAAAAATTTATATCGAACATTAAGGCAATGGAAAATTTAAATTTATTCGAATAAAGTTTATTCGATTAAATTTTTTGAAATTAAATATTTAAATGAAATATTTTAAAATTAAATGAAAATAATTCTTAAAGCTTTTATTCGCATAATGTAAGAAACTACTGAAATATAAATTACTCGAATGCAATTCTTCGAATGAAAGTTATTGAAATAGTTTAAATAAGTAGAAATGTGAAGGAAATATGAAGAAAGTTTAAACTTTTTCGACCCTTAAATTATACATGCCAATTCGAACGGTCAATTATATTAAATTAATTAAATTATTCGCTATTCGAAGTTGAAAGAAATATCAAAGCTCGAAAAAAAATGTTCGATAAAATTTTATAAAGAACTCATATTTATGACGTTAAGACAATCGAAAGAAACTTATTTCAATAAAATTTATTTGAATAAAATTTAATCGAATAAAATTTAGTCGAATAAATTGTATTCGAATAAATTTTTTGAACTTCAAATATTCCAATTAAAAGTTTTAAAATAATTGAAAATTATTCTTAAGGCCTTTCTTCGAAAATTATAAGATATTAAAACAAAAATTGATCGAATGCAATTTATGGAATAAAAATTTTTTGAAATATTTTATTTCGAAAATATATATGATGAAACTGGAAACAATTTCCACCCTTAAAGCCTGCAAACACCTTAAAACAGTTAATTTTTTTATTTATAAATTGAGAAGTTAGAAAAAAGTAATCGAAGTATCAGATAAACTTTTATTCTGAAAGGCCGAAGGACGACTGATGTAGAAAATTGTTTAGAAGCAAACTTTCATAAACTGTATATAATATATGTACATGGATGTGTTTGCATGTATGTATGTGTGCAAATGTATCAATATAAAATTATTTGAACTATTTAATTTTTATTTTAAATTACATTTTAACTGTTTCACTTATATTTTTTTATAATTTATAGTTTTATGTTAAATTTTTTAAAGTTTTTATAATTAACTTTTTTGCCCCTTTAATACGATTATACAATTTATATATTTACTTTATGCTTGTAAATTATTAATTCATTTTTTCTCACCGAAATTAAATTATGATTTGTATTTTGTAAATATTTGTGATAAATTTATTTAAAAGAAAAGTGTGAAATAATTAAATTGTAAAAAGTGTTATATGACGCCAAAAAAAAATTATATATTATTAAATGTTCAGCCTAATGCTTAGCTTTTTATATAAAACTCTTTAAATGTATATTTTAAAGGTTTTACGTGGCGTTGTGCTAAAATATGGATCACTTGAAAAACACAGCACGTATTTATGCACGAATGTCATCTAGCGTTAAGACGATATAATAATTTAATGCATATACTGTTCATCTGATATTCATATGCACCTTTTTTCCTCCAAAACAAGGAAAATATTCACCCTTATCACGAATCTCAAAGGAATAAATTTCTGGGAATAATTTTTTTATTCCCATGAACAACAAATTGGCATCGCCAATTGTTAAGGAATAAAATAAACATCTGTTGCGAGTCAAACATGCTATTGTGAATTGATGTAATAGTATAATATAAATAAATTCGTGCATTTTCACTCCTTTAAAAAAAATAAAACAAGCTTAAAACAAGAATCTTTCTTTTTTTATTCCCAAACAAAACGTTTGTGAAAAAATACAAATATTTTTTTTTGGGGAAAAACTCACGTTAATAAAAATCGGCGATGCCATATTTTTTTCGATCATGTGAGTTCTTTCACGTGGAAATAATTCACGATTGCAACTTTAGGGAAAAGGGAAATATTTCGAGGGAATAAATATTCACAATAGGGGTGATTAAAACAAATTATCTGCTAATAAGTGGAAAAAAGAAGCTTTAAGCCATTGCTCAAATAAATCTATGTAAGTTATTTAAAAAAAATAGCTACTTATTATTACATTTAGCTCTTCATCCAATATAACAACACTAGCTCAAGTTTCTAGTATTTTATCATCAAAAACTCCTTGACACCTTTTCACTATTCTGAGCACAGCTCACATGAAAAATATGACCTTTAAACTTCAATTGTTGCTTTATGCAGAAAAAATTTATATATATACATATATATTTTTAATTTTTTATATTTAAAATTTTCAAAATACATAGTAATAAATTTTAATTCAAATTTCCATTTTGCTTGGCATTTTTTTAACACCAAAAAAGGCTTAAAAAAAATAAATTGAACAGTATGGTGATGCTGAACACTCACACAACAAAATAGTTTCTTCTAATTCCATTTTTCGTTAAAAATATTTTTTTATTCATTATTTATTTAATTAAATGTTCTTTCAACTTTTGACACTTTATAACGAAATAGCAACAAAGAGATAAATAATACAATGAGAAACTGAATGCAAAAATAAAGAATTGTAAATTTATTGTAAAATTTGTTTGACTAAACAAAAGCAATGAATTGTCGGGCATGGAAATATATACAATTTATTACAAATACGAAGGCGGTACTAGAATTTAGCAATACGTCCCAGTAAAAAAAATTGGAAGTCATTCTAAAGGAACTACATTTTCATTGCTTCCAAAAAATCGATATTTTTAATTTGCCGATAGTTAGCAGAAAACCAAGTAGAAGTTTATTTTAGTTATACATAACCTTGTAATTCCTCAATAGTTTTAGAAATTACTCACCAGAATTTTTAAAAAATCGATTTTTTTGAAGAAACTTATGAACTAATTTTGGTCTAAAATTTTGAACTTATTTGCTTAAATTTACATGAAAATACTGTTTCACGTTTAAATTCCCATAAAAAGAAACTAATTGTTAAAATAAGTAACTATCAACCATTTTTCCTAGATGAAAATGTTATCATAGAACACAAAAAAGGAAATTTTTCTTAAAATCGCTTCCAATTCGGTGACCAGGCATCGAAAAAGAGAACTTCTTGCAATGACAACCCTATGTAAAAATCATTAGATCGGATCGAAATTTGCACTACTTCCAGACCGCAAACTCTACATTTTCATGACTTTTTTGGAGTGTCTTTTTTTACTGGGGTATCTATAAAACGAAATTTTAAAAAAGTTTCAAGTCTACATTAGAAGGCAATTCTACTTTTGAGAAAGTGCAACCCTGATCTAATGGAGTTTGTGAAAATTTGTAAAAGACAATAACAAGATCAAGGCTACATATTTTTTAACTCGAACGATATAGGATAGTGAGTACCAGCCTTAAGAATGATCCAGATATTATTAGCTAAAGAACATAAACGAAACTAAATTTTTTTATCATTTAAGAGATATTTTTTTTGGCAAAAATAACATTCAATTACTTGGACTGCACTATTATTTTGCCATAAACTGTATGTGCATGAGAGAACATGCAAATTTTTTTTTCACACTACATCTGATTATATTTTAACCGTTATAAATGTTAAGTTGGGCTCTTTGTGTATTTTTTTTTTTTTTGCTTTTTTCCAGAAGCCGGTTAAGCCTTCCTTTTTTCTCTTTTTGAATGCTGTCGCTGTTATTATGCATGTACCTTTGTTATTGTTGTATGCATATTATTACAACACTATTCCGCACTGCAAACTCTTACAACAAACATACGGAACACACCTTAGCGCCAACAACTAAAGATACCATACACGAGATATGGATTGACTTACTTATGTATGTATGTACATTATGCTTGTGCACAGTGAAAAATACCTCCTTTAAATTGACATTAAAATATGGACAGACTTACTTATGTATTTTTATAGGCAGCCAAATAACACTACGTAATAAAAAGAAAACAAAAATGCATTGAAACTTTATTTTGATTATCGTTACAGCAATAATATTAACAGAAATCTGCTCTTATGACAGCTGCATGTTTCGTGGAAATCCAAAAAATTTAAATGGCAAAGAAACCACTTGCTACAGCATTAGCATGTTTCCACGGCAGATCAAATTACAGGCATAATCAATTCACTGGTAAAAAGTTGTTCCTTCGTTACTAATTGGACTTATTGTTTGCATTTTAATTGTTCTTCTCTTTAATTGCTGCTGTTTTGGTATAACTTTATTATCAACTTTTTTTACACTTAATTTATTTCTTCCTGCCCACCCAATTTTTTTTTACTTCACTTTATAAAAAATATGATCTTACTGACTAGACCCCGATTTTTGCTAACGTAGTTTTCATTAGATCTCTGACTATCTATGTTAACGATGATGTTCACATGGATGTATGTATGCATGTGGGTTCGTGTATATGTACATATATTATAGTTTACACGTATGCCTCTCTGGACATAAGAATGCCTTAACTCCACTTATACATATATCGTGGTAGATTTCGTGAATTTACAAAAACATAATGTTTAAAATAATGATTTTCTTTAAAAAATTTTGAAATACTAGACCGATGGAGTCCAAAATCTATATTACTTTTCATTTAAAAAAATTTGGATGCATATGTACATATCGTTACCTTAAAATAGGAAGGGTCCAACTCATTATTTTTTTGATATCGAGTTTTTTATATATTTCGATAAAACAACATCTACTGTATCTAAAAGTGCAAAAATCTCAATTTCAAAAATAATGAGTTATGGCCTTTCTATATGCACCCAGAATTATAAAAATAGTGTAAGTCTGTAAAAATAAATCACCGGTTTGATTGATATGAATAGTTAATTTTAACCTCCCGACCAAAAAAAGGCGTGTTAGAAGTTTCTGTCTGTCCGAGTCCATGCAGAGACGAAACGGCTGGACCAATTTTGATTTAGTTTTTCCTGTTTTGAAGGTGACTTTATCCAAAGGGTTCTTAGCTTTGTTTTAGGAAAAACGGTCCAGGCGCCTAGAAGATATCATATCTTTTCTAGATATAAATGGGGGTTTTTTAAATTTTTATTTTTTGTTATTTTTTTATACGCTTTAATGCAGAGTTAATTAAAAAATATAGTAAGAATAATAGAGAAAATTCTTAGGAGGGTCGTGGTGGACCTCATACCCAAAAAATATTTGTATCGTTTCAGCAGGGATCTATTAAGGGGCCATTTACTTAGTTTTCGGAGTTTTTATTGCCCCCCCCCCTCCCTTGCACTTATTAACACTTCTTACAATATTCTCAGTATAAGTTTTCTAAACCGTAACAAATCCTTAAACCTCTGCCCCACCCCCCAGGAGCGTTACGTAATATAAGAACAGCCCCTAAATTACAAGTTTCTAGAATTGTGTACTCCAAGCATAAACAGAACCATTTCAACGTGTATAAGCAGTTCGCCCTCCAGTTTGGTTGTTTGGCCTTCAGTCGGCACGTACGTCGCCTCTCGAAAAAAGTATGTTTGTTTGTTTGCTACGCTTCATGGGCTAAACGTATCAATCACTTTAGATGAAATTTAAAACACAGATAAAGATGCGTCTAAGAGCACACAAAGAACAAATATTTTTAAAGTTAGGCCCAGAGGGGCAGAGGGCAATATCAGCAATCCAAAATTATCCAAACGATTTTTATAAAATGCATAACTCACATACATCTACGTTTAAACAGCCACACATATTTTATATGTTTGAAAAACTAGGACCCACAGGTGGACAGGGAAGGCCAATATCTGCCTCTGCGAAACTGTCCAACTGATTTTTATGATATTTAGAACGTAGATACAACTCCTTTTAAAAGAACATGCAAGCCTTACATATTTTAAAAAGTAGGATCAAGAGGTGAACAGGCAAGGGCAATAGCTACCTCTCCGAAACTATCCAACCGATTTTTATGAAATTCAAAACGTAAAAACATCTCCATCTAAAAGAACACCTACGCTTTATTTATTTTTAAAACTAGAGCGGGATGATTTCTGCTTCTCCGAAACTATACAACCGATTTTGATGAATTTAAATATAGATAGAAATATATAGATTTTTCAAAGGTAGTATCGAGAGGATAGTATAGCACTATTTCTACCTCTCCGAAACTATTCATTAGTTTTTGAGGAAACTTAAGATATCTACAGATGTGCGTTTACAAGAACATACAGGTTTTATATTTTAAGGCACGCATAGCAGAGAATGACAATTAATATAAAAAAAATATACATAAGTAGTAACAATTTCATTATATATAATCATAATTTTGGCGCAAACAATGCGTACGCTCACATATATTTTCTCTCAAGCAATTATGACTATAGCCGATTCTAACATACAAGAGCATTTCTATTTCGTTTAAGCAAAAAAAAAACTAAACAAACGCTACAACTAAAAATAGAAAAGCATACTTTAAGTGTGAGTATGCTTATACTCAGGCTATGGATATTTAATAGAACAAAAAATATATACATACGCATGATACTCGGGATTTTTATTCATCATTCGGCACCGTATGCACACATTTGTGTATATAAAATGGAATGGAAAATGTGTGTGTGTGTGTGTGTGGTGCTGTTTGAAAACATGCTTTATATGTGTGTTTGTAAATAAAATAGCCCTGTATATACGCATGTGTAGCCGATTAATACTCGAGAGTATTTTTATACTCAAGCGTATATAAATTTATGCGAATATATATATATATATATATATATATATATATATACATTTTAGTTATAGTTTTTTATGCTGCGTAATTTAAGAAATGTATATGAACATAGTTGTTGGTTACTTATAGTTCAACATATTCGGTTAAAATTAATGCGTGTTTCCTTATTTTTAGCTGCAGGCATTCATAGTTGTTTGACAGCTAATATTCAAAGAGCACTTAAAACTATACTTTTCTCACTCTTTTCAGGTTTACAAATTTACTAAAAACAGTAAAGGGTATTATTAATTTTTACTTTTGTTTATGTAAAGCAGACAACGCTAGCTGGTTATAGTATCAAATAGGTGTAAATAAGGACTCAAAACTAAACAATTACAGAAAAGTCAGGTATTTTTTAAATTGAAAAACTAATTTGAAAATAAAATTTTAAGAAAATTGTACTTCATTATTTTTATTTAATCCTTTGATTAAAAAATTTAGCAAGAAAATTAACAAATTCATTTAAACTATTTAAAAATTTTGTTTTCGCTGTAGAGTAAAATATTTTACTATATTTAGGTATATGTATGTGCTTTCAAAAGATACAAACGAATAGAGTTAAAAAAATCATTCACATAAAAAAATTAATTAATTCGTTGTTAGAATTCTATATGCTGCAATATTTGGCTCAAATCATAGCTTAAGTTTCAATATCGAACCAGAAATCCCTCTGCAGCCCGTTAAGGATTAAGAGGCTGCCGTGGAAACATACTGCAACCAACTGCAAATGCATAAATCACGTTTTATCTTCTTTTGCATTTCGTTTAACTAGTTAGCGAGTTTTGTTTTTAACATAAAAGCCAATTCCTGCATGCAGTTAATGTGTGTTTCCGTCTTTACTTGTTTTATTTATTTTTTCTTTTTACAAACTCTAGCGTAATCACAAAATAATTTCACTTTCTTTTGGTCTTGAAATATTTAATACAACACAACAGAGCAAAAGAAGAAAAAAACATCAGCAAATAAGGAAAATAAGTAAAAATAACACAAAACCGCATCAAAAAACAAAATAAGACACAGACTGAAATGTGAACAAGACAAAGTTGTTATAAAGACGAAGTCAGACTTAAAGAAACAAAGCTTACAGTTTAGTTTTTCCTATATTAAGCCAAATTGTAATATTTGTATTCCCCAAAATCCCCAAGTTTGCTGGTAAAAGGCTTTTATATTAAGAGGACGATGAGAAAGGAGAATTGAACACTCAGTTTCTAGGGAAAATTGTTGCATATGCAATCTTTAAGCTTTTCTTAATTCATAGAAACTATATGATTAGACAGTTTTTGAACAAAAATATGACAACAAGGCCAAGGTAATGGACATATCTTTGAAAATTTATAGAAAAACCAGTGAGTTAATTTCTAAAAAAAAATTATTTAAAAATTCTATGGAGAAATTTTTAAACAACCAATATATAGAAAATATAATTTTGTACACACCAATGTAAAATCACCATGCAAAAATTTAGATTTTTGATTTGATTTTTTATCCTGTTTAAGCGTGTTGGTGCTTATTTTTATTTTATGTGAATCATGTTGAATTAACATGAAACACGTATGAATCATTGCCCAAAATTTTTCAATTAACCTTGTTTTCATAGATTTTAATATGAAATTTCTCTGTGTGTATTTGTTACTAAGCATTTACATTTGAAATGCAATTCATTGAAAACAATTAAAGATGAGGAAGTTCTTGTCATTTCTTATCTTAGACACTTCTCCCAAAAACTTCAACCTCGCAGCCAGGGCTGCCAGATAAATTATCGAAAAATTGTCGAAATCCCGATAAACTATAAAATAAACGTCATTTTATACTCGAAAAATCGTCGGAAAAATCGGACATATCAAATTGATTTTTTTTAAACATGTATACACTGAGTGGTAAAGTTATGAAAAATATTACCACGTTAGGTCCAAGTTTTGGTCTCAGTACTTTTGATGGCAGAAAGTTTGGTAGGAACTTGGTTTTTTTTTTGAGAATATCAATTTACATAGAGATCAACATAAACTAAAGAGTGGGCAAAATTACAACAAAATATTTAAATAGATATTTAATATATAAATTGTAATAGACGGTTGTTCATCAGAAAACTGGATGAGTTGATTCACTTTTGCTGTTCACTCACTTTACAATGCTTTTGTTTTTTGTTTTTTGTTTTTTGTTTTTTAACATCATTATATACTAATGACGTTGCTTGCAGTTTTAACTCTCTAACAACTGACTGTCATTAACTAACTCTTGTTTTTAACCGACTTCAAAAAAAGAAGGAGGTTAACAATTCGTCACTATTTTTTTTTAGGTATGTAGGTCCATAACTCGGTGCATTTTAGACCGATTGTAAAGATTTTTTTGTTGTCTGAGAGGGTATAGCTTCCCATTGGTCCCATTTGAAAAAAGTGGGCGGGGTCACGCCCACAATTTTTTAAATTTGATTTATTGATCTTCTACTTATTTGATTGCTGCGAAACCTAGCAAACATCTTTGGTTCTTGTAATTAGAAAATTCTTGAGTTGAAAAAATGGGCGGGGCTACGCCCATTCAAATGTATTATAACATTACACGTGGTTCTACTTAACCGATTTTTACAAAACTTAGCACACACCTTGAACTCTAAAATAGAAAAAATTTTCGTTTAAAAACATGGGCGGGGTTACGCCCACTAAAATTTTATATTATATTTCACAGGGTTCTATTTCACCGATTTTTACGAAACTTGGCACACACCCTAAGCTTTAATCAAGGCACAAAATTGCGTTAAAAAAGTGGGCGGGGCATGCCTATTAAACTTTAGTATAATATTTCATGTGCTTGTATTTAACCAATATTGACGAAACTTGGCACACACCCTAAGCTTTAATAAAACCAAAAAATTGCGTTAAAAAAAGTGGGCGGGGTCACGCCTACAATTTTTTAAATTTGATTTTGTAATCTTCTACTCATTTGATTGCTGGGAAACCTAGCAAACATCTTTGGTTTTCGTAATTACAAAATTTTTAAGTTAAAAAAATGGGTGGGGCTACGCCCATTAAAATGTATTATAACATTACACGTGGTTCTACTTAACAGATTTTTACGAAACTTAGCACACACCTTGAACTCTTAAAAATACACAATCTTGTTTTAAAAAAAGGGGCGTAGCCACGCCCCATAAAATTTAACACTTAATTTCACGTGCTTTTACTTCATCGATTTTTACGAAACTGGACCATATTTCCAAATAAAGAAAGATACTTACAAATAAATTTTTTTTGAATTGACCAGAGTTTAAAAGTATTCACTAAAAAGGTAAAAATAAAACTTTTTAAAAAAAAAATTAAACCGACTTCAAAAATAAGCACTAAAAAGCAACAAATAATATAGATCTAGTTAAATAAAAGATTTTTATATATGTTACCTACAGTGCCGTTTGAAGTTGGTGCCAGTAATACTGGTACTAAGCACATAGGAACATGCCCGGTAAAAAAACTGCAAGTAATTTTTATGTACATATGTATGTGCTTAGTTACCAATGTTGCTGGCACCATCTTCAAACGGCACTGTAGGTAACATATATAAAAATCTTTTATTTAACTAGATCTATATTATTTGTTGCTTTTTAGTGCTTATTTTTGAAGTCGGTTTAATTTTTTTTTTAAAAAGTTTTTTAAGTACTGTTGGCAAAAGTAAATAAAAACTTCTTACTGCTGTCTAATTTTTTTGTATAATAATCAAACTACTCAGAAAAGCTCTTTGGACGGACGAAGTCTAAAGTTAATAAAACAGTGCGTTTATGATTTCATACATTTTTTAAAATAAATTTAAAGAACTTTTGAAAAGTGTTTTAACAAAGTTTAATATAATGAATTCAGAAATAATAAGAATAAGGTTTTTCCAGAAGTATTCAAAACAATCATACTCATTCACTGCTTTTGTGAATCATATACAGAAACAGAACTTGCAAGCAATGGCATGCATTTATTAACAAGAGTCTTGTGAATATGAATCATGCATTAGTTAGTAACTTTAATTTTTTTAATATTAAGTGCTAGATAAATTATCATTTTTCATGCAGATCTCTGTTATTCATAAAAACTGCCATATTTGGACTTAAGAAATCGTCATTTTGAAGGAATAAATCGTCAAATCAACGATTTGGCATTTTCGGCACCAAAAATCGTCAAAATAACTATAAATCGTCAAATCTGGCAGCTGTGCTCTCAACATTTACTTAAGTTACTTACTTACAATTGTTAATGAGAAATAGACATTTCTATCGTGAATAATCCACCATATTGTGAATAAAATTTGAAATTTTTGTTCCCATGAAAAATGAAAATTTCCCATGAAGGGAAATTCGCTATTAGGAATTTCATGGCAACGTTTCTTCCCGCTATCAATGCTTAGTGAATGTAAAAAACGTAAGGCTTACAAATTATTTGAAAATCAAACAAATTTAAGTTTAATATTTAATTGGAAAGAAAATTCAATTCGCCTGCAAAAGTGAAGCGAAAAAAGCGAAACGGTATTTTCTGAGTTTTTATGCCACCCCCGCCCTTCGTAACACTTTTTAAACAATTTTCAGTATAAATTTTGTAAACCGTAACAAATCCTTAAACCCCCAAACTCTGAAGCGTTACGTAATATGTGAATGACCCCTAAGGAGAATCAAAAGAAGGGGAAAAATTATTCACGAATGCAGGTTTGGGAAAAGGAAAACTATTTTGAGAAAGAAAATATTAATGATACGGGTAATAGTGTTAATACATTGTTTCATTGATTTCAAATTATCGAACTACATACTCATTTCCTAAGACTTGTTTAAAAATTATTAATTCAGAAAAGTAAGCTAAACTTGTAAATTTAAAAGCATGTGACACCAGTTAATGAAATTTTACTTCCTAAATCACATAATTATTACTAATACTGCGTTCAAATTTGAGAAAAATCTAGTACTTGCAAGATTTCAGGCAGAACCTGAATTCCCATACAAAACAAAATCTACTTCATCACTAGATTCTGTCGAAATCTACTTAAAATCTAGTAGAATTTAGTGACGCATTAATGGGTATTTTTCGAATTGTACTAAAAACTAAGGCTCTTTACTTAAAAAGGTGTGTGAATTAGCTCCATTGCAGTTGTTGGGTTGTAGATTAGGCAAATATTCAGTTTATGGTTCTTGTTATGGATAAAGAATATCAAGATTTCAAACAATCTTAGTGGAAACGGTATAGATTTCGATAAAGACTTAAATTGAATTTTAAAACATTTCGTGCAGGTGTAAATGTTCTATCAGACGAAATAAATTTTCAAATAAAGACATTCAAAATCCTTTAAGCCATTTAAGAGCGATAATGCAAATCACGGCAAACTTTTTTTTAGTTGTAAATAAAAATAAATATATTTTAGTTAATTTTATTTTTAATTATGGTTCGAACTTCATTTGTTTCTATATTTATAAGTTGACCAGGCTAAAGTTCGTATCGTTTTGTAAGCCCAATTCCATGTGATAATTATTCATGAACAAATAACACCAAAGTCAGACAAACACGTAGTAGAACGGAACAACTAGCTGTTTTTGAAGGTCACTACACCTTCATCATCAGCGTTCTTAGCGTTTGGTCCACTGTATGTGGTGTCAGTTGATGTAGATTTCTGCAGTATGTGAATCGTTTTCATTCACCGTATTCAATTTCCCGAAAGCTTTTTGAATTTCTTCCATTTAGCCACAAATATTCTAAGCTGGGAACACTGTAGAAGCAACATCAACTTTGGTTAGTGCAAGGCAAAAATATGAGTCGTTTTTAAATCAAGTTTTAACAAAGAAGTTCAGTCCAGGCTTGGAAAACGTAGTACAGTTATTTGGTATACATTTCTAAACTTTAAAATCATGTTAATATAAATATTTTAAGCAACAGAAGGAATTTATTTACATGTGGGATCGGCCAGTAAAGCAAAGATGCTTAATGGAAAATTAAAAACACGACTTTTTTAACGGACTTAAACAGAGAAAGATAATTTTATATTTTACAAAAACTCTAGGGATTTATCTGAGAGGGCATAATTGTGTTTGGAAGAATTTTGAAAAAGAGGCACAGGAAACGCCCACTAAAATTTAATAGAAAGATTTAACACATTTTGAGCACTTGTTAGGAGGTCTGTTCCAAAAAAATATTTTGTATTATACTTATGTACTTCTATCCAACCAGTATAAGTAGAAAAGATAAAAATAACTGTTTAAAGTTTATGTACCATTTAAGGATCTAAGCTTTCCATCCCTGGCAACTGCACGTCAACTGTTCTCAACAGTTAGATAACTATATTTAGCCTGTCAATTGCTTTGGCAAGTTACTTGTAATAAATAGAATATTTTATTTATTAAACAATTGAGAATTTAATTATTCCTTAAATAGAATTTATTAAATGCTTAATGTATTAGTTATAGACAAACATATGTACGTAGGTATAATTTTATGTATGTTTGTACTACACATGTGTGTCTATAAGTGCAGATAAAAAATAGAAAATAAGACCTTCACGATTTGAATTAATTACTGATAATCGTGCAGTTAAGTCAGGGATTTTAATGAAATTGATTATTTTTCTCAAGTGAGCTTACAGATTAACTGATTTAATTAAAAATTTAATGGACTTTATTAAATGTTATAACAGATTCAATTAAATTTGTTCATGTCTCAATTAATTGAAGCTTAAAATACTTAATTTGATACTAATAATTTGTTTACAGTTCCAAATTCAATGAATTTTCTAACAGATTTAGAACACCTTTCCTTTTGTTACGGGTTTGCCTTTTTAAAAAAGTTATTTTTGTAGCTTTAAATAAATCTAATTAAATAAAAAGTAACCAGTGTACAATTATTATCAAACCAGAACACTTTATTTACTCAACACTGTTGTTAACACCTTTTAGACACACAATGTTAAATTATTCACTGCTGAAATACCACGATGTTAACTTTGCTGTAATACTATATATCCAATGCTTTTAATGCATTAGTATATAATATCAGCCCAACCCTAAATTGTTCTTATGAATAAAGTTCTCCTATTCTAAACGTATGAGAAGAAAATAAATAACAGAGAATTGTGAATTTTCGAAGACGGCTCATTTGTTTGATCTTAAAATTTGTAAATTATTTTTCAGAAAAGGAAAATAACTAATGGGTAAACAAGTGGCAGAAAATTGTTGTTCAGCATTGGTAGTATTATAAAAAAAACTTTCAAGTTGGGATGCCCATATTCGATACATTTCCTCTCTTCTTTGGAGTATTAAAGCTGCATTATCAAAAGCTATTCTTATTTTTGTAATTTAAATTTTGCATTTAAATTTCATTGTCTCTATCCTAGCTTTACAATATTAACAAAACTCTCACTTGCTTAAGTAATTTTCATTCGTTTTATTTTTTTTTTTTTGCATCAATACCGGTCACAGATGCTTTAAATGTGTTTATTTTGCTGGTTGTATGCTGACATTAATGAGTGTGTGTATTCAGATTTCTTTTGTATTGTTGTTGATTTTACGCTATTGACTTTCGCATATGACTGTTAATAAATCTTGAGCTGTTTGCCTTACAAAATTGCTTTCATAAGAGATGTGTACGTGAGTATTTAGCGATTCACGATCATGAAGGCTAATATATGTATGTATATCTACAATACATACACTTAAATATCATAACGATATTTTGAAAAATAGGTTAATCAAATAGCTCAGCATGAAACTACCATATGCTAATTACAATAAAATCATTAGCATATATTTATAATTGTTATAAATAGATGCTTCTGCCCTTCTGGTTCTAGTTTTGAAAATTTACATAGCCTATGTAAGTTTTTAGATGCAGATCTATCTATTTAAAATTTTATTACAATTGGTTTGAACGTTTCGGAGGGACAGAAATTTTCCCCTATCACCCTACTTTTCCTAGTTTTAAAAATTTAGATAGCCTCTGTGGCTCTTTAGACGAAGATCTTTTTATGTTTTAAATTGTATTAAAATCGGTTTGAAGGTTTCGGAGGGACAGAAATTTTCCCCGTAACGCCCACCGTGGTCTAGTTTTCAAAAGGTACAGAGACTATTTAAGCTCTTATATGTGACTTTTTAAACGCATATCTATCTTTGCTCTAAATTTCATTACAATCGGTTTGAGGGGCAGACATTTCCCATCAATCGCCCTCCTTTTCCTAGTTTTAAAAATTTAGATAGCCTCTGTGACTCGTTAGAAGTAGATCTATCTGTGTTTTAAATTTTATTAAAATCGGTTTGAAGGTTTCGGAGGGGCGGAAATTTCCCCCTATCACCCTCCTGGTCGAACGGGATAAAAAGTATCTTATGTCCGTCTCCTGGCTCTAAGATACTTCTCAACCAATTTTTAGCCAAATCGCTTCATCCGTTCTTGAGTTATAAATATTGTAACTAACACCACTTTCTTTTATATACATATATGTATAGATTATAGGTGGTGTAAATATGACAAGAGAGAAGCTTGAAATGTCTGTAATCGTTGCATAAATCTCTAATAAAATGTGCACCAAGACGAATTAATACCAGGTAAACTTGATTTGCTACTCTGCATAAATTCATGTAGGTATGTTTGTTAGTGTTAAATTTCTTGCTGTCAGAAAATATTTGAACGTTTAGCGTCTATGGCAGGAATCGAATTCAAGACCTTTCGACAGCCACAAAGGCACCTCACCCACCTGGTGTCGATTCGCCTTGATGTGTACTATGACGGGAGTTCTTATATACAAGATAAAGTTAAAATAGTTTTGAATAGTTCAGTGTAAATAATGCTAAACGAATAATTGAAATTTTTCCAAAAATACTGCTCGTATAGTAAGAGCTAAATGGAAAATTTGCTGAATTTAGCACTAAAAAGTATAAAATGGTCACACTTAGCATAGCAGTTAAAATCTGGAGAAGGAATTATGATACCCATTGTGCTAAATAATACTGATTTATAAAACAAGTAAGAGTACTATATTCGGCTGTGCCGAATCTTATATACCCTTTACCAACGTACGTACATATACTATATAGTATAGAGACACAAACATACATACATATTTGTTTTGTGAAAAAATTTATCATTTTTTTCTCTAAAATAATTAATAGTTTGTTTTTGGGGTTTTTTTCGTTTTGGCAATTTTTTTTCATTTAAGCGATTTTTTTCATTTTGGCGATTTTTTTCTGTTTTTGAATTTTTTTTTCATTTTGGCGATTTTTTCCTGTTTTTGGGGCTTTTTTTCATTTTGGAGATTTATATCATTTTGGCGATTTTTTTTCATTTTGGCGATTTTTTTATTTTGGCAATTTTGTCATTTCATGTTGGCGATTTTTTTCTGTTTTTAGGGTTTTTTTACATTTTGGAGATTTTTTTCATTTTGGCGAATTTTTTTCATTTTGGCGATTTTTTCTGTTTTTTTCGTTTTGGCGATTTTTTTTCATTTTGGCGATTTTTTTTCATTTTAGCAATTTTTCGGATTTTTCGCGATTTATTTTAGTCTTAGACATTTTTTTGGATTTGGTGCTTTTTTTCATTTTGGCGATTTTTTTTTTGTTTTTGGCGATTTTTTTAAAATTTTTTGATTTTTTAGTTTTTCCGTTTATGAAAATTTCAATTTCTTACGGTTTCCAAGATGCAGCATGTTGTCAAAATTGCATGGTCAAAATTGCATTAACTGATGGAACACCCTTTAATTTAAATTTTTTGAAATTTTAGTGTTAATTTTTGTAGTCTGTATACAAATACACTAACATTACAAATTTCTAGTATATATACATACAATCGTATGTATACTACATGAGATTTTAAAATTTTTCGTTGCTCGTTTTGGAACACCCTTTAATTTCCAATTCTCATATATTTGTTGTTGTAGCGGCCAAAGGTCTACACACTGTGTCCAAATTTCAGGTCTCTAGCTCTTGCGGTTCTCGAGAAAATACCCTGCATAGTTTTAGACATAGTTAATTTTACATAACACAAAAAGTTAAAGTTTTCCAACCCTGGAAACGTTTTTTAATTTTTTTTATATTCTTTTAATTTAAAATACCAATTTTAGTCGTACTGAAGTGTAAAATAAGTTCATTTATTAAAAAAAAATAAAAATTTGTTTTCGGTAGTTACTTTTATATGGTAAAATAAAGTTTAAGTTTTCCAGCTCTGCAATCGTCTGCTCGATTTTGCTGAATTTCAATACCAATCTATTTTAGAAAATTTCTGACACACTAGTCCAAGAACGAAGTCTCTCTGGGAGCTTCGGAAAACCGATTTCACGTACAGACAGACGGACAGACGGACATCGCTTATTCGTCTTCCCTATGCATAAGGATCCAGAATATACATATATGTATATTTTATGGATCGCTTATTGATATTATAGAAATTACAAACGGAATCACAAACCTATATATACCCTTTTACCATTTTTTTTTGGTAAAGGGTAGAATTAGTACCTCCAGGGAATGAAATAACAGAATTGGTTTTCCTTTCTCTCCACAACAATAAAGTTGTTTTCAAAGGTCTCACTAGTAAGCTCCAGCTGGAGAGAAACCTCCTTGATATCATAACAATCTTAGCTGATGCACTCGCCCAAATAAAATATTTTTCTCACGATCTCCTCTCTAAATCACACTCGCACACTTCGAATTCGACTTTTGATTTTAATGCCATATTTTATTTTCATTGCATTTCTCTCAAGCTCTTCACGAAAAGTGTCTCGATCACATGTGAATGTTTGGTTTTGTTATTTTTTTCCTTGCCTTACTTTTAAAATTATGCACGTCTTGTTGTTGCTGTTGGCTTTTTTAACTTCTTATGCACCGAGCTATTGTTGTTGTTGTTGTTGCATTACGTTGTATAACGTAATACTAACGATGTAATATTCAAGTTGGTTATTTTTGTTTTAATTCATTGCCGGTATGTTTTTTTTTTTTGTTCGTTATTGTAATTTTGCTGGTTTTATTATTTTACTTCTGTCGTCTACTTGCTTTTAAGCATGAATTGTAACTAAATATGTAAGTATGTGTGTATGTATGTGTTTTGGTGTGCAAGTGTTAGTAATGTTTTTGTGTTGATCTGTTGCATATGGCATTTTTTCTTACTTCCACTACACGTTTGCTTTGTCTCTTTATAATTACCGGAGCTGCTGCTACTACAACACTTTTTTAACTTTTTTATTATGGCTGTTAGAGTTGTTGCATTGAATTGTTGAATTGTTTTGTTATTATGCCAAGTCCAACGATCAATGTAAAGATTATGTTACATACATACATACATACAAACGACATTTGTGGTGTCTTTGTTAACTTTGAGATTATTTTTTTGGGGGCGAATTTATGTTTATATTACGAATGTGTGTATCCACATACATACATAAATATGTTAATGCAGTTTTTACTAAGATGTTTCAGTGCATGCATAAATTTGTCTAAATACATACATACATACATACATACAAATGTATAAATATATACAGTGGAGGCTCAAAAAAGTTAAGTAGTTTGTTTTGGGGGTGATGAACTTTTCCGAAATCTTAACTTTTCCGTAGTATGAAAAATTCATGAGGTTATATGTGTATTTGTACATTGTTTATTTATTTTTTAATTGTCAATTAGAATTATATGTACATATATATTCTACCACTAATTTCTTTTACAACCAACTGATGAGAGCAACTACATTATGCATATAAAATTTAAAAAAAATATATAACGGTAACGGTTTTATTTTTGCATGTATACAGGCGTATATGACTCACTATATGTATAAATATGTATTGAGGATTTACATACAAAAATTGAGATCATCTTAGAAAGAAAAAAAACTATATATGTATAAAAAAATTGTCTCAGAAAAGTTGAGAATTACTTAACTTTTTGGAGTCACCAATGGTGAATAAAAGCTGCTTAACTTTTCCATATACTTAACTTTTCTATGACTTAACTTTTTCGAGCCTCCACTGCATTATGTGAATATATGGATCCATATGTACATTAGCGTGGCCGTTAGTTGTAGGGAAATTTTTTTTATTTCTTATATTCTCTCCGCCCAAATCGGTTCAGTTTTGTGTAAAAAAAAATATAAAAAAATTTTATAGCGATAAGTTGTATTTTAGGGAGTGCATCCGCCCCTCAAAGTTGGCCCTCAAGCCCATTTATTCAATGTAATGGCGATATATTGCATTTAGACAAGTGGGTGACACAACTAATGTTTGCAAAAGTAGGCGGAACAACGGCCCTAAAAATTTAAAATGGGCACTAAAAATTTTGAAAACAAAAGCTCACATTCATGGTCAAAACAAAGTATAATTTAAAAATAGTATTATCATTGAAAATACTGATTTTTAAACTATTAAAGTACACTTTGTTCCTACTGTGAATAGGTATGTACCAAAGCTTTTAATCGATTTAAAAAATAAGCACTAAAAAGTTACAAATGATTTATATTCGCACCGACTTCGAACGGTGCTACAGGCAGCACACATAAAAATGCTTTATTTAATTAAATCTAAATTATTGTTAACTTTTTAGTGATTCATTTTTAAATGGTCTGAATTTCTTTTAAGGGATTTATGCCCTAATTCTGTTCGACAATTGAAGGTTAGCCGCGAATAACGTTTTAGGTGACATAATAATAATTTTTCAGGAGAGCCCAAAAACGTATTTTAAAGAAAGATTGCTTTTTTCGTAAAATTTTTTTTTAGCTTATTGAAAATAATGATAACTAGCATTAACTTTTCTTTTTGTATCTCTGCTACATTTATGAATTATTTTCGACAATTTCGTTTGCATGATTTTATTAGTTACTTACAAAGTTTTCCACTGACTGACTGATTGTAATTGTATTTTGACGGCGATAGTGTGCATAATTTTGGATGGTTTGATGTTTGAACAACGCAAGAGAGTTATGTTAATTGTAATCTGTGAAAAAACTGGTTTTTTAAAAAATGTCTTTTACAACGTTATTCGCGGCTGTGCTTCAATTGTATCGTCTTGTCTATGGACAAAAAAAACCGCAGTTGTGATTCTTTACAACAATTATTATTTATTGTCTATGCTAGAAGGTTCGAGTATCTGGTTTATGATTTTGTTCCAAACTTAATATCCAACACATATTTTTTAATATATTTTTCAAACTATTGTATAATACTTTAATTTAATTTTTATTTTCTAAAAACATGGCAATAATATTTTTATTTTTCATTATCAAAGAAAATAGTTAAGAGAACTCAAAAGTATTTTCAAACAAAAACATCATAAATCTTCTTACTGAATTAGGGCATTATTTTATTTGAGCTTTGAAATAAACTTACTGCGCATATTATGGTTTTAAAAAATAAATGACAAATAGTTTTAAAAGGTAAAATCAAAAATCAGAGAACGAAGCGGCGGCTAGTATTTGTCGGCTACAATTCTGATAGTGTCAACAAAAGCTCTTAGCTGACATTAATGTCAGAAGCAGAAGCGCCGAACACTAGCCGCATAGATCAGCAGCGGCTGCGACTCGTCAAAAATTGGCAGGGGCTGCTGGCAGCAGTCTAAAATTTTTACAACCGCTGCATCTCTAAAATACATTTCAAATGAAAGCATTCAAAATGATTTACAGCTAAAGTTTATGAAATATGTATATCGCTCATTTACTGCAACAACATCATAAGTCAAGAATGGAATTTTTCAATTTTAATAATAATAAATAAAAATAATAAAATTAATCAAAATATTGTTATTCATATTATGTAAAAGTTGCATACAAATATTTTTTCTCAACACTGAAAAAATATCCCTGCAATAAACACGTTTAATTGAAAAAGAAATAAAATTCAATTAAAAATGTAATTAAGTCAATTAAACTTTTGTTTTAAAATTTAATTAATTGCAAAGTTTAATTGACTCAAAAAAATTTTTATTGATTTTTTTATTTTATTTTCAATTAAAGTTGTTTATTGCAGGAAGTCTGTAAAGTCTTGAGAGAAAAATAAAATTTTAAAAATTTCTAAATTGAAAACTTTTAGCCCGTTTTTTATAAAACTATTTTTTTTAGTTATTACGTTTTTAAGGTGAATGAGCGTTGTGAAATTACAAAAGACCACACAACTTCTACTTGCTAGACCTCGAACAAAAGATCACCACATCAACAGCAGTTTTACCAGCCATTTAGTTATAAAATTTAAATTAGCTCATTTTACACCTAAAGTAGGTTGGTTGGTAGTTGCATTGTTACGCAAAGCCTAAAATTAATATTGTGGGAATTGAAGCATTCATATTTTAATTAACTCGATACAAAGAATAAATTTGTTTCAAATTGAATGAATAAAGAAAATAAACAAATAATATATAAAAATTTGCATAAGACTATAAATAAATAGGCCTAGGAGGGAGTGTCTGTCTGTATATTAAAACTTGTATTAGAATTTAGTTAAAATATGCCAGAAATTAAGTTTTCAAATTAAATGTTTATAATCCAAATAATTTTAATAAACTATTTAAACTACTGCTACTACTACTGCTTTAAGCGCCTCCAGTCAGTCCACATTCTATTCAAATACACGTGTCGTGAAGGACGAATTTTTATTGAAATAAACTAACAAATCATCATTAAATTATATTGTTTAAAATAACTTTAAAACACGCTTTTATCTCTGGTAAACGATACATGCTACTCAAAATATCACAACGTGGACTGTCAATCGCATTTTTAGTAACTACAAACATTATTGTTGTTTGCATTAATTACATTGGTTAATGAAGATCGAGCGCGTCACATGTTTAACCTGTTTTGCATTTTACAATCACTAAATATTAAAGCCATAAATAAAGTGTTTGCTTTTGTATTTCTTAAAGTTTGTTCCTAAATAAGTTTATAGATAATTAGACCGGCGACTTTGCTAACGAATAGAATACGAGTAAGTTTTTGGGTCAAAAGTATAAAAAAAATAATAATAATTTGTGATTACAAGATTAGTACAGCGGCATTGGTAACTTGTTTTTCTAATTTATCGAAAAATGTTATTACATTATTACATACATACATACATACATACATACATACATACATACATAAATACATACATACATACATGTGTATGTATGTATAGTTTTCTCAAAGCATTACCATGAGAAAAAAGATATTTCAAAGGTTTTATTGCAGGGCTGAAGTTCCTCTATTCGGTTGTATTTTTGAAACTAATATCTATTTATTACTTCACAGCTCCGTCATATGAATCAAATAAACAAAATTGCCCATTGTGCAGTTCCGTTACTTCTGTTGCTTTCAATCAGCTGTTTGCGTGCGGTAGACAAAGAGATTTGTGTTTTGTTTTGAAAACAAATTAATAATATATAATAAAAATGTATTGTGAAAACAAATATATCTCAATCATGAACGTTCACTCGGGACTTATTTCCGATGGAAAATAACTTTCCCGAGAAAAAATTCTTCCAATCGTAAATTCCTTGCGAACAATAGTTAGTGGCATCACCGCATTTCGAAGCCATTCCTCCTTATTCATCCTTATTGTGATTGGCGATTTTGTGGCGAAAATCAGGTATTTTGTACTGGATTAAAGATATGTGTAGCTTGTTTTCTTTAATCAACTACAAAAAAGTCGAAAAACGTTAACCACGATAAAGCTCATTTGTTTTCTCTACGGTGACCGTCCGTCGCAAAAAGAACCAAAAAAAATCGCCTAAAAACGAAAAAAAAATCGCCAAAACGAAAAAAGAGTCAAAACTTAGAAAATCGCTTAAACTAAAAAACAACCGAAAAAATCGCCAAAAACCGGGGAAAAAATCATTCAAACTAGAAAAATTGCCAACGACAGAGCATACACTGATGGATCAAGAATGGCCTGCGGTGTCGGCTCTGGGGTCTTTTCAGGCGATCTTGGTATAGAATGCTCATTTCGGCTTCCTAACGAAGCCACAGTATTTCAGGCTGAAATTTCTGAGGTAAGGAAAGCGGCTAGAGTGCTGATTGATAGGAAGGTACAGGTTAAAGTTGGTATATTTATCGACAGCCCAACAGCGCTTCTATCCCTAATATCATATATCACTTCGTCTATTCTAGTCGGTCAGTGCAAGAGTTTGCTATCTAGACTGGGTGGTCCGGCTGACCTCACCCTTATCTGGGTTTCAGCACATAGCAATTTTTTAGGTAACGAACGGGCGGATGAGCTGACTAGAGCTGGCTCTGCTATGAATGCCTTCAATGCCGTTTGGTGCTATTAGAAGCGGTATATTCAATCACAATCTCTATAAGGCTGATGGTAGATGGCGAAATATAGTCACGTGCAAAGTTACTAAGAAAATGTGGCCTTACTACAATGATAGGCGGTCAATACTATTAACAAATAGGAACTGTAGGGATATCTCGAGGCTCGTTGCAGAGTCATGACGGGGCACTGGACGGTCGGCACACATTCTAGTAGAATGAGTTCTGCCGAAGTTGTCAAGAAGAAAGCAAAGAAAAAACAATCTTCCACTTTCTTTGAGACACAGATTTTTAGGGCAGTCATGTACTAGACGATCTTTCAGATTTATCTGCTATCTCAACGCGACAGGTTCGATCTAGTAACTATCACCGTATCAGTATACTTAGATACGGTTCTACATAGGTTGACGCCGATGAGTGTAGTGGTCCTTTCAAAAAGGAATCATCTAGATTTTAGTTGAATCCCTGCGTAGAGTAGGCAGGCACGTAAACCAACCAACCAGAACAATAGCTAAGAACTGAAAAACTCGACAAAACTAATAAAGCACTAAAACTAAGAAAATCGCTAAAACTAAAAATAACGAAAAATTCTCCAAAAGCCGAAACAAATCATCAGAACGAAAAAAGCGCCAAAACTGAGAAAAGCGCCATAACTTAGAAAATCTTTAAAACTACAAAAGCAACCGAAAAAATCGCAAAAAAAACGAGAAAAAATCACCAGAAGGAAAAAAGCGTCAAAACTGAAAAAATCGCTGCAACTAATAAAATCTTAAGAAACCAAAAAGAAAAGGCAAAACGAAAAAAGCGCCTTAACTAAGAAAATGCCTATAGATACAAAAACAACAAAAAAAAAAAAGACGGCAAAAACCAAAAAAAAATTTCGAAAACGAAAAAAAGCGCCAAAACTAAAAATAATCGCTGAATCTAAGAAAATCTCAAAAAACCGAAAATAAAAGGCAAAACGAAAAAAAGCGCCATAACTAAGAAAATCCCTGCAACTACAAAAACAAACAAAAAAGCGGCAAAAACCAAAAAAAAATCTCCGAATGAAAAAAAGGGCCAAAACTAGAAATAATCGCTGAATTTAAGAAAATCGCTAAAACTTAAAAATACCGAACAATAATTGGCAAAAACCGAGAAGAAATCACTAGAACGAAAAAATCGCCTAAACTAAAAAAAAATCATAAAACTTAAAAAATCGGGAAAACAAAATAAGAGCACAAGTTAAAAAAACTCCAAAACAAAACAAATTTTTTTTTAAGAAAGATATTCGATTATATAGGCTAAAGTTCGTATAGTATTATATTCATATGTAGTGTCCATACGGAATCCTTCGTATGCGAGTCAAAGTCGCACTTTACTGAATTTATTTTTTGCGTGCAAGTATAAACAAAGTTATTCACATTCAACAACTTGAAGAGATGTGTAAAAAATAATTTACAAACAATATATTTGGGTATGTTATTCGAAATACAAGGACTATAAAATAGTATTTTAACTACTTATCGCTCATTTACTCAAATAACGTCATAACTCAAAAATTTTTAATTTTTGATGATGCAGAATTAATCCTCATATTGTTCTTCTTCATATTGTATAAAAATGTCATATAAATATTTTGTGTACTCAACTCTTGAAAGCAAAATAAAATTTTTTTTCCACTAAGTTGTGTGTAAATTGAAAACTTTAAAGATAATTTTCATTCAAAAATCTATATAGTAAAAAAATTTGTAAAAAATCTAAAAAAAATATTTCTATTGTCGGAGTTAGTTTTGTAAAATCGTGCGGTTTCAAATCGATCGGTTTACAGAACAGGCCCGTATATTTTTATGTAAACTCCCTTCTGTTTTGTGAGGCGAAATTTTCTATACATACTCTGATATTTTCGTTTAACCACTTTGCGTTCGGTAACTGATAAGAATAATAACTCAATTTGCTTAGAAAAAAATATATTTGAGCGCAAATAGTCGGTAGGTAAAGCCTATTGATATACATGCATTAACGTATGCATGTACATACATACATATGCATAAATACATTCCTAGAATTAAAAATTTCCAATGCAATTAATCAATTTTTAATCCGGGAGAATTAATGACAAACTAGTTATAGGACATGACCAGTTGACTCCAAAATGCTCGTACGCTCATTAATGAAAAATGAGGAATACAAATTATTAATGATTATATTTTATAAATGCAAATGATTGCCTAGAAGAAAAAAAGCGAAAAAGCAACAGCATTAAAACAACTCCACCGTCATGACAAATTACTTTAAAAAGTAGTTTCAGCATGACGATCGATTCACATCAGGGTTGGCAATGGTACAATTGTACTTTTTTTTTGGTACTATTCAAACTCGAAAAGTACAATAGTACACCAATAGTTAATTTAGGACATTAAGGAATCTCCCCATTTTCACACAGAATTTATTTCCAAACAATTATAAACAGCATTGTGAAAGTAGAACGCAACAAAAAAATAAAAAAATGTGAACTCGTCCATTATATTTTTATCCTAAATTCGGATGCTAGAGCACATTTTTTTAATTTGTATATCCTAAATTTCAACTTTAACAGGTGTTTTGCCATATATCTTAACATCCGAATTTATAATCAAACTTGTGAAAACGATTCGGTAGCCGGAACATAGACGATTATTTCAATACAAATACATAAAAATATATAATTTGAACTAAAAAAATCTTTTAGTACATTTAAGGTCAAAAAAGTAAAATTTTTGAAAATGTTTGGTACAATTTTAAAATTCTCAATGCCATCCCTGATTCACATATTACATACATAGAGGAAAGGAAATAAGAAAAACACGGAGATGTTTGAAAAGTAAGTTAAATGACAAATAATTTGATGTTTATAATTAAGCTTGACACAGTTACATACACACATACATATATATATGTATGTACATATATACATACATACAATAAATGGCATCAATGGAAGACAGGTAATAAACAGACTTAATCATGAAATAAGCAAAAAAAAAATATAAAGCTGGCAAATACCAAATACAAAATAAAAACACAAATAAATTCAGTAAAGTGCGACTTTGACTCGCGCACGAAGGGTTCCGTACGTTGGGCTTTGAGCATTATTTTTAATACAGTGTTTGTTACGTTTTTTCAGCTGAAATAATTTTTTTTTATTGTTTTTCGCTTTTTTCTCGTTTTGGCGATTTTTTAAATTTTGGCGATTTTTTTTTAATTTTGGCGATTTTTTTTCATTTTGGTTATTTTTTTTTTGCGATTTTTTTCATTTTGGCGATTTTTTTTTCATTTTGGCAATTTTTTTAATTTTTGGCGATTTTTTTAATTTTGGCGATTTTTTCATTTTGGCGATTTTTCCAGTTTTCTGCGATTTATTTTCGATTTAGAAATTTTTTTTAATTTGGTGCTTTTTTTCGTTTTGGCGATTTTTTTTGGATTTTGGCGATTTTTTTTCGGTTTGGCGATTTTATAATTTTGAGATTTTTTTGTTTTACCGTTTTTGAAAATTTCAAGAAGTTTGCTCTTACGGTTTCCAAGATACAGCAAGTTATCAAAATTACATAGTCAAAATTACATTAACTGATGGTACACCCTCTAATTAAAATTTTTTAAATTTTAGTGTTAATTGTTGTAGTCTGTATAAAAATACACTAACCTTACAAATTTCAAGTGCATATACATACAATTGTATGTATATTACATGGGATTTTAACATTTTTCGTTTTGGCACACCCTTTAATTTCCAACTCTCATGTATTTGTTGTTGTAGCGGCCAAGGGTCTACACACTCTGTCCAAGTTTCAGGTCCGTAGCTCTTACGGTTCTCGAGAAAATACCCTGTGACGGACAGACGGACAGACGGACAGACGGACAGACGGACAGACGGACAGCGTAGCGAAAACAATAGAGTTCCTTTTTCACCTTTGGTGTACGGAACCCTAAAAATCAAGTGGAAAAACAGTTTAAAAAAATACCAGCAGCAGAATTTGTAAAAAAAATACAACTAAATAAAGAAGCAAACAGAAAGCAAAAAACAAGGGCTTGAAAAAAAACAACAAATAATATGCAAATTTGAATAACAAAAGCTGAGAGGACAGTGTTGCCGCAACCATACAAAAGCAAAGCGAATTCAATAAGATGAATGTTTTGAACTATTTTGTTCGAAACTAAAGAACTTTGCAAAATTTTTTCTTTAATCTAGTACAAATTCTTCGCAGTCGAATTCGAAATACAACACTCGTAGTTAGTCTTAAGTAAATTTAAATTATAAAGTGAGAGGATGTTTGCCTTTTTCTGATGTTGCCAAGAAATAATTTCCATTAGGCAATCTCAAAAATTAGTAAGAAAAATAAAAGTTATCAATAAGCAACAAGAGAAATAGTTTTTTTTTCTTTTTCATTAAATGATTTTTAGAAAGTAAACGTTAAGTAAAGGGGAAAACTTTTTTCTCTACTGTAATTTTTGCGCATGGTATTTGTTAATTTGTTTTTTTTTTTAACAACTATGATATAATTTTTGTTTTCAAGCTTATACATCATCAGTTTAAACGAAGTCATGTAACTAATTGCACCTGCTTAAATTTTTCAAGAGCAATAAAAAACATTATAAAATTGTTCAGTTGATAAAGAATTGCTCAATTCACAAGCACAGTTGCAGTATGCATCATGCATTCACTTTTGGTTTTTTGGGCTTATGCATATGTACGGCCTTATGTTTAAGAAAAACTGGCAAGAAGTTAACATTAGTGACGAAATTTAACCAGCTGTTAACATTTTCCATCGTAAAATTTGACATTAAAAATCAGAGTATTATATAGTTTTAACCCACTATTAAATTGTAGCGTGATTTTCAATGTAAAATTGTACGGCAAAACTCATTAAGAACATGTTGTTAAATTTTGCCACTTATGCTAACTTCCTGGCAGTTTTTTCTTATACATAAGGCTGGTAGTTTTTGTTGTATTCATTATATTTCTTAATGTCGAATATTATGAAGGGAAGCTGTTCTTAAAATATGAGTCCAACTATTTTCGAAATTGTATCGCTCATTTACTTCAACAATGTCATAACTCAAAAAAATGGAATTGCTGAACTAATAGTGCCGAAATAATCGTTCTTCATATTGTGTAAAAATTTCATACAAATATGTTGTTTACTTAACCCTTGAAAGCAAAATAAAATTTTCTTTTTCCAGTAAGTGTGTAAATTGAAAACTTTACACACGTTTTCTGGTAAACTAAATTTTTTTAGTTATTATTTTCTAAATTAAATTTTTTTTGTATGTAATTTATTCAGATTTCATACTTAAAATATCAATCATTTTCATCATTCTTGAATTGACAGGGTAAAATGGAATAAAAGAAGGCATTTTGTAGTTATCTTCTCTCTCATACTTACAGTATGATTATGTTTATATTCATGCTATGGATATTTAATTGGACAAAAAAATATAAGCATGATACTCGGGATATTTATTCATTACTCGCCACCGTAAACATACATTTGCATATATAAAATGGAATAACAAATCTATGGGAGTTTGAAAACACGCTTTATGTTTGTGTGTAAATATAATAGCCATCTATATACGCAAGTGTACCCGACTAATACTCGAGAGTATTTTTATACTTATGCGTAAGATTGCATGTCATACATTGTATAAATTTTAGTTATAGTTGTTTGTGCTGCGTAGTTTAAAAAATTTGTAGAAATATACTTGTTAGATGTTTATAGTTACATTCGGTTGAAAATTAAAAAATTGTTATATAAGCGTGTTTTTTTATTTTCAGCCGTACGCATTTATAGTGTTTGACGGCCAATGCTAAGAGTACTTAAAACTATACTCTTGTCATTCTCTGATCTGGACCATATGCTATCCGCCTACCAAATTTTATCATATATTAAGCCGTTTTCTCATTCATGTCAAAAATCTAAAAACTTTTTTCTCAACAAAATCTTTTATTCTGTTACGGAAAATATGCCCATGATTTGAATTTTTAAAATTTTTCAAAAACAATGCAGGCTCATAATGGTTGTAATTTTCGCAATCAAAAGTATCCTTTGCTTTAATCCAGTATATAAGCAGCATGTGTATTGAATTTTATTAAAATCTTTTAAGCAGTTCTTTCGTTATAAGGTAATAAACACACAAACTTTCACATTTATAATGCGTACTAGCCTTTACCCACTGTTTCAATCGAGTTGCTCTGCCCAAAAAATACATAAAACCGGTTTTAAGACTGGTTAAACATTCAAACCCGAAACGAAAATTGCCCTAACCAGACCGCAACTGTGTTTTTCGAAAAGACCAAATATAAAAAACCGGTTCTGAACCGGATAAAAAAAACTCCTATATTTGACGCTGGTAGTGTAGCTTTCCATCGGTGAAAGAATTTTAAAAATCGGCTTAGCAGTTTGGGCGTGGAAGCGTAGAACTAGAAGGATTTTCTCAATATATGTTTTTAAGAAAAATTTTTTTTAAATTTATAGTAAAGATGCAATAAGATTCTGAGTAGTTGTGGTAATTAACCCAAGTTCTGATGCTGGAAAAACGAATTTTTATCAAGTTATTGTTCAAAGTCCCCTGCATCTCTGCATGAAATACAAATTTTTATAAAAATGTTTAATCAAAATTATCAACACCGAGAGAAATGTATTTCTAAGTGTGTTTAAATTTGCATTACAATCCCATTGAAGTTCGGCACAGGGGTGTCACTTTGACTAACTATGATTTACACTTTTGTATTATTTAAGAAATTTATTATTCGACATATTGTCATAAGTTTATTTTAATTTGAAATTTATTTGCTGGTGGTTCAGCGATGTCCATATGCACTCCATTGTTGCTGTATCGTCAAAATGTGTGGTATTATATTACGGCAATACAAACGATACATTATTACAAGAAGCTGGTGAAATAAATGGTTGATTTTATATCGATTTGTTTTTATTTATAATATCGATATTTAAATATTCTTTCTTCTTACAACTTTATTAAAAAAAAAATCAAAATCAAGCTAAACAATAAAGTTTTTACGGATTTTTGCCGAAATCGGCAACACTGTGAGAGAAGCTCTCTATGTATTTAATTGTTTTTGTTTTTTTCTAATTATTATGGTATCATGGGGACGATGGTGACAAGACAAACAAAAGCAGTTGAAAATTATGCTTTCGTCACTTTAGTTGATCCCACATTTTTGCGCACATACATACATACATACATACACACATATATATATGTTAACATACGCACTTATACATTCGCACACAAATGAATAGAAATTTAAAATTTTTGCTTTTGTTCTCAACAAAAATATATTAAATTTTTTAGCACGTTTTGTATGGTTTTTCGAAATATTGGTTTGAATTTTTAGCAAAAAGTTAAATTGAATTGTAATTGTAATTATTTGCTATTGTTTTTTTTTTTAATTTTAAAAACTGCATCCGGCATTTGCACATGAGTAATTCAGGTATAAAATGAGCAGCATTTATTGAAGATTTCTTTTTATACATATATGTATGTACATTAGGAGTATAATCAATTTTTTGGCATAGTACCATGTGGTCAACCATGTCCTTGTAACCACGAAAATCATAATCTTTTGTAATTTTTCTCAAAAAAGTTCACACATCAATTGGTTTTTCTTAACAGGTGTATACAAAATTTGGAACACTTAAAGCACTCACTTGAACTAACAAAAATACTATTTTGTATAATCTAAATTATTTCGAGGCCTTCTTAATGCAATATTGAATATTCATAATTTTAAAGGGTGTTTTTTATTTATTTTTTGTTTTAAATAAACATATTATTAATTTTTCTTAACCAAAAAGAAAATTAAAAATTTTCAAAACTCCATCGCAGTTGGTGTGTGAACTTGTTTGACCTTAGCGAAAAAATAAATATACGTTGCATGCCAATTTTGCTGTTTTAAAAAATTGTTAAAAAGTTATATCCCTAATGTACATATGAGACTCTAACCCACCAGCATAATATTGAAGGCCGTTTCACACTATAAGACAAGTATTAAAATTTTTATGAATTATCTCTATTTGGTTTTTGCTTGAAAATTAAAAAAAAGCAACCAACCATTTCGAGTCATAACCGCCAGAAAAGCTTAACCCTCAGATTTTTTGGACCTTTTTTTTTGGTAAAATTTTATATATGTATGTATGTATGTATATGTAACTAATTTTTATTTTAAAAATCACTTTATCCTTATTTCAATTGTTTACCACTCAACAGTTTGAAAACTTAATTTAAACCAGTAAGAATTATTTTTTCCTCTAGTGCAATTTAGAGTAAGTTTTTTTCGACTAAAGGAATTTGATTCAAAGATTTTATTTTCGACATGAGCAATAGTTTAATATTTTATTCTGCACTTTGTATTTAAGAGTTTTTTACATTATTAATATTTTTCCTTTTTTTTTAAATAAATAAGGAGAAATTAATTAGAGATGACTTTAACAGAGATCAGCACTTTCTAATGGAAATTTATTCACCCCTTCCTAAAGCAACTGTAATCTGTATATATGTATATATATATATATATATATAAATATATATATATATATATATATATATATATATATATCTGTGGCAAAAAGGCAAAAGTGCTTAAGTCGAAATAAGCTAATTTTATGTAACTGGCACCACTGTAATCTCCGTATTTCAAAGTACCCCTGGGCAAAATCTCAATTATTTTACGTGATTTTGCAGGAAATTATACCGCAATGATTTGCAGCTTATCTTTTTTCAACTTATAATCCCATAGTGTTATTCTCTATGTTATTCCCTATTAATTAAGCTAATACTCTGGTATATTTCAGATTTAATATATATTATTTATAACGTGGAGAATAATGTTTTTCTAAAAAAAATTTAATGACTACCGAATTTGCCAATTTAACAAATTTATAAAAATCGACTTGAAAGTTTAAAAGAGCTCTACTGCAGTAAACAGTAAAATATGACTTAAGCACTTTTTCCTTATTGCCACAGATATATATCGTAAATTAAAAATTTTGCCAGCCCTTACCATATTGAACCCGACACCGAAAACTGAATTAAATGACTATTCATAATGGTACTTAAACAAATTTCTACTTTAAAACATCTTCCAGCAACCTTAACTAATTACACATCTGCCTTTTAGATATCTTTTTTCGATTTACCCCCGATTTAACTTAATATCCACTTTTATATTTGTAAAAATTCAGCTTCTAAATTGATATTAGCATTTAGAAGCTGGCAATACTCTCGCAAAATATCAGCTGATTTAAAGCAGCGCAAGGGCAGTGCTGCCAAAACATGAAATTTACGCCCTGTCCCACGGTGTCACCAGAAATCGTTCGATCGAATATATATATTCAACAACAACAAATTTTCTAATATTATTATTGTTTGAAATACAAGTTATCGATCGAACGATTTCTGGTGACATCGTGGGACAGGCCCAGATTATTTCAGATTATTCTTTGCAATCGAATGTCAAATTCTTCAAACTTCATATCCAGTTCCCTTAAATGACATGAAACTTCTTTTGAATTTGTAAGAATTGAGAGCCTAATATCCAAATAGAAGCTGGCAATAATTCCAAAAAAAAAATCAGCTGATTTGCATAAGGGCAAGAGCGGTTTTTATAAAACATGAGACTTAATGTCAAATTAATTTGTACAAATCAAGGTCAATATGTAATTACTTTTGATGTTATGAAAGTTCGTTTCAATTTGTAAAAATTGAACTTTTAAAATAGCGCCTAATATCCGCATATAAGCTGGCAGTACTTCCGCAAAACATCAGCTGATTTACAGATTTACACAAACGTAAGAGCAGTGCTGACAAAACATGATACTTAGGGATCGACTATGGATGGTAAACCCACTTTAGTTGCATTTTCAGCACTTATATTTCTTATATTTTAAAGTTGATTTAATTATTATTTTCAGTTTGCCAATCTGTCATAATGATATTTTCGATAACTTATTGGCACAACTGGAGAAAGTTACCTTATACATATGTATAATGGACCTAATTACGAGTGTCGTATTTCAACTACGGCTACTTTGTGCTGGCCAAAAAACATTGCAATATTTTTTCTCGAATGTAGTACGAAATTGTCTTAGTCGAAATAAGAAATACTAATTTTAGTTTGACTTGCGTTGCCAGTTGCCATCGCAACTAAAATTCCGTTGCCATCCATAATGGAGCCATTAAACTGAGTACGAGGGCGGATCAATAAGTCCGTGACTTTTTGAATGAAACTCAATATTTTTTGCAAAACAAAAATTTATTTTTTAACATAATCTCCTTTTCACTCAATACACTTAGACCAACGTTTCCTCAGTTTTTGTATCCCTTCCATAAGAATAGGATTTTTCGAGGTCCTTAAAATAAGCATTTATTATTAGCTAAATCTCTTTCCACCGAGCCATTTCTTTAGGTTTGGAAATAGAAAGTAGTCAATAGGAGCTAAGTCCGGAGAATATGGCGGATAGCGTACCAATTCGTAGCCCAATTCATAAAGTTTTGCCATTGAGACAGCACTCGTGCATTATCTTGATGAAAAATAACTTTTTTCTTGGCCACATGGTGTCGTTTTCTTCTTAAATCCTCATTAAATCGGTATGATAAGTTGGCATCATATTCGCCATTTATTGTTTTTCCCTTTTGAAGGTAATCGAATGTGGATTATCCCGCGTGCATAAGAAAAAATACTGTTGCCATCACCTTATTGGCCGACAAAGTCACCTTGGCCTTCTTCGGAGCAGGTTTAGACTACTGCTTGATCTCCGGAGTACAGTAATGGATCCATGTTTCATCCACAGTTACAAAACGCCGCAAGAACTCATTCGTATTGCGGTTAAACAACTCCAAACAATCCTTTGAAGTTGTCATACGCTTACGTCTATAGTCAATTGAGAGCAAATTCGGCACTCATTATGCACACAACTTTCTGAAATCGCTCTGATCATTTGTAACTTCACTGACATATGAAATGCTTATGGCAGCAACAACCTCACGCACTTTCACTCTTCGATCGGCCAACACCATATCCTGGAATTTTTTCAACATTTTCGGGTGCACTAACCTCAATTGGCCGTCCGGAACATTCAGGGTCATTTGTGAGTAAACCACTTTTTTCAATTGAAATCGATGGCGCAGAGTACCCATAGTATTTATAGAGCTTTTTCTTGGTTTGATTGACGATTTTTTCCGAAAAAATAATGTTTAATGGCCACACGAAATTCTCTTTTCTCCATTTTCTTATCAAAAGGCGAGGTAGTCTGTTAGCAACGGCTGCCAAACACAAACTAAATGACACAACTTGTTCAAATTTAGACAGAAGTCAATTGACAGTTGTTTCTTGACAGAAGCAGTGTTGCCATTTCAACCAAGAGGCGGAAAATTCAAAAAGGCACTGAGTTAATGATCCACTCTCATATAATTTTTGTAAGCGACTATCAAATTCTGCACCGTATTTCTGGTACCTGCTTCTAACATATCGAGCCTTATTTTCAATTTAGTCATAAGCGACAGAAATTAAAGTTTTCAGAAGAAGGTTTTTTTATAATATTCAAATTTGTTTTTTATACGTAAATTGTCGGATACGATAAAATTTTACAGCCCGTATCTTAAAAGCTATCAACAATTTTAGCATTTTGATAATTCCATTAAAACTTTAATTTCAATAAAAAAGTATATATTCGATTACATGTCGCTTACGATAAAATCGAGAATAAAGGCTCAGTTACCCGACTGTAATGTAAAGTAACTGCAGCAGTAGGAAACAGCTGATCGATATTGTTATGTGAAAAATAATGCAAATGGTTATAGAGATGTAATGTAACGTAACCTACTTTTCATATAAAAGTATCGATAAGCTGTTTCCTACGTTGCAGTTACGTTAAGGCTCTATATACCACTCTAATGTCCAAAAAAAAACATCTTCAAATAATTTTAGAATATTAACTAAAAATTAGCTAAACTCAGTAACTGCAATTTAAAGGCCTAAGAAAAATCAATTTGAAGTTTTATTGCTGTGCAGAAGGTGGCAATACTTCCGCAAAGAAAACAACTGATTAACAGCTGATTTGCAGTGATGACAAAACATGTTTTCCGCAAAAACATCAGCTGATTTGCAGTGATGACAAAACATACTTTCAGTTTACCTATTGCAAAACAAACATTTAAGAGGCAACACTTAAATTAATAATATTGTTTTGCAGTATACGGGTAATTAACTCACAAGCATAAAATTAAATTTTCTTATTACAATTTAAAAAAAAAACAATTGGTTTTTATGATTATACTAAAAAAAAGAAATAACTAAAGTTTAACATCGTAATCCAAGAAACTCTTAAAATTTAAATTTTGGAGTGCTTAATATCGGCAATTTCAAAATTATTTTTAAAACTTTTATTCATTTGCTTTAAGTTCAATCACAACAACCACATTTTTTTATTAATTCTCTTGAATTTTAATTTCGTTTCTTTTATTTTTTTGGGTCATTGAAGCATAGATAATCTTTGTATTAAAAATAACACATGAAAAAATTTTATTGCATATTTTTAATTAGACAATTGAAATGATTTAATTAAAAGTGACTAATTTTAGTATGTATGTACTTTATATTTATAATGAAATAGAAAAAAAATAACACCCACATTTTTTTTAAGAAAATAATCTTTTTTTTTGCTGTTCATTTGTAATTATTTTGAATTTTTAATTAATCACACGAATTTTTGTTTCACATTTTTTTGTCGTCACTTTTTATTTATTTTTTACGTTTTGTGCTTATTTTTTTTTTCTTCTTATTTTAAAATTTAATTCCTTCTCTTCTCTTGATTTGCTTTTTTTTCTTTTGTAAGATGTGATGAGATGATTTTGACTTTTGCCAGTTTCTTTGTTTAATTGAATATATATTTTTTTTAATCTTTTTATGCCAACAATTATTAAATTCTCATGGCTTAAAAACACAATTAAAAAAAAAAAAAAGATCTCACACAAAAATATTTATGTATATGTAACTAGATAAATATTTCTCGCCGCTATTACCGTTTTCCCAGTTTAAGGCTGAATCGAAATTTAAAAAAATTATACGCGAATTTTAGAGCAACTCTGTTGCACAGTGTAAAAAAACGGAAACAAAAATTATTTTTAAATGTTTCTAATATTTTTTTTTTTCTGTAAAAACTTTCAATTAAAATACTAACAAAAACCATGAAATTTTTATTTTGTGGAACAGGCGTTTAGTAGCTAAACCCTGTTTATTTAACCGAAACACGTCTGTCGTTTACAATTGTCATGAGTTAACTAAATTATACGATCTCTTTGCACTTTACTCGTCGTTTAGTTCGATTTTGTCATAAACTTTACAATTTTTTGCTGTTCGTTGTTGGTTGTTGGTTGTTTAATTATTATAAAGCAACAACATTTAAAAACTTTATTAACTCAGCAGAAAAGTGAGCGTGCGCAAATGTTTAAATTTATTTTTGTATGTTTGTTATTTTGCTTAAACAAATATTAAATCATTTTGTAAAATATTTGTGTTTTTTTTTTTTGCTCTCTGTTTTGACTCTCAGCTAAAGCTGTGCAAAAAATAAAGCTTTTACGATATACTACAATAATATATACAATTCTTCCTCAAATTTTCTAGCAATTGATCGTAAAAAGTAGTTTACAGCAACTTTACATGCTTTACATTCAGTGTGGCCACAACTAAAAAATTTTTTAATGCTAAATGGGGCTTAAAATAATGCTAAAAATGCTAAAAAAATATTTGAAAATGCTAAAATATAATGCTAAAACTTTTTAATGATATTTTATTAATTATATCGATATAACGAAGAAATATTTTATTTAATTTTAATAAAACAAAGAAAGTTGATTCAAAAGTTAAAACAACAATTCAGGAACATACAAAATACGAGTACAATTGCTGAATTCATAAAACCTCCTGTATCTTTGTTCGATCGTATTAAATATAAAAGTGTAAAATTTGTTGCTGGTAATTTTCATATAAAAATTAAATACATAAAATGATTTTACACTTTTATTTTATATACATATATGTTTTAATGTATTAGCATGCCTGCTATCAACATACTATGAAAGAAATTTAAAAAATACTTTTTGCATTAAAAAATGGATTAATTTACTTTTCTATTTTTTATTTTACGTCCAGGAGCCGGATTCAGCAACGATGAATTGTGAAGTGTTCGACTCCGAAAAACATAATTAAAATACTTTTTTTCTTCTTATTATTAGGTGTTTGACGTTTAAAATACATTAAGGCGGCTATTAGAGGCTCATACTCGGTATATGAGCATGACAGACTTTCGTACATTCCAAAAACACCTCTTAAAATGCGCGATCTAACTAAGTCATCTTTATGCTTTGCGTACTCTACGTTTCCACATGGCATGACATTTCGTTGTAACTTGAAGTTATAAGTGATTTGTTAAAACAAATGCACTATCAATAATGTTATCACATGAAAAAAGCATTAATTTGAGCAGTCTACACTTAACATTAACTTAAAGTTTATGTTCAAGTGAGCCTTCTTATGTCAGGTGGAGACCGCAAGTTACGAAAACAAATGAAATTTGCACTGAATTTGACAGAAGATATATTAAAGGAGTGTGATGACAAACACAAAAATTCAAAATTCCTTAAAGCTGAAAAACACGAATTTTGCATTATCACACCATTCTCAAATACCAAGTATGACAGCTTGCCGCTTAAGACGTCTTTTGCTGTTTACATGGTTTCCATCATTATACATTTCTACAAAAACGACAAAATACAATGAAATACAGGAGTTTTTACCTGTATAAATGGAAAAGAATATATGAAATTTATAAAATTAAAAATGCTAAATAATGCTAAAAAAAAATAATACAAAAATGCTGAAAAAAATGCTAAATGCAAAATAAAAAATTCACTGCTAAATCAAAATACATAATGCTAAATTTAGCAGTGAAAATGCTAAAAGGGTCACACTGTTTACATTATTCAAGATTTCGCTTAATTATTCAAGGTAAATTTTTTGTTGTTTGGCTTTCCGTCGCAGTATTTCTTTTGTGCTTTTCAGTTGGAGTGGAGTTTTATTAGAAAAATCTTTATAGTTACACAGAAAAAATACAAAAAATTATTGATTAAAATTTTTGTGATATTAATTAAATTTGCAGCTGCAAGCAAAACACATACAGTGTAGGACAAAACATACGCACAAAGTTGTAGTTACTATCATATAGCATCATAACATAGGAAAGCTCGATTGAATTGAATGAAATTCATTTCATATATTTACAATGATGATATATCGCTCATTTACTTCAATAGTGGCATAACTCAAAAAATGGGTTTTTTGAGTTAATAATGCAGAAAGATTCGGCATTTCGTATTTTATCTTGTGTAAAAATTTCATACAAATAGCTTGTACCATCACCTCCTGAGAGAAGATTTTTTTCACATCTCCATTGAGTTGTATGCAAATTGAAAACTTAAAATGCGTTTTCTGCAAAACTGGTTTTTTCGAGTTGTGCCACTATTGAAGCAAATGAGCGATATGTACATATACCCTTCTTAGGGCCAAATTTACAGTCATTAGTTAATTATTAGTAAACTAAAATGATAACTACTGTTTAACTAATACTTCATATTCACAGTGCATTGTTTAATTAAAGCTCTTAATATGACCAAAGAATGGTAACCCTATCACACAATTATGTTTCACTATTGACAGCTCTGCTATAGCATATGGTTTTTGTTTACATTTGCTATATTATTTCATAAAAATGGATAAAACAGTGCTCGCTCGTCTAACTTTACCGTGCAACACACAAAAAAGTAATATGAATGATTTTGTAATATTAATTAAATTATTAAAAAATTAATTAAATTTTCACCTATAAACAATTTGATAATATTAATTAAATTTTTCCACTCAAATTAATAAATACAATTAAAAATTTAATTAAATCAATTAATATTTTAATTGAAAATATTTATTGGTGAATACATTTTTCTGTGTAAGATATTGAATTAGTGCTGAAATTTGTTCGGAAAAACCAAAATATAATAGAAAATAAAATAAAAAGAATGTGTTACAGCTAAATACAAAGAAGATGCTTTGTAACGTATGTGTGAAATGTGTATTAAAATGTTCACAATACAACAGTACTACTAAAGTTTACAACGAATCAGCTGATGTCTAACTATTTGTTAACTAATGGCATTTGGCTGGCGGTTTAACTAATAGTAAACGAAAAGCTGTGAATCAAATATTATTGGTAAACTATTGCTATTAGTTAACTAATGACGGTAAATTTGGGCCTTACTATCACAAGACTTAAAAATGAATAAAGTATTTAAAGTATTAAAAGAAAAATAAAAACAACAAGTTCCGCAAAATAACAGAAACACTCTTTTAAACATTAATAGAACAATTGGAAAAAAAGCACGTGTTCATATTTGTCCCGGATCTCTCAAAGCAATTGGTCATAACGTGCAATATTTTAATTCACAAATGGCTAACAATAAATGCTCTGCGCAAATAAAAAAAAATAATGAATTATTATAATACAGTTGAATCAGTGACGTCAATTTAAGAAACAATGTGGAATTAATCAGTGTTATTTCAAGCATTATAAGCCGTTTTCGTTCATCAGCACCCATACACAAAAGTGGTCGACCATAGAAAACCAGTAAATGGGACGACCAGGGAATAATCCGGTTAATAAAAAGGGATCCCTTTATATAAGCAAGGTTAATTCAACTTCAATTACAATTGAATATCACAATAAGATCCATCTGAAGAGAGCTGTTGAAGATGGAGTAAAGTCATACCGCAATGCAAAAAAGCCATTAATTTCTGCCAAGAATAGACTAGAAGGACTTTAAGTTGCAAAGGAATACGAAAACTGGAGCTCAACACAATCAACGACCGTACTCTTCTCTGATGCTTCGAAGTTTAATTTAAACAGTTCTGATGGATTTAAGCTGGTACACAGACCTAAAGAACAACGCCTTAACCCTGGGTGTACTAAAGGTACGGTAAAATATGTAATATTATTTAATTAATTTTTTTTTAAGAAAAAATGTTTTCTAATTTATTGTGGAATGTTTTTATAATTTTCATATATATAACATATAACATATTTGATGAGTTTGAAAAGCTTTAGTTTACTGCATGTATGTAACACTGAAAGTTAAAACGGACCTATGCTCAGAAAATTAGCTTTGGAGCAAAAGGACTTTGAAGTTAACAAGTTGATTTTGATGAACCTGAAGGCTTTTATGACTTGAAACTCATTATGCAGGAGATTTTTGGGGTCGCTGATTAGGAATCTGGTATTCGATTTTGAAAATTCAAAATGGCGGATCCAATATGGCGGCCTATTTTTTGTAATACTATTAAATTTGCTTGAAACTCGTCACTCAGGGGTTTTTGGAGTCACTTATTACGAATCTGATATTAGATTTTGAAAATTCAAAATGGCGAACTATTTTTGTAATATTATTGAACTTGTTTGAAACTTGGCCGCCAAACTGGATCCGCCTTTTGGAAAAAAGGCGACTGCAAACACGAAACATTGAGTAACGAATTTAAAAATAAATAAACTTCATAAAGTGGTAATTTAGGTAGTTCTTCCGTCTAGGCATGCCTAACATTATTCTTAGATGGATTCATCATAAGCTTTCCAAATCTAACTTCCAAACGTGCTGTTCTTTTTGGCTTATTATCTTTTACATGAACTTTAATTTCTAAAAAAAAAATATAATTAAACTCATCCGCCGTAGTAGATCCGCCATTTTGGACTTTTTAAATCCCAGATCAAAAAGATTGTAAAAAGTGTATTTTGTAGCTAATTTATGAAAAAAGTGATATAGTTAGAAAGCTGTTGTTGTTTGTTGCATTGTTGTCTACTATAAGAATCACTAACAAAAATTTTAAATCAATTTTTTTACCCTTTTAACTTTCCCTGTCATATATACTTTTATATAAAAAATTTCTCTTCTCATGGATGAAAATAAATGAAAAGTAACGTATTTAAAAAATGTTTCTGGCCTGGCATTGTATCATTCGTTAAACCGGTATACCACTGTAATGCAATCAGTTTAACTTTTAGACTTGAATTAATATTTAATTGAATCAATTGAATTTTTCTTTGAACATATGAACTAGAGATGGACGCGTGTCGAGCTTTTTATTTTTTTTTTTGATGACACTAAAACGCACGACTCAACACCAAGTGTTTGTGACAACAAATCCGACTTTGTGCGTGGCCGTGCTGAGCAAAATTGACAGGAAAAATGGAAAAATTATATATAAAAGAATAAATTCAGTAAAATGAGACTTTGTCAAGCATGCGGGAGGTTCCCTACGCTCACTACAAATGTAGTACTACACGAACTTTATCCTGTCTAGTCGATTATCTTAGCTGATATAGACATTTTTTAAAAAATTGTTTCGTTATTTTGGTGTTGACTGTAAAACAGAAGGTCATGCGTTCCAGTCCGGTCTCCGACAGTCATGAAATAACAACAAGCATTTTTCTGATGTGCACTAGTGCCCTCTGTACCAGTTGTTGAGGGAAAAGATCTAGTGATGCAGGCATAAAGCACTGGTCACTAAAAATATATCGGCTTCAGCGGTTGCTAATCCTAATCTAACGTCAGAGCGCCCTCCTTTGTCGGTATTGTGTAGCAGAATCATTGGCGAATTAAAATAACCAATAAAATGGCTACTGAATAGCGTCAAAATTTAATACGCCTCATTTGACACCAGAGGCGCTGCAACACTGCATTTAAAAAAAAAAGCGTGCAAAAAAGCAGAGTTGCAAAAGAATGAAGCTTTCCCCTTTCTCTGCCTTCACCACCTGTCATCGCTATCACTATGCTTTCCCTATCACCCTCTTTTACTATCTTCTCTTCCACTCACAGTTAGCACAAAGGGATCATTGTATTGTACCCAAGTGAGCTGGACTCCAAATTTCACCCCTCCTTACCAGCCGCATGCTAATCTAACCTAACCTAACTTTTGGTGTTATTTTTTAATTTTAATGTTTTTTTAGCTTTGCCCATTGTTTTCTTTTTTACGATTTGTTTAGTTTCAGCTATTATTTCATTCTAGCGATTTTTTAGGTTTTTTGGCGATTTTTTTCGGATATCTTTTAGTTTTAGTGTTTTTTCCATTTGGCAAATTTTTTCAGGCTTTGGCGACTTTTTTTGTTACGCCGCTTTTTCCGTTTGGGCGATTTTTTTATTGTTTTTTTTAGTTTTAGCGACTTTTGAAGCTTCGGTAATTTTTTTCGTTTCTCCTCACAGTCAGAGGCGAATTCAATAAGGTCAACTCATTTTTATATTATATGTTTGTGTAAAATTTCCTGCTGTTTACAAATTTTCGAACGTCTTTATTTCGACACTAGAGAGAGCATTGACGTAGCTATACATTAATAATATTAACATAAATAATTACATGCAATTTTATAATTCTAGGGAGGGCAACAGCAATTTTGAGGGAGGCAATGCACACCCCACCAGAATGACCTTTCTACGCCCATTAGCGAGAAAGGTCACCTGCTAAAATGAGGTCACCTAGTCTGAATTCGCCTAGCTTACAATCATGACTGATCATAATTGATTCATGCAAATCACGTGAACGGTGTCTATTTATAGTTTTAAATAACAAGCAAGACAGTCAAATGCTAAAAAAAAACTCACTCAATACGTGCTTGTATGTTTCCTTGCCGTTGTGCTTGTCAGGCAGTGAGTCAGTTTTGTTATTATTACATAAAAAATTTACTGCGTGCAAAACATCTCGTTGCCTTTTTTAACATTATTCGCTTTAAAATGCTGCGTTCATTCTACGATCATAATTTTTATGCTTTATTAAATATTTTTATGCATTTTAAAGAATTTGTTTAAATGAAAATAAATTGAACGAAACATTTTATTGTTTTCCGGTTGGCATTGTAATTACTCGTATCGCAAGTGTTTTTTTTTTTAACTAAAGTATGTTATACATATGAGTTGCTACACAGATAAGAAAAGATTTGTAAATACAATTAATTTTTTAGTAAGTGTAATAAAAATTTTAATTAAAATTGCATTAACAAAGGTTTTTGTAAATACAACTACGATATTTGTGACTCATGAAAATGTAATAAACTTAATTATTTTTAGACAAGTTTTTTATTTTTATTAATAATTAAGTGAGTTGTTAATAAAAGCAAATATATTTAACAAATTTGTTAGTAAAATTATAATAAGGATTATCATGAGAACTCTTAAATTTAAGATTTGCGCAATTGTGCAAATTTGCGAGACTTATTTCATGAAGCCCGTTTCCAACTTTCGGTGAAACAGTTAATATCAATTTTTAATATCGCACATGAAGGGTTCCGTACGTACACTATATACATATATAGACTTATCTTTAGCTAAAATGCAAAAAGGCGTAACTACCAAAATATTCAAAATCGAGTTTTTGATTGGTTATTATGAATGCCATTAAACGACATGTCTTAACAAAATATTACACTTTTACCATTAAAAATGACACTTTTATTTAAAAAAAACAAAAGGACTTAACTACAAGTTTGTTCAGTTTTTTTTTAGTTTCTTGCTTCTCCTGTAAAATTATATTTTTGTTAGTTACGCCTTTTTGCATTTTAGCTAACGATATGTAATACTATGCGAAATATCTTAACTGATGTAGAAATTATTTTAAAAAATATTATGTTTTGGCTTTTTTTTTCGTTTTGCCGATTTTTTGGTTTTTTGCAATTTTTCTTAATTTTAGCGCTTTTTTCCTTCTGGTGATTTTTTATAGCTATTGCTATTTATGGCGAGATACAGGGGTTAGAAAATAATTTTCGTAACAAAATTAACCGACACTATTACAGTTATAAATTTATTTTTGTTTTGATTTCTTTGTACTTAAAAGCAGCGTACGAAAATAAACGAAGCAAATTGTTTGAATTTGTTTTGTTTGGTTCTTTGAAATGAGTTGAACAAAAACAAAAACAATGAAAAACATCGCTCAGTTTATTTTTGTATTATTTTTTGCAAATAAGCACAAGCCAGAGAACATTGCCGATCGACTGTAAGACGATTAACCGCCGCCGCCGACTACAAACAATATATTCATTTAATCGTGCTCCGCTAGAAAAGATAATAATGGGTTATAAATGGAAACGTTTTGAAATATTTGCGGCGAATTTAAACACATTAAGTTTGTTTTATACTATGTTCACACTTATGTTTTTAAACATGTTTAATACATCATCAGGTGGTTTCTGGTTTGCGGCACAGTATATTCAAAATACATTATGTCTGTAGCAAACCAGAAACCAAACGACGGCATTTTCACAATTGTGTTTAAGACGAGTTTTCTAAGAACTAAACACAACCGTTCACATTATATTTAAGATGTTTAAGGTTGTCGTTTTGTCAGTATTATTGTCAATTATTGTATTTGTAAAAAATTACGAATAATTATGCTTTTCGAACAACAAATGTTTTTGTAAATAATTCACTATTTTTTAAGTAATTACTTTCTTACCAAATAATGTATCAGCTGCCGCCATTTAATAACAAAACAAAGGTGCCAAAATATCAAAAAACGGACTGAACATACTCTATTTACGTGTTTAAATCTTAAACACTTCATTTGAGATGTTTAACAAAACACTTCATTTGAAATGTTTAACAAAACAACAATCTCAAAATCATCGTGTTTAAGCTCTTAAACACGAATAAGGTGTTAAACACGTTTAAAAACATAAGTGTGAACATAGTATTATATAGCTAAGTAGCAATTGCTATAACCGGGTGTCCTAAGACACCTCTCTCCTTTTTTTCGGTTAATTTTAGTTCTGGTGATTTATTAAGTTTTGGCAATTTTTTCGTCCTTTGGGCGTTTTTTTTTTGTTTTTTTGTGACCTGTTTACTTTTGGTGATTTTCGCGATTTATTTTATTTTTGGTGATATTTTTCATTTAAGCGCTTTTTCCATTTTAGCGAATTTTCTTTTCGCCGTTTCTTAATTTTGGAATTTTTTAGTATCAGCGTTTTTGAAAATTTAAAAAAATTGGTTAAAAAAATTAAAAAATTCATTTATATTCATAAAAAACCTTAAATATATTTGAAATCTATTTTAAGAAAATTTTGTAGAATCATTTTTAAATATTTCAATCATTTATTCCACCTTTTTTATTAATAATAAACAAATTTTATTAAAGCTTTTGTTCCTTTGTAAATAATTTATAATTTTATTTATTTGTTTAATTTTAAATAAAATATATTTCAAACTCATTTTAAATTTTATGAATATGGGGGAATACCTAGGACTTGAGAAAATAGTAGTGTTAAAAAAAGTAAGTAAGGCGTAGTGTATGGTAAAAAGAAGATATGTATATCGTGTAAATGGTTACATATTCACCATGTATCCAATATATTGAAAAATGCCAAAATCTCGATTTCAAAAAAAAAAAAATAATAATCAGTTAGGTAGTTTCTATATTAAGGTAACTATGTTGTTTAATATTTTCTATACGCTGCATTACATTAATGATAATGCAAATTTATCAGAAAATGTCCAATCAAATTCTTGAAAAAAAATGGAATTATAGCAAATCTACCATAAACTAATTGAGAATTACTAAACATCTTAAAGACTAAACTAAACTAAACTTCAACAGACTCCTTCTATTTATTGGGACTCATTCTAGTATTCTGAGTACAGGACCTATCAAATAATATAAATAAATGTTTTTTTTTTTCTTTGGATTTTCTCTACATTGGAAGCTGAAAGCAGGACATGATCTATCAAAAACTGGGATTTAAAAATAAATATCTTTTAGAAAGCGGGATATGTAATAGGCACAAATACCGTTTCGTATGTACTTAAGATACGCAGTTTTCACAGTTTCTAACATTAGAAAATGTTAATACAGGTGGGGCAAATTTAAAGTTTTTTGAAGAACTCCTGAAAACTCGAACTTCAAGAAATTCTGAGTATGCACGCTTTTAAAGGATCAATTGGGCATTAATCTATGATGAATATTATCCGACAGCATTGATTTCCAAAAGTGTGCGTATCCTTCAGAAAATGTCAAGTTGAAAACTTGACAATTCGAGTATCTAGTTCAAATTCATGCTTTTCAGAAATAGATGATTCATGGGCAATAATAAAGGAGGAGCATTACTTTTTTATACCCTTTACCAACAAAAATGGTAAAAGGGTATATATAGGTTTGTCATTCCGTTTGTAATTTCTATAATATCAATAAGCGACCCATATAATATATATATTCTGGATCCTTATGCATAGGGAAGACGAATAAGCGATGTCCGTCTGTCCGTCTGTCCGTCTGTCCGTCTGTCCGTCTGTCTGTACGTGAAATCGGTTTTCCGAAGCTCCCAGAAGAGCTAGAGATTTCGTTCTTGGACTGGTGTGTCAGAAATTTTCCAAAATAGATTGGTATTGAAATTCAGCAAAATCGGGCAGACGATTGCAGAGCTGGAAAACTTAAACTTCATTTTGCCATATAAAAGTAACTCCCGAAAACAAATTTTTATTTTTTTTTAATAAATGTACATATTTTACACTTCAGTACGACTAAAATTGGAATTTTAAATTAAAAAAAAACAAAAAAATTAAAACGACGTTTCCAGGGTTGGAAAACTTTAACTTTTTGTGTTATGTAAAATTAACTATGTCTAAAACTATATTAGTATTTTCTCGAGAACCGTAAGAGCTACAGACCTGAAATTTGGACACAGTATGTAGACCTTTGGCCGCTACAACAACAAATACATGATAATTGGAAATTAAAGGGTGTTCCAAAACGAGCAACGAAAAATTTTAAAATCCCATGTAGTATATATAGAATTGTATGTATATACACTTGAAATTTGTAAGGTTAGTGTATTTTTATACAGACTACAAAAATTAACACAAAAATTTAAAAAAATTTAAATTAAAGGGTGTTCCATCAGTTAATGCAATTTTGACTATGTAATTTTGACAATTTGCTGTATCTTGGAAACAAACCGTAAGAGCAAAACTCTTGAAATTTTCAAAAACGGTAAAACTGAAAAAATAAAAAATTATAAAATCGCCAAACCGAAAAAAATCGTCAAAAACAAAAAAAAAATCGCCAAAACGAAAAAAAGCACCAAATTAAAAAAATTCTAAGACTAAAATAAATCGCAAAAAAAACGGAAAAATTGCTAAAATGAAAACAAAAATCGCCAAAATGAAAGAAAATCGCCAAAATGAAAAAAATCACCAAAACGAAAAAAAACCCTAAAAAACAGAAAAACATCACCAAAATGAAAAAAAAATCGCCAAAATGAAAAAAATCGCCAAAACGAAAAAAACCCCAAAAAACAAAAAAATCGCCAAAATGAAAAAAAGCCAAAAACAGAAAAAAAATCGCCAAAACGAAAAAAAGCACCAAATTAAAAAAAAAAATTATAAAACTAAAATAAATCGCAAAAAAACGGAAAAATGCTAAAATAAAAAAAAAAATCGCCAAAACGAAAAAAAACCTAAAAATCAGAAAAAAATCGCCAAAATGAAAAAAAATCGCCAAAATGAAAAAAATTACCAAAACGAAAAAAAACCCTAAAAAACAGAAAAAAATCGTCAAAATGAAAAAAAATCGCCAAAACGAAAAAAAACCCTAAAAAACAGAAAAAAATCGCCAAAATGAAAAAAATCGCCAAAAAAGAAAAAACCTAAATAACAGAAAAAAAATCGCCAAAACGAAAAAAATCACCAAATTAAAAAAAAAATTTCTAAGGCTAAAATAAATCGCAAAAAAACGGAAAAATTGCTAAAATGAAAACAAAAATCGCCAAAATGAAAGAAAATCGCAAAAAATAAAAAAAATCGCCAAAATGAAAAAAATCACCAAAACGAAAAAAAAAACAAAAAAATCGCGAAAAAACCCAAAAAAACAGAAAAAATCGTCAAAATGAGAAAAATCTCCAAAATGAAGAAAAGCCCAACAACAGAAAAAAATCGCCAAAATGAAAAAAACCTCCAAAAACAGACAAAATCGCCAAAAGCGACAAAACTGAAAAAATCGTTTTAACTGAAAAAAACTTCAAAAAAGCAAAAAACCTTCCTTTCGTGCGCGATTCAAAGTCGCACTTAACTGATTTTTTTAATATTAAAGGAATATTAAATGAAACTAAGTTTTTGCTTATTTCGTTCTTGCTTTTTTCACTTAACATATTTTATGTATTTTTTAAAGAACTAGATTGGTATCAATAATCAGAAAATTCCAAAATTATGACTCCAGGGTTGGAAAACTTACACTTTTTGTGTTATGTAAAATTAAATAGGTCTAAAAATTTTTTTCTTTTTCTTTATAAATTGAATATATTTTATGCTTCTGAAAGAAAGTTTGGTGTATGAAATTTGAAAAATGAAAATTATAGCTCCAAAGATGGAAACTTTAAAAAAATGATAAATTTTTTCACAAAACAATTATGTATGTACGTGTCTGTATACTATATATATGTACGTACGTTGGTAAAGGGTATATAAGATTCGGCACAGCCGAATATAGCACTCTTACTTGTTTCCATCTGAGTTGTCTCATTTACTGCAAAAATTCTTTAGAAATCCCATGCAGCTAAACAGAGCTCTGTTAAGGCACTAATAAAGCTCTGTTAAAGCACAAGGTTCGTGTCAAGGCTTATAAATCTATGCAGGCACAAAATTGAAATTACGCCGATTCCGACAGAAAATAACGCAGTGATAATTTTAAAACTCTTCATGGTATGTTAATAGTGAAAATTGTATTCTACAAATTAGCTGAACTAGGAAACACACAGGGATTTGGATAGTTAAGCAATAACTGCACTTAAAAAACATTTGGATTGAATTTGTATCAGTTACATTTTAATAAATCAATAGTACTATTACGAATATAATATATTATATGTACTACGAATATTTTTTTTTGTTTAGTATGTCTATATAAGAAAGGATCCGCTAGGGCATGTATTATGTACTACTAATATTTTTTTTTTGTTTAGTATATATATAAGAAAGACTTGGCTGGGAAAGACAATGGATCGATATAAATGGACCGTCAAGTCAGTCTGGAACAAGTCCCGTAACTATACTTAGATAATAACCTAAGCTTAACAGGTGTTTATACTTTTGAAATATAAGTACCTCCTGTGGTCGAGTGGGTAGTGTGCAAGCCTGTTAATCACGAGGTTGTCAGTTCGAGTCCCAAGAAATATGTGCTCAAAACTAAATTATAATTGAATTTGTAACAATAAAAACAAAAATTATAAGTTTTCATTGTTACAATTAAGTGCCGGAATGACATTTTTAAATAATTATAGTATTCTACACCGAATGGGTCACTGTGGGATAGTTCAGTGACAAGTATAAATTAACCCATCCTAGGTCATCCCCATATAAAAGTGACTGATCCGCTTCATAGGAATTGTTAGAAAACTCGGACTGGTCCCTATCACATAAAGACCGATCACATGACTAGTCTTGCGTCAGTTACATTTCCTGCAGAGTTTTAACTAAAAATGCATAAAGAAATCCAAAAAACTAAATTGCTAAAATTATCCAAAGAACTTGTTGTTTATAAAATGCACAATTGAACAGTTCATGTTCACGAGTCGAAATTGTTGGGCATTATTATTAGGTCTGTCTAAATACATGTCCATACAAAGTTTAACAGTTTACAGGTGCGAGACTTTTGAATGTTTTCATGAGCACCCTTAATGAGTTTTTTATATGCACCAAATTTTTATATTAAAGTTTAGAAGCCGCATGTACTTATAAAAACATTTAAGAGATAATTTAGAATTCTACTGTACAAACATGACAAGTTCAAAATATTAAACAAAAGTAACACATTATAATGTTCTTTTATTATTAAGAAATTAAAGCACTTTTTAAAAAAAAATATTTAATTAAAATATTCAATTGAAAAAAATATATAAATTTGTATTTGTTGCGTTTCATTTTAACGAATATTGAATATTCGAAAGTTGAATATTCAATATTAACAATGTCTTTTTCTACCACATGCACATTATTTTCGCCAAAAAAGAAAAGGAATATAAAGTCCATGGATAGCATCTGCTTTATGAAAAAAAAAATCTTATCAAATAATGGCTTCACTTGTTGGTTTATGTCTTGGATTAAAGATTTCTTCTTCTTGGTTGTTGAATAAGATTTTGAGGCCATTTACATTAATGGGTTTGTCTCTGCTGCATGAGTCACGCGAGATTTGTTTGTTTTGTGTTGATAAGCATGCGGGGTAGATTTTGTAGCGAAACAGTGTTACCCTATATGACGATTTACCTTATTTTAGAAGTTTTTCGAGATGTTAAAAATACTAAAAGATTTTTTCGCTTAAAATTAAAGATTTTTAAAAATACTCTGAATAGTACTTTCAGTATAGTAGTCGTAAATATTTTTGATTAAATGACTTACATAATTTCTTCTTTGCTTCAGAAAAAGTAAAGAAAGAAGTAATAGGCTGCACAATGGGGACTTTTGCAAAACAAATTGTAATAAATCTGGAACTTCTAAGCTACTGAATGGATTTATTTGAAAGTTGCAACATTTTTAGAGGAAAACTTAGGCTGTAGAATACATGAACACATTAGGAGCCTTCTGGCTTAGGCAGGAGAAGAGCTACAGTGGGTCAAAGTTGACCACCTGCAACTAAAAACTAAAAAAAATTTCTGATGTTTGTAACTTTTTTAAATTTATTATTATTATTTTTAGTTCACTTGAATTCAAATAAATCTTAACTGAATTTAATAATAATATTCCTTAGGTAAAATTGTAAAAAAAACTATTTTTAATGACTTTGAAGACTTGAAGATTTTAATGACTTTAAGATTATTGAAAATATAATATGGCAACACTGAGCAGGAACTGTTAATCGATATTACAAATTCACTCATTTTCGTTTAATTTTATCTCTCTTTCGTGTTGTTCTCATGTTGTGTATAAACTGTGTTGGCAATTAGATTCATATTTGTGTTAGATTTTGCAAATTATAAATTGAATTATTAAGAAATAATCAGCGTTACCGTTGAAAAATTTCAAAAAGGGGCACAAAAAGGTGATTTTCAAAATAAAACCGGCACAAAAAGTGGATTTCAAAGAAAAAAAGAGGCAACTTCAAAATCAAGAAAAATAAAAAAAACAAGCCTATTTATTAAGTTATTTTTATTTCAAACAAACAACAAACAACAACAATTTCTCATGTATAAGAAGTACAAAAATATTAATTTTATGAGAACTCATATACTTCGTTTATACGCACGTGTTATTTGGAAGTAACAATTGTAACTTACTAATTCACGAGAACAATTACTTATTGCTGGGGATGAGATGTATGCATGTATACAGAAAAAGAAATTTTTAGTTTTATAATTTGGCTCACAGTTTTCATATATACTTCTATTTGCAAATAAGACCATTATAAACGTAGTACAGATAGCTATTATATAAAAAATCATAAAATCTATGTTAACAATAAAACCGTAGTCAAATTGCTGCATTTGATATCAATTGAAATTCCAACAGAAAATAAATGGAAATTTCGTTCAATATCGAATACAGTAATTGGCCCCAGTTCTTAAGATATACAAAAAATTAAAGAATACATAAATACATTTTTAATCATTTTTGGGACATGTTTCATATTACTTATTTACTTAAAAACCAGCATAATACAAGAAATTTATTTAACCATACAAAGTTTTGATAAAAATTTGAAAATTCGATTCTGAAGAGGATAATATTATTCTTTTTCGGCATTATACATAGTTATTAAATACATAAAATACCCTTTGTACTTATTAATAAGTTTTTTACTTGGAATTCATTCTTCCAAATCGTTTTGAAATAAATTTTAAGCAGACAGCATGGACTGACAAGTGTCTACTTTTAGTCTATATGATAATTTTTTCGTATTACGAGTACTAATTCAATTTTATGCTTTATGTGTTTTTTTTTAATTTTACTTTGTATAGATAAAGAAATAAGGTGTAACTCGCAGACTTTGCAACTGGTGAATCTGATATATTTTTCCATTTAATTTGGCCAATTTGCCCATTTGTTTAAACGGGTTCATCTCATCATCCTTAAAACAAGCTTCATTTCATCAATATCAAGTTTCCTCCGAAAATGGGCATTTTTTTTACTTCATTTGTTTTTTGGAATTGCCCACGTGTGTGGCTGTTTTAACACGACATTCTATGATTCATTCGGCAGATGAGCAACTGATGGGTTTTTTGGTATCTGCATCCATCTGAACCCACTTATGCAGTCTCTCCTAATCATTGGAATACTTTCATGTTGCTTTTTTCTTTTTAACTGGTTTTTCCAAGATAATAACCTCACATAATGAACTAATTTCATGGGAACTTAAATCAAAAGCATTACTTGATGATAACACTTCAGTGTGGTACTTTCATACAATATTATTTCCCTTAGCATAAAGTTTTTCACCTTTTAAAACTATGTACTTTTATCAAATTTGGCTGCGGAAAATACAGTTAGAATTATCTATGAATGACTGTATGTAATTTCATATTTAAAAATCTTAAACAAATGAAAAGATTCATACCAAGGCTTTTTAACACCACATACTCGCACAGAAAATAATATTGCGCCATACTGTCAATTTCCCAAAAAAAAATTATTTTTTCATATATACACATAGGAAATAAATTCTTGTTGGCGAATGTGGTAGAATCTTTACAAATTTGCGCACATTTATTGTAAAAATAAAAATTAAAGTTGACTTTGAACAAAAAGGGGCAAAAAGGGGCACAAAATAATGCAAATGATACTAAAAGGGGATTTAAAACTAAGGGGCATAAAAAGTGGCAAGGCATTCGAAAAAGGGGCAAAATGCGACTTTAGTCGCACAACGGTAACGCTGGAAATAATAGCTGATTAAACACCCAAAAGACTCTGCCACAAAAAAATATCTCGATATAAATGTACGAGGCTTTACGAATCAACATCAAGAGGAAATGCAATGATCGTAAAACAATAACACAGGTATGCATAAAGGATTTATAAATTTAATGTTGGTTTAGCGTATGATTTTTTTTATGAGAACAAAGGCTTACAAATTCTTTAACTAAGCTGAAAGAGTTGAGAGCTTCTTAAAAAAATGCGTAAGCCTAGTTTAAATATTCGTATCAAAGGCTTCGTTTTCATCCCTTTTTAAACCGTACAATGATTTAAGATCTTAAAAAACACTAAAAAGTTTTACTAATGCATACTTCAAGAAAATAAAACTCAAGTAAATAAAAATTAAAATAAACACGCTAAGACCAACTTTTAATCGTTAAAGATCCTAAATGGTCTTTCAAAATAAAAAATAATAAGAGAAACCTAAAGCCGATTTTCAAATACCTGTCGAATGATACCCATTTTGATATAGTTCGCCGATTTTTTAATTTTTTCATATTCACAAAATGGCGTCTGTTGGCCGCCATATTGAATTTTTACTAATGTCATATCTTGAAGTAAGAATCATGAAAATCAGCCCTCATGTTCGGTTTATATAGTGTCGCAAAAGAACACACATAAATACATAGGCTGATAAGCACAGTAGCGAAAAAAAACTATTTTATTTCCTTATTCCAAACATCTAACGTGACTTATTGTCATTTTGTATTTAACGTAAATTATCTAAATTCTAACGAACAAGTCATTTCTTTTAATTAAACCACATTATTAAGAGCGTTCACTTATCAATCATCATTATTTATCTACATAATCTAAAGAACGTTAACTAAAACGTGTTTGATCATAATTTTGTATATTGCACCACTTATATTTGCAGCAAAAAAAAAAGCAATTTTAATTTATAACTTAATAACAACCAAATGAACTTAAAAAAACCAAGAAGTATAAGTTTGTTTTTTTTTTTTGCCAATGAAAATAATCATGATTTAGAAAAACTAAATGCACAACATACCACCAGCAAGTACTTGAAAATTTATTTAAATTTTTTTTTCATATTTGTTCTTGCATTAAGAGTAAATAGTAAAATAATTGCATTTTAGACTGCCATATTATAAATGGTTGCACTTTTACGACTATTCGTCATGTAATCTTTATTTGCTGTTTGCTATTGACACTTGTTGTTGTAGCATTTGGCATTCCAAATAAACAACACCTCAGCTAACATAAGGCCCATTAGAGCCACCACTACCAACCACCACAACTAACCAGCACTATCATTACCAGGCAACTGAGTTTATTAATAGCCACTCAGCAACAGAATTATATTATCAAGTGCGGCTATAAAAATTAGTTAGACAATTAAGGTGCAAATATTAGCGAAATATTTGCTGGACAAAATTTTAATTAAGCCCAAGTGGGGAAAAATGGCTGCCAATTAATTCAATTCAATAAAGCAAATTCGACTTGTTTAATAAAGAAGTAAAGAAGTAAGGACTTAAACAAGACTAAACCAGTCTCACTTTTGAGAGCAAATTTGTATATGGATCTCTGGAACCAAGGTCCCTTGAACCCATCAAGTTTGTATATTTTTACTGGTTCTCTGCACAGCATACTATGACAAATGACTTCCATGTAGCCTCGCTTTGTTGGTAGTCTGCAATACCAAACCATACGAATTTAACATACTTAACCTAACCTCACGTTACCCAAACTACCTTACTTAATTTAACCTAACCTAACCGGGTCAAGTTAACCTAATCGAACCCAATTTGCTCTAGTTAATTAAACCTAAGCAAAGTTAACCTAACCCAAACTAGTTAATCGAATCTAACCCAATATACCATTAATTTTGAGATTAATGGGAACAAACTGGAAGACATTAGTAGTTTTTGTTACTCGACAGCATTATTTCTCCTACCAGTGGTTCAAACGATGACATCAAATGTCATATAAATAAAACGAAGCAAGCGTTTGGATGCCTCCAACCAGTGTAGAAGTTTTCTCGAATATCCCAGAGCACCAAACTAAAATTCTTTTCCTCAAATGTGTTGCTTACCCTACGCTTTGGATGTGAGTCTTGGAATACATCCAAAGATCAGATTAACTCACTACAGGTTCTTATAATCAAGACGAATCCTAAACATTTTTTGGTCATCAACTATATCCAATAGCGATTTAGATTTATAACAAGGCAAGTGCCAGTTATAATTGAGATATCTAAAAGGAAATGGAATCGACTGGGACATATCTTAAGGAGGCTACAATATGACATTGCACGAATGGTAATTGACTGGAACAAGCAAGGAAGTAGACTCCAAGGCAGACCAGCCCATACTTGGAGAAGAATTCTTGAAATTGAAATAAATTCATCCAGCAGAAGCTGGCGTGAATTCAAGAAAATGGCAGAAGATTTATCAGATTGGAATTATGTTCATCCATGGAACCTTAGGAGAATAATAATATAAGTTAACTTAACTTTACCTAGTTAACCTAATCTAGCCCAACGGAACCTTACTTAAACCAACCTAACTTAACCTAAGATCCTTAACCTAACCTAACCTAATCTATCTTAAGATAATTTAACCTAATCTAACTTAAGATAAGTTAACCTAATCTAACTTAAGATAAGTTAACCTAATCTAACTTAACTCAATATAACCTAACCTAGTTAACTTAATTTAGCCCAAAATATTCTAGTTAACCTAATCTAATACAAGTTAAGTTAACCTATTCTAGCCCAGCTCAACCTAACCTAACTGAGTTAACCTAATCTGATCCAATCTAAGCTTACTTAAATCGACCTAACTTAAACTCATTAATCTGACCTAACCTAAAATAGGTTAACCTAATCTAACCAAAATCAACATAACTTAACCTTTTAACTAGGTTAATCTCGCCCAAACTAATATAGTTAACCTAACCTAAACCAAGTTAAGGTAACCTAACCTAGCCTAATTCAACCTAACCTAACATAATTAACCTAATTTAACCCCACTCAAACTGCTAAAGCTAACATAGCCAAGTTAACCTAGTCTAAGGATCTAAGTTAAGTTAACCAACCCTTAACGGATATTACCACAATGGACCCAACTAGTAGTTCAAGTGGAGGTATGTTGCAACACCAGCTTAACATAACCTGAAGTGTATGTTGATTATGAAACCGAAGGTCCTGGGTTCGAATCCGGTCTCCGACAGTCATTAAATAACAACAATACGCATTATCTGCTGTGTCAGTTCAAGTTCAAGTGATGAAGGCATAGACGCTGGTTCCTGAACTACATCAGCTTCAGCGGATACAAGTCCTAATGTAACATCAGAGCTCCCTGCTTCATCGGTATTGTGTAACAAAATCATCGGCGAAGTAATATAACCAATAATAATACCAAGCTCAGCTTTGAAAATTGAATACGCCTCATTGACACCAGAGACGCTGCAACACTGCATTATTAAAAAAAACGTGCAAAAAAACAGAGTTGTAAAAGAATGAAGCTTTCCTCTATCTCTTACTTCACCAGCTGTGTTCTCTATCACTAACCCTTTCCTAGTCATAGTAGTAGGCATTCATTGGCTGAGTGTTACTTCTCTTTTTTTTTAATAAACATAAAAAAATCCTAACCAAACCTATTTTAAATAAAACCTCAGAACTATTATAAATTGTATATCAGCTCTCTTACTGCTATATTTTCCCTCACCAGTGTTTTAGTGCATTAAAATATTTAATTTGTTTACAAATCTTAAAATCAACTTGGTTAATAATTGAATTATACAAATGTATGGATTTAAAAATTGTTAAGCATATAATTGCTATTTAATTAACAAATACGCTGACAACTATTTAAATACATACACATACATATTTACATACAAAGTCCAAGTATTTAGTTTCGTTCTTTAATTACAAATGGCAACATGTTTAAGCAATGACTACACAAGCACAAGCATGCAGTTAAAGTGGCAATATCTATGGTTTAGTTGCCACTTGTACCGCCGCAGCAACTGTCAGATATTATGTTTTTTTTTTTTTGCAAATTTAATAAGTGATATTTCTATTTACGTATGCAAATTGCATTTCAATTTATTTTCTTAAATGCAGCATCATTATGAATTTGCCAAATTTGCTATAACTGAATTTAGTGCTTAGCAACAATAACAATAACAGCAACAATGACAATGTAACTAACAAGCATAATGACTAGAAATAGTTACATATGTATTGTATGTATGTACGAGTATATTGAGAATAATGGCATCAAGCCTACGTTTGACAAATGTGTGATTGGTTTAGGCATTTCCATATTCAAATGATTAATTTACATATCTATGGTATTTTGCATCTTAATTGAACAAAAGGTGTATGTATGTATGTCTGTTATTGTAAGTATTTATGTGTATGTTTGTATGTTCGTGTGCGTACATATTGACATTCACAAATCAGTTACAAGTGGAGTGCGAAAGTAGACCTGCCTGTTCTGGGAATTGATAACGAAAATTGGGAATTTTATTCAACTTGTTTGAGCAGAACTTTGTTGCTTGGGTGCAAAGAAGATACGTAGGTGGTCCCAAAACTATCCGACCTAACAAGAATAACTTAATTAATTACTTACATTGTGCTTCTTTTTTTATTCCCAAACAAAACGTTTGTGAAACAAGTAAGAGTGCTATATTCGGCTGTGCCGAATCTTATATACCCTTTACCAACGTACGTACATATATATAGTATACAGACACGTACATACATATTTGTTTTGTGAAAAAATTTATAATTTTTTTAAAGTTTCCATCTTTGGAGCTATAATTTTCATTTTTAAAATTTCATACACCAAACTTTTTCAGAAGCATAAAATATATTCAATTTATAAAGAAAAAGAAAAAAATTTTTAGACCTATTTAATTTTACATAACACAAAAAGTGTAAGTTTTCCAACCCTGGAGTCATAATTTTGGATTTTTCTGATTATTGATTCCAATCTAGTTCTTTAAAAAATACATAAAATATGTTAAGTAAAAAAAGCAAGCTTTTTTGAAGTTTTTTTCAGTTAAAACGATTTTTTCAGTTTTGTCGCTTTTTACTCGTTTTGGCAATTTTGTCTGTTTTTGGAGGTTTTTTTCATTTTGGCGATTTTTTTCTGTTGTTGGGCTTTTCTTCATTTTGGAGATTTTTCTCATTTTGACGATTTTTTCTGTTTTTTGGGTTTTTTTTCGCGATTTTTTTGGCGATTTTTTTGTTTTTTTTCGTTTTGGTGATTTTTTTCATTTTGGCGACTTTTTTTCATTTTGGCAATTTTTTTCTTTTTTTTATGTTTTTTTTCGTTTTGGTGATTTTTTTCATTTTGGCGATTTTTTTTTCATTTTGGCGATTTTTTTTCATTTTGGCTATTTTTTTCTGTTTTTTAGTTTTTTTTTCGTTTTGGCGATTTTTTTCTTTTTTTGGCGATTTTTTTTTCATTTTGGCGATTTTTTTTCTGTTTTTTAGGTTTTTTTTTCGTTTTAGCGATATTTTTCATTTTGGCGATTTTTTTTTCATTTTAGCAATTTTTTAGTTTTTTTGCGATTTATTTTAGTCTTAGAAATTTTCTTTTAATTTATTGCTTTTTTCATTTTGGCGATTTTTTTCTGTTTTTTGGGGTTTTTTTCGTTTTGGTGATTTTTTTCATTTGGCGATCTTTTTCTGTTTTTAGGTTTTTTTTTTCGTTTTGGTGATTTTTTTCATTTTGGCGATTTTTTTTTCATTTTGGCGATTTTTGTTTTTAATTTAATTTGGTGTTTTTTTTCGTTTTGGCGATTTTTTTTCTGTTATTTAGGTTTTTTTCTTTTTTTTTGGCGATTTTTTTCATTTTGGCGATTTTTTTCTGTTTTTTAGGGTTTTTTTCGTTTTGGCGATTTTTTTTTCATTTTGACGATTTTTTTCTGTTTTTTAGGGTTTTTTTCGTTTTGGTGATTTTTTTCATTTTGGCGATTTTTTTTCATTTTGGCGATTTTTTTCTGTTTTTTAGGTTTTTTCTTGTTTTGGCGATTTTTTTCATTTTGGCGATTTTTTTCTGTTTTTTAGGTTTTTTTTCGTTTTGGCGATTTTTTTTTTTTCATTTTAGCAATTTTTCCGATTTTTTGCGATTTATTTTAGTTTTATAATTTTTTTTTTAATTTGGTGCTTTTTTTCGTTTTGGCGATTTTTTTTTCTGTTTTTGGCTTTTTTTCATTTTGGCGATTTTTTTCTGTTTTTTGGGGTTTTTTTCGTTTTGACGATTTTTTTCATTTTGGCGATTTTTTTTTCATTTTGGCGATTTGTTTCTGTTTTTTAGAGTTTTTTTTGTTTTGGTGATTTTTTTCGTTTTGGCGATTTTTTCTTGTTTTTGGCGATTTTTTTCGGTTTGGCGATTTTAAATTAAAAATATTTTTATTACAAATAATTTAATATAAATATTAATAAATTAAATTAGTATAATAATTAAATAAAATAATTTTTTATTTTTTCATTTTTACCGTTTTTTGAAAATTTCAAGAGTTTTGCTCTTACGGTTTCCAAGATACAGCAAATTGTGAAATTACATAGTCAAAATTGCATTAACTGATGGAACACCCTTTAATTAAAATTTTTTTAAATTTTTGTGTTAATTTTTGTAGTCTGTATAAAAACACACTAACCTTACAAATTTCAAGTGTATATACATACAATTGTATATATACTACATGGGATTTTAAAATTTTTCGTTACTCGTTTTGGAACACCCTTTAATTTCCAATTATCATGTATTTGTTGTTGTAGCGGCCAAAGGTCTACATAGTGTGTCCAAATTTCAGGTCTGTAGCTCTTACGGTTCTCGAGAAAATACTAATATAGTTTTAGACATAGTTAATTTTACATAACACAAAAAGTTAAAGTTTTCCAACCCTGGAAACGTCGTTTTAATTTTTTTGTATTTTTTTAATTTAAAATTCCAATTTTAGTCGTACTGAAGTGTAAAATATGTACATTTATTAAAAAAAAATAAAAATTTGTTTTCGGGAGTTACTTTTATACGGCAAAATAAAGTTTAAGTTTTCCAGCTCTGCAATCCTCTGCCCGATTTTGCTGAATTTCAATACCAATCTATTTTGGAAAATTTCTGACACACCAGTCCAAGAACGAAGTCTCTAGCTCTTCTGGGAGCTTCGTAAAACCGATTTCACGTACAGACAGACGGACAGACGGACAGACGGGCAGACGGACAGACGGACAGACGGACATCGCTTATTCGTCTTCCCTATGCATAAGGATCCAGAATATATATATTTTATGAGTCGCTTATTGATATTATAGAAATTACAAACGGAATGACAAACCTATATATACCCTTTTACCATTTTTGTTGGTAAAGGGTATAAAAATACACATAGTTTTTGGGGGGGAAAACCAGGAGAATAAAAATCGATGATGCCATATTTTTTTCGAGCATGCGAGTTTTTTTTTAAGGTGGAAATAATTCACGATTGCTACTTTGGATTAAAGGGAAATATTTCGAGAGAGAATATATTCACAATAGAAGTGATTGTGTTTCATTTCATTTAGGTTTATGTCATATTTATTAATTGTTTTTTATTTATATTAAAATTTACTCTCATTTATGAATCCAGGCTTATATCTTTTATCTGTAATTGTAAAGTTTTTTATATAATTGTTGCACATTCTTCATAGAATTTTTATGTGACCACGCAAAAGTAATAGATGGCTAATGTTATTAACAAAAAACTCAGTATTAAAATAGTGGAAAACTTTCTCAAATGAAAGTGATATCATGCGACTATTAACCTGATTTTTTTTCCTTTAGTTTGTTTGGAAATAACAACAGCAAAAGCAGCTGGCAACTCTGATTACTAAGTATGTAATTGTTGTTTGGCAAATATTAATAATATTAAAATATTGTGTAAAGATCTGAGTAGAAGAAGTTTATGATTTGTATACACGTTTTTGATTTTGTATTGTTTTTTTTTAAATCAATATGCATAATTATTTAGTTTGTTAATAATAAGCATTATTAAAACTGTTGATATTTGTTTATGTTTTGAACAAACTATTTTATATTCATGTTATTTACATGCTAAATTCTTGAGAATATCAGTGTGTCTTTAAAAAGAATAGCACAGCTATGACTACTTTTAAGCAAGTTAAAGAAATTTAAAAAAATGTTTAAATGCTTGAATGTTTGAACATGTAATATGTGTTTTTAAGAACTTTGAGTTCCACGGTTACTTAGCCAAGAAGAACATTATGGTAATCGATATTGGTCGAAATTTTGAAATATTTCATTGTTTATAACATTGAAATGGTTTGAAATTACTTTCGATATAGAGTGTCACAGTTTAACTCAATAATGTTGACAGCATATTCATTCCCTCCAAATAATCGAGACTCCAAAACCTTGAGAGTTAACTTATTTGCACAATGTTTTCATGATTTACGTGATATTATAGCTTTATATGGGTAAAGTAAAGTATGAATAATTATTAGACTAATTTCAAACACTCATTAATATCAATAAATCTTACAGTTTATAATCGCCCTGGAATATTTAATCTTAAAGACATCCCTAAGTTTATTACACCAAATATCTAAAACGAAAGATCTAAGCAACGAACGCCATCATTTTTAATTTACAAAAAAAAATTGAAGAAAAAATTTTTATTATAATAAAACAATATGCTTCCTATGCACCTTTATTAAAAGCCATTTAGGCAATTAATTTCAAAACAACTTTAAGAGGAATTCATAAAGAAGATAATCAATTTTAAATAACTCATAACCTAAGCCTTCATAGTTAATAAAATCTATTTAATTACAATCATAGTTAACTTATACAAGAGCATTGAAAACCCCATGAGTAGATCTAAACAGGCCTAGCTATTTAAAAAGTGAAACAATAACAATACAGTACAGTTTTTTCAGCAATAACAATATAATTTGACCGAATTTTTTTAAGGGGCCATAATAAATTCAATAGTAAACTTTTTTTTAATAAAACTAGTCTGCGATTAAAATTCGCACACAAAGTAGAAAAAAAAGCAAGGCTTTAAAAAAAGTTAACTGCCTCAGTATCTGCACTAATACATTTACATAAGGGGAATTAACAGCTTTTTGAGTTTCCGAGGACGGTCAATCAACTATGTTTAGTATTTGCTACAAAAACTTAAACTAAATACCAAAAAAAAAAAAACAAAAACCAAAACTACAAAACACAAAATAACCGCAACAACTTTTAAATGAAAAGAACACGCACATGAGTATTGGCGAATCTAGATTTCCTTTTCAAAACACAATACAACTCATACATAACAGAAATTAAAAAATTTAAAACGCCTTAAAAATGAACAAACAGTTTATTCTAAAAACAAAACATGCATTTAATAATAAAACATGGCTTGCAAAATCATCATCAGCATAAATAAATTTAATTTTTATGTATGTTTAACCCAAAAATTTAAATACAATATCGTATAAAATGATATAATAATAAAACATGTTTAAACGGTTATTCCATTTAATTAAAGAAAAACCATTATTCTTCTATAATTTCTGCGATTGAACAGCAAAACAAAAGATTTAAGACACAAACTCAATTTTTACATAAAACATTAACAGAACCAAATCAATTAACATAAAATAATGCACTTCTATTAACATAACATAACATAACATAATTTATTAACATAAAATAGAACAATTTTATTAACATAAACAGATAAATGATAACAAAATAAAAGACTTACCCCCTTATGCCAAAACGATTGTTAAAATTAAAGTTGGTTTAATAAACGAATTTTGTATGGCAAAACCGGTTTTAAAGCATGCTTTAACTTTAACAATCGTTTTTGCATAAGAGCATTAGAAAACAAACTCGATTTAACAGAAGTTCTTTAATAAAGTGTTACCGTTAGAGATGAGCGATACCGTTATTTTTTAATAATGTTGCGCCTAGTGAACGTGATTTCTAAATCGCTGTTCTTTTAAACTGCGACTGTAATCACAGTTTAGCAGTATTTTGTTTGTAACAGTTGAGTTATTTTGAGAAGTACTAATAAGAACAGTAGCAGTGAAATTAAACAGTGACTGTAAAAGTTTGTATTAATATTAATATTTTGAAATACATACTAATAAGAAGAGCGACAAGAACAAAAAACAATTAGCAATCAACACCTTCAAATTGTTTAATATTGTTGAAAAAGAGGCAGAGCGACAAAAAAAATTGCAAAGACAAAAATGTGAGAGCCGTACATACATAGTTGCCAAGAAAGACGATTTGACACGATTTTACGATTTTTCTCAACAAAGCTGAAGCTACATATAAAAATAATTAATGTGGTAGCTTTATTTACTGTAAAGTAAGCATACAAGAACATTCACAGTTTGTATGACATAACTATATTTCCAAAAGTAACATCAAGTAACATCTTGATAAATTCCGTAGCAGTTGCGATTAGTGATTTTTCAATCGCTGTGAAAGAGTAACAGTTATGGAAATATTGCTTATCTCTAGTTACCGTATACTTGGCAAAAATTTGCCCAAAAACGAGCAACCACTAAATAAATACTAATAAAAACCTTTTGATTCAGACACGTAGTTATTAATGAATTATTAACTAAAATAATAGTTTTTAACTGCCTCTAGTTATCTTAACCAAAAGAGAACACCACTTACCCACTGACTTCTTCTCTCTCCCATCTCACTGTTGGCTGATGTTGTGCCATGGCTTGCTTCCCTCCCCATAGGAATTCCCCCTTTTTCAATAGGGAAAATCCTCCTTGATGACTTGAGGCCAATTTTGTTAAGTCATCCCAAACTTGTATCACTCACCAATACCTACCACCTTCCTAAGACATATTCACTAGCTTACTCACTAGCAATTTTCATATTCGTTCAAACTCAAATTTCTCAATTATTAAATTTCATTATACAATTTCTTTTTATTAACGATTCAACAGCTAATAACTCTTAATATTTAAAATTATATACATATATATTTTTCCTTTTTAAGTAAATGATTCATTAAATTGACTTGTTTCTATATAGGGAACCCTATAATTAATAACAGTCTCAAAAGAAAATTCAAAAATTTTAAAATAAAATACAAATATTATTATGCCCTAAGTGTTATGTCGCCTAAACCGTCGCCCTCAGCTGTCCCTGTATATATATATGTATATATATCTTTCTTATCTGTTTAACGTTAAGGCAAACACCTAGTTCTCGGGCAAAGGCCCTCGTGTACCAGAAGCTAGCTAGGTTGAGCTCACCCTACCAACACTACAGAATTTACAACAACAACAACAAAAAATTAGTATACTTGGGTGTTTTCCCTAACGAAGAAAATTTTGGTTTTAAATACAAAAAAAAATATATAAACCTATATATATAGATATACATATATATATAAGGAGGTATATAAAATATATTAATATATGGGTATATATGAATATTGATGTCTGGTTCCGTGCGTCAGATGTCCGTATCGGAAACTATGATACCTCGCGCCGTCTGAGGACGACGCGCGTTCTAGAAACTCCCCCGATGTATGAGACTGTTGTTTACCCTTCGCCCTTCTCGGCTTGGTGTTTAGCAGTTTTTCAAGGCTAGGTGTGGTTTTCACGATCGGCTGGGTTCAGAGGTTCTTGGCTGACTGGAAGTGATACCTATCCGTCACTTTCCGAATTTCGGCAGTCGTTGCTTAGTTGTGGAGATAGTTTCGAGATTTATATAAATTCACATCTATCTCCTCTGTTGTTATCGCTCGCTTTGTTGGCTTGCTTGAGGTTCTTCGTTAACTAGTTTTTACGTATTTTGTTAAATAGTTTTTACATATTTTGTTAAATAATTTTCAGGCATTTTTTACGCATTTCGTTAACTAGTTTTTAGGTGTTTTATTAAATAGTATTTAAGTATTTTGTTCATACGGCTTGCGATGTTATATTCGAATCTTTACTCGATTTAGATGCACTTAAACAGATGAAGATGTTGGCGATGGCAATGTCGACGACGATAAAAACGATGAAGTAGCTGTCGCTGCTACTGACGATGGTGATGGCAATGTTAAAGTTGCTGAAGACATATTGGGCGCTTTTGATATTTTTTTCTTATTTTCTAGGTGGTTGTTTAATGGTAACTGATCTTTACGACATTAACACACATCTCCTGCTGATTTTTTAACTCATGGCGTTAAATCTATCCTTTTCCAAATTTTTTTTACTTTCAAATTCTAATTTTGGTTTTTTTTTTTAAAAGTTCTTGTAAACTTTTCAGTGACTTCTTAATTTTTCTTATATTAAAATATTATTTTATTGCTTATTTAAGAAAGCCATTTCTCACTGTTGTCACTTTTTTTTATTCAATCCAAAAACTTAAATTTTTCGTCCTTCTGCCTCGAGCACACTTTTTCAAAAATTCACTATTCAACTCCACACACGGCAACGAAGACTTTTTCTCCATTTTCTTCTTTTTCTTCAGCCATCTTTTTTTTTATTCCATCGAATGTTCTCGGTTCCCGCTCTCCTGCCATCTTTTATTTTCTTCCCTCTTCATCTTTTGTTGCTTACTTTCTTCTGCAACACTGCATTTTACAGCGCTGTGCCCCCGGTTTACACCGACTAATACACCGAGGTTGCAGGCCTGTACATTCGCACCCACCACACTTGCTTAGTGTAAACTAGGACTAAGAGCCAATGTCATAGAATCCAACATTATTGGAAACCGTTTAACTTAATAAGCACGTGTCTTAACCAAAATATTTTTCAATGGCCCACTACATTACGGTCTTTTTGGGGCAAATGTTTGGCAAGTGTGACCGAAAATATTTAATTAATCTATAACAACAACAACCATTATATACATACCCTGCAGTCAGACTGGGGCCAAATGTCTCTATGTCAACACTAAATTTCTAGTAGTAGGTACATTGTCTACAATTTCTTTTCTATTCGTCAGTAGAAAAGAAAGAGAGACAACAAATGTGGTGTATTTCTGGTGGCTTTTGCAACAACTTGTCAATATTCATATAATTGTATGTACGTAAGGTATAGAAATGTACCACTAAATGTCTGGTTGGTATGTCTCCATGTTCCCATAAGAACTATGTAGTCACTACCTAGTCAATTGTTTTAGTGTTACTAGTAGATTTTCAATGACAAGCACATGCTAAATGTCTATAGCACAAAGTATTGTATGGGGATTAATTAGAGAGTAGTACTGGTGACAAAGTCAAAAGCGACTCAGTACATTTTCACCATCGACATTTCCTTCAGGGTATATACAGAAATATATATGTAAGTATATGTGTACCTGTGCGTGTTCGTGTGCGTGTATGTCTCTCTTTCATCACCTTTTTGATCTCTTTACTTAACAGAAACAAATGATTATCACAACAGTTCAAATATCAAGGATATCTTATTTGTTATATTAACTTTGTATTATGTACGATTGGTGTTAAGTATAATAATATTAAATAATCATACATAAATATAGCACACTAAGTTTATAATAAATAAATTTAAATTTTGCAATAAAAATACATACATACATACATACATATGTATATACCTATTAAATTTTATATTTATTTGCAATTTGTTAGGTAGTTTCAATAAATTATTACTTGACTGCCATTGTTTAAATTTTTTAAGCATGCCGCTCTTGCTTCTATTTTAACGATGTGATTTTAAAGTTTGGAATTTTTTTAACTAAGAACTAAACAGCCAAAAGTCAAACAGTAAGCTAGACAAAACACAAAAAAAGACATTGACTGGACTCTCCTAACAACTGGCATACCAATCAAATACAATTCAATTTATAACATTGCTATAGTTTTGCTACTGAGATTGTTAATAATATTATTATTTCGGCTAAAAAAATATTGTTACAATTTAACTTTAAATATTATTATAATATTAGATATTTTATTGTTAATTTTTACAGTCTTTAAATGCTGTGAAAATGTAAAATTTAATTGTATGTAATTGTATCTTAGGTTTGATTTTTGTTTTTTCAAAGTGTTATTTAGAAAATGAAAAGTATTTTTTTAATTTAAATATTATTTTCTTACAGCCTTATTTAAAAAAAAAAATATTAAGGCTTTTATAAAGGCTTAGTGAGAAAAATTTTTTATGAAAATTTATTTTAAAAATACCTTATAAAGCTTTTTTATTTTTTATAAATCAGGCTGTTAAACATTATTTATTGGTAATAAACTGAAGCAATTTTATTAACTACAATCCACGTACTAAAAATAAAAAAGAAGACGTAGTTTTTTCATCGTGCAACGAATATATATTTTAAATATCTAGGAAACACATAATTATTCCGGCAAGAACAGCATAATTCTGCACAGAATTTAAAATACTTATTCAGATGTTCAAAAAGGTCACTTCAAACATAAAATTTCAAACAGGTACTCCTTACTCGTATTTTGTGTTTATAATTGAAGAGAACTTTAGTAAGACAGCCATATGTTTTTATTTAAGCTCTGATTGGCAAGTTATTTCCTTAAGTTACTCTCACTGGGAAGGTTATTCGACAAAATAAAAATATTACAGGAAGTTTAAAGTGGTACATTTTGTTAAGTGCATTCTTAGTATATTTTTATATTCATGAGAATGAATTCATTAACTGGAAAATTTATAATTTGTAACACTTCAGATGTCATGAGCTTGCAGTATATCGAACCATTACCGCCAAAAAAAAAGGTTAACCGACACATTTTTGGGCCTCGTTTTTTTACGCTAATCAATTATTTACGATCGCAAATGATGGATTTTAGTTGAAAAATTAAGATCTAAAGTTATGTAGCTTAAGCTTTTTTGAGGGGTTATGACACGATATGATGAACAAAAAAAGCATCAGCCGCTTATCAAAAAAATCTCTTTTTCGGCGTATGAGTAAGAATCTGATTTGTTATTTATTTACTTTATTTCGTTAAAATAAAATGAAAATATGTCACCCAGATAGTGTTGCATAATATCGAGACTAGAGATGCTAAACGGGAAATCCCGAGCCCGGAAATCCCGGGCTTTTCGGGACTATGCAAATCCCGGAGCCCGGGATTTTTTAATTTTAAAGCCCGGGATTTTCGGGATTATCTGAATCCCGATTTTTAGCATAAATAATGTTTTTGGCGGTCATCTTCTATATTAAAAATTATTAGAAACTCCTTGTTAAAATAAAAAATTTGCTTTGAATAAATATTTTCGTAGATAATATTAAATGGTATATATCTGTGGCAATAAATAATAATGGATTAAGTTGACATAAGTGCTTTTTCATTTTATTACATATTCTTATTCTCTTCTTCAAAATCTATCACTCAGCTAAATTCAATTTTAAAATGTCATTAATATTAAAACTATACGCATTTATATTTTAGCTTAAGTCTTCATGGAAAATAATACATAAGCCATAACATCTTATCTCAACTTAATCTTTTTTAAGGTAGCTTTAATATTATTAATATTAAAATGTTTGAGCATTAAAACTTGTATACATTTAAGTTCAATAACTTCCAGCCCATTCAAAATATTCCTCATAAGAAAAAAACTTGTATTTAAATTTAATTTAATTTGAAAACTTATTTAAAAAATATCTATACATTATCTCAGGTTTTCCGCAATTTTCAATTTAATTTAAAGCGACTTACTATCAAAACAAATTATTTTGCATTTCAATATAATAGCTTAAGTGCACTTTAGTTTTTATTTTTCTGCCAATGGATTTTTTCAAAACTTAACTAAAAAGCAACGAATATAAATAAACTAATAAAACGTTTTCTTTTTTTTATAAAATTAACAGTTTTGTTCCAAGTAAATGTGCATCTTTTTCGGCGGCTAAAAATTTTATATAAAAACTAAACACAATTTAGACAATACCCTTAATATCTCGAAACAAGACATTTCGACTTAAGCCATTATTATTTATTGCCACAGATATATGGCGTTTTCTTTTCTAGGAAAAATGTTTACATACATCGCACTTTTCAATTAAAATTTGCAATTAAATGTCTCAGTTATATAAGTAACCTTAAAATATGCAAAAAAAAAAAATTAATTGTTAAATTAAAATATTATAATTACTATAAAGACGCACATTTGTGCACAATTTTTTCGGGATTTTGTAAGTCCCGAAAATCCCGGGATCCCGGTTCGGGATTTCGAGACTCCATCACTAAATCCCGAAGCCCGGGATTTCAAAAAACCTGTCCCGATTAGCATCTCTAATCGAGACCTATTTTTGTGAAGGGCACAAAAACATTTTTAAAAAAATTGTTTTCAATTATGATGTATGATGTTTTAAGTATTTTGCTAAGATTCCCTTATCATATTTTCTGTAATAAAGAAGGAACAAATAAATGTTTGGTATATTTGATAACGCGGAATGATATAAATATTTTTTTTAATTTTTCATTTTTACGCTCCGCTGGCATTTTTATCATTTTTGGTGGTCGACCTTCAATAAATTCGTGTATGTGAATGAATTTAACAGTTTAAACTACCGATGATGGTGAATGATGATGATTGTGAATGATTGTACGAGTAAAGCAGCCACGAATTTTTCAACACTTTCGAAGAATTACTCATTTACATGCATACACATGCTTATACATACTTAAATGTATGTATGTATGTGTATACACAAATAGTTTTCTTATGCCTGGTATTTACTAAAACAAATTACGTGTTGAGGTGCTGTAACAAAAGCATTTGGAAAAATATTTGTTTTATTATTATTAATTGATTCCAGGTATTGTTGTGTTTTTTCTGTTAAGATTTATTTAGCTAAACTTTTGGGCTGACAGTGACGCATTTAATTTCTTCTTAAGTCAAACAAAAATCATAGAAACTTACTAACCACATTCTTAATGATTTGCTCACCATTTAACTACAAATACTTTTGGTAGTTAGTTGCCTTTAGCATACATATTTAGTATTCATATTGTTGTTTAACATAATTTAAGCTTTTTTTTATTTTTGCCTTAAATTTGTCCCCACATGTGTGCAAATTAGTATATGGGTAGACATTGTAAAATCCAAACAATAAGGAATTCACCTTTAGAGTTGAATGAACTTTGTGTGTATATAATTAATTGAATTGAATTAAATTCACAGTCTATAGTTAACTAATGCCCATGGTTTAACTAACGATTTTTCTTATCAATTTCATTGGTTAAACCATCTAACATTAGCTAACTAAAGATTTGAGCCTAAGAAAGTATGATTGATGCGCTTTAGTTTATTGAAAGTTTTATTCCTTTAGGTTACTTAGAAATATACAAACAAATCGTGTTGCCGCCTTTAATCAAATATTTAAAATTGATGTGCGCCTCATTTTAGATGTATACTAATCTTTTTGATAGTTAAAATTTTTAATTTATTCAATCATAACACAGAGCCCGTTTAGATGAAGGTTGACGTAGCTGTGACAGCGTTCTCTTTTGTAGTCTCCTTTTAAGCTTAAATTAGACGTGACATAACCATAACCATACAAAACAGCTGTTCGAGCCAAACTTATGGGCAACACTGTATTAAATTTTTGTTTTCCGTCGTAACCAAAGACAGCTTTTTGCAGGTTAGACATATTTGTTGTTGCACTTTTGAAATTAATAAACAAATGAAAGCATAAACAGCTGTTTATGATTGTAGCAGTACTAATAGGTGTAGCAAATATATTTATGGTTAAGGCAATGGTTATTGATATGACAATATCACAACAATCCAAAAATGCTTAAGTTTTGCGAACTGTAACCGCAAACTTTTTACCATTTTATAATGAATTTAATTGATTTTAATGTCTCGTTGAAGCATATATCGACCCATTTTTATTAGTGGCATTTTTTATTACTTGTCATCTGTCAAGTAAGTACAGGTTGAATCATAACAACTGTTAAAATAACGTGCTATTGAAAATTAGATGTTGTATTGAAACACACTGAATATGCATTTACCTTATTTTGTGGATTTTGTTTAGACTTGTGAGCCAAACTCCTTCACTATATTATTTTCGGCACAAACCCATGATCAAACCCATATAATTTAAATTTAAGCGAGTTCAACTTAAGTCAAATTTTATTTGTAGAAATACAGAATTATTTACTATGTATGAGCATAATAGCATGTTTCCGACCTTAAATCAAGTAGGTTTAAGTAAATCACTTCAAAGTGTTTCCACCGAGCTTGTGAGTGATTTGTTGTTCGAATTTTCCTATTCACTTTATGCACGTACTATGTAAGGTGGGCGCAGCAGCTGTAATGTGAATTTTATCCACATGAAGTTGACATTTCATGAAGTTGATTTTTCAAAATTGTCAATCACTATTGATGGATGACCCAGGGATGAAGCTTGTAATTTTATAAGCAACGCAGGGTTGCATACATAAATGGAGTTCGAAAAATATTATTTTCGACATTATTTAAAATAAATCAACCACTTTGAGGTGATTTATCCATATGCAAAATGTATGGTAAAGCATGTATAAATTAACATGCCGGTGTAAACATACTCTAAAACTTAAAGGCAAATATATACGAGTATCTTGATGGTTCATTAAATAGTCTATCCAAAGTTTAATACTTAAACACTAGCAAATAAGCAAATTTCATTCATAAAACTATTTTAATTTTATAAAAATAATAATCATACTCGTAATAAATTTTATTAGTATTATACATTTATTATTTGTATTTGGTGTTAACCTTTGATTGAAATGTTATACAAATATGGAAGTTGCTAATTAAAGTATTAATTCATAAATGCCGAAAGGCATACATAATATGTATGTATTTTCTATAAATAAGTTTCATTGCATGCTGTTGTTTTTTTTTTTTTGCCAACAAGTAGAGAAGAGTAGCGAGCAAACAGCAGCATTTTACATACTCGTATTTGCACACTACAAATATTTAGCTAATTGCAAAATAAGCGAACATTTTTTAAGACCACTTTTTTATTTTTTAATTGGAGTTACAGGCAGTTTGAAAAAAAACGACAAAACTGAAACGCTATCAGCTGATATATAGACGACTACGTAAATAATAGCATCCTCATAGCTAGAATTAGACGTGACATAATCATAACCATACAAAACAGCTGTTCGAACCAAACTTAGGGGCAGCACTGTATTATATATTGATATAGGTGACTCGCCATAACGCCATAACCATTGCCATAGAAACCAATTGATTTTTGGTTTGGCATTATGGCTATGGCACGTCTAATTTAAGCTTATGGTCGCAATTATGTCATAAGACTTACGTTGCTATGCTTATATATCAGCTTTGTGTCAAACCATTATGCTGCCAACATGTTCATAAAGCAAGCCACAGACCTTGCCAACTTTGGTACAACATGAGCAGGTTGTGTATGAGATTGTAAAGTGTGTGGGGTCGTCGTATGAAGTTGTGTCTCGGTTGTATGAAATATTAAAAAGATTTGGGGTCTAATCGATCACGTTTTTTTTCAATTTGTGATTATGGCATTCGATATCGAACCATATTATTACATTGTTCGATAACGAATGCCATAATCTTAAACTGACAAAGGTGATCGAATTAGCTCGTTATCGAATGCGACGATTAGACCCTTGAAGGGAGTAATTGCTTTTGTATATGCATCGGAAATTTTGACAAAAGGTCATTAAATAGTTTGTTTGTCACCCAACGTGTAATTTTTATAGTCCTTTGGCTCACTATCTTTTAATATTTTCAAAACTTTGTTGTTAGAATACGTTTCTTTTTTTTAAACCAATCCTTTAACCAAATTCTCTTTTCCTGTCCTTTTTAAGTTGTTCTTCTTATATTTGTTATTTGCCAAAATATATATTCTACAATAGGCGACATAGTACCCGATGTCAAGTATATTCCAAAAAAAAAAATTAAGAAATGAAGTTGCACGCTAATGTTGTACACACACAACTTGGTAATCCAATGTGTAGTACCAACGTTCGCAAGGTGTGTGGCTTGCATAATGACATATTCAACTTCAAAAATGGTGACCCTATTCTTGAGCTGAAAAAGACACACAGCTGACTAGAGTAAGTCCTAATTTACAGTAAAGGCTCAGTTACCCGACTGTTATGTAAAGTAACTGCAACGTAGGAAACAGCTGATCGATGTTTTTATATGAAAAATAGGTTACGTTGCATTACATCTCTATAACCATTTTCATTACTTTTCACATAACAATATCGACCAGCTGTTTCCTACTGTTGCAGTTACTTTACATTACAGTCGGGTAACTGAACCTTAAGCAAGTCTTATTGCTAAGCTGATTAGTTTTCTATGGGAGAGAGACTAGGGGAAAATAAACCTTTTTGTTCCCCTCGTTTCTCTCTCCGTCAAACTAATCAGTTTAGTAATAAGACTTGCATAGTGCAAATTAGGACTAAGCAAGAGAAATTCAGCATCAAATATTCATGTGTTTTAAAAAATTTAAATTGTGTCTTAAAAATTGTGTTATATTATTTGAAAAAAAGTGGGATTTTTCTAAAAACAAGCAGATAAGGTTAGTGTGAGCGTGCGTGTATTGTTAATATTTTGTTTATTTTGGTGCAATTTTTTAGAGCACGGCTATTACGTTTTTTTTTTAATAAAAGTCGTCAACAATTGCGATCTAAAACCCAAAAAAAAACGAACAACGTTAATGTGTTAGCGCTTATTATCAGCGAGTTGCATTCTTAAAGCAGGCTGTTAAAATCTGAAAGCTTCTCTCTAACGCTTTTAATATTTTTGTTTGAAGTTTATTGTTTAATTTTTCTCAGTGTATGATAGCGATGGCAATCAAACTCACTTGACTCATGTTATTCCAACATCAATTTAAGGCACGTTTTTTCATTATTAGTAAACTTTTTGATTTTTATTTTGATTTTATTCCACTGCATGCCTTTGCTGTTCTCGTTACAGTTTAATCTTTAAGGCACTAAAATATTCGTGCATTTGGCCACTTTTGTTTTTCTCAGAGGCGCCATGCAATCAAAAGCTTTGGCATTTGAAGTGATTTCAAGTACTAGGATTTGAGGATAGTTAAATTAAATTCAAGTTTTTGTTATAAAAAAAAAATATTTAAAACCAAAACTACATGTTTTCATGTATATTTGCTAATTTCATTTTGCAGTCTATTGTTCATTTTTTACTGTTGTTGTATATCTTATTGAAAACCAAAAATTTTTGGAATGACTTTTTCGTTAGACAGTTTGGATTTTGGCAATTTAAAGTTTATAAAATGCCTGTGGCAAGGCTTGTCAGTATTGCGCTGAGCACTTTTTTCATACTTTAATTAATAAAACAAATAGATCAAAAATGATGCTGCAGTAGTAGGCATGTGCTTGTACTTCTTCAGTAAGTGTTTTAATTAAATATAAAAACACAGAAACGACAGAAAAAAATTAATTAAAATCAATTTGATTAAAATTTAATGGATTACACAGAAACACACAAAATTTAATTTTCAGTAAGCGAATTCTTTGAATCAGTAAATATTTTTGTATAAATGCAATTTTGTAAAAATTTAACTGAAAAAAAAAATTGTATAGCTAAGCTCTTTATGCCAGACACAGGAGCTAGGACGTGATTTTATAAAGGCTCAGTTAATGTAACAAAATGTAACTGGTAGGATCGATATTGTTAAATGAAAAGTAATGAAAATGGTTATAAGGATGTAACCGGAATGTAAAGGTAGAATTAGTAAAATCGTATCGTAAAGTTGCGTGTCAGCTGACAAAAGCCGTACCATATGCAATGCATGTTACTAGTTATAAAATATGTAGTGGTAGCACTGCTGACGTAGAAATCTACAGAAATCAGATTTTTCTGTAGCGAATATCAAAAAAGCCGCATTAAAAGCCAGACAAAAAAAAATGTGCTGTGCAAACTGTTACATTTTCTATAACTTGTATACAAAGCTGAACGATACGGCAATCTGTAAAGTAGAACGATACGATTTTACTAATTCTACCTTAAGAATATGTACATTACTTTTCACATAACAACATCGATCAGCTGTTTCCTACCGTTACAGTTACATTCCATTACAGTCGGCTAACTGAGCCTTTAATCGACACTATTACAGTTATAAATTAATGTTTGTTTTGATTTCTTTGTTTACAGTTTTTAGTTTTGGTTTTATTTATATTTCTCTGTTATAAAGAAGGAGATGCCAGATGACTAACTTATATGAACTTAAAAAAAACAGTGGTGCTAAGTCTGTGTTTACATGTGCAAAATGTTCCACACATGCAAATATTTGCGGCGAATTTATTTTGTTTTATAAATAATAATAAAATAAATAAATTTCGTGAATATTAAACAAATAGTTTTAAAAATACAAATAATTTTATTGCATATTTATTTAACACATGAAATTTGCTTTATATAGCTAAGCAGCATTCCGTACACCAAGGGTGAAAAAGAACCCTATTGTTTTCGGTAAGTTGTCTGTCTGTCTGCCCGGCTATCCGTCTGTGTGTCTCTCCGCCTCTCCGTCTGTCCTTCACAGGCTGTTTTCTCGAGAACCGAGCTAAGCACCTGCAATTTTCACATAATATGTAGAGCTTTGGCCGGTACAACAACAAATATATGACAGTTAAAAATTAAAGGGTATTCCAAAGTACTCGTATTATCGCGATATGGACAAAGATTATCTAACTATAATTATTGGTACACAATTACACACTAGCGAGTCTTTAATTAACACTTTGGCATCGATGTGCTTAGCCAACCGTACTTATGTTGAGATTAAAAGTTTATTATAACTATTTTCAAAATCACAAAATCAGAAAATAACATCCACTCGGGTAAAAAAAAAAAGATTAAAATAAGTAAGTAGAAAATTGTTTTAAAATATTTATTTAATAAAAAATTAAAAGTATAAAATCGTGACTAACAAGAAAAATCCCAAAGCCAAATGTTAAAAGTGAAATCTATACCAACCAACACCAGCACAACACGGCCAATCTACTGTTTATTGAATTGTCTGTTTAACTGTCTATTCAATGTGATTGCTTGTTAGTTTCATGGATGTATAAGGAATTTTATAAATTTTTTGGAGAAAACCCGAAAGATATTTAATACAAGTTTGTTAGCACTTAAATTAAAAATTAACACCTAAGCTTATGAAAATTAACTATTAAAGTTATTAAAATAGCAATCAACAATGGCAGCTACTGCAACTTAACGACATGCAATCTGAAGTTGTTAAAACTAGACACGAAGTGCTACTACTCTCAATATGTATGTATGTACGAGTATGTATTCTCAAAGCTTATTCTCTTAAATATGTTTGTTATTCCACAGAAATTTATTTGCACTAAGAAACACAAGAAGAAGAAGAAGAAGAAACAGGCATCATCATCAAAGTTCATGGTCAAAGTATGGCAGACCTCATTATGCTCAACTCTGCCAAAGCTAATGATGAAACTCATTGAAATGAACTTAAAGTAAGTTTATATTTATGCAGTCACATTTTTCTACATACATATCTTTTGGTTTGTTAGATGCAAAAATAACAAACTTCTAATATGCACATTGCAATTGCTGGGGAAGGAAAGTAAAAAATGTTGGACACATTTATGCACGTAGGCCAGTGTTGCCAGAAAGTTATCATGGGAGAGCGTTAAATCGGTACGTAATATCTGCTAAAATGTTCTACACAAGAAAAAATTAAATGCTAGATTTTAAATTTACATTTAAGTATTTTTTAGCAGTTTGTTTTTAGTTAATACTGTCTTGATGTGACGTCAACGACGCCATTCGCAATAAGGAAGAATGAATTTGGGGGTTTTCTGAGGACGCAGGTCAATGTGAATAAGACACAAGGTACAGCTGCCCTCAAAGCCAACATAACCCATGCTATAAGTCAAACTCATACTAATTTATGGTCCAGAGTCATGGAAAATTCAACATTTCGGCTACCCCCTACAGCGCGGAAACGCAGCAAACATTTACATGCTGTTATATTCAATAAATAATTGAATCCATAGACCTTTCCAACGAAAAAAAAAACGTCGATATCTCACACACACTTTGTTTGATTAAAATTTAAAGATAATGAAAGAACCATTACTCTAACCCATTACTTTATGGCGGCATACCTTCTCCCATAAATAGCATTTTGTTTAAAACAAAAAAACACCTGTATTTAAAACAATATTATTACATCATTTGCTTCTATATTATTCTTTAGTTTTTTTTTTATAATTTTCAGAAGAAAAAATTTACAAATAACAAGAGAAACCAAATGGCTAAATACACGTAGTTACAGTAAGAAACTCAATTCGAAATGTGCACAAAAAATGGCCACTACATGTACAAATTGTTAACTAAATATAGACAATAAATAAATTATATATGCCGAAATAATATTAATAACATTGAATACAAACTATTCTTAACAACAACAATAAAAAAAATTTACTCGACGATCAACACACTCGCAAAAGATTATCACGTTTTACGTGCGGTTCAAATAGAATTTTTTTACATAAATACATACAAGTTGCAGGTTAAATTTACAGCCAAATAAATATGACTTGTGTTGTCTGTCAGTTTACAGTTACAGTGGTCCTTTCGTAAAATAAAGTGCAATAAATAGGCAAGTTTGGAGTTCTAGATTTGATTGATATTTTGGGTACCTCTGTGGCTGAGTGTTAACGATGCTAGCCAGTCAGTCTAGAGGTCGTGGGTTCGATTCCTGCCATAGGCAGGACAAGCTAATCGCTTCGCACGTTGTGCTTGTTTTTATAAAAAACTAAATAAAAAAAGTTTATTTAATTAAAAAAATTCTTCAATGGACACTGTTTATTAAAAATTAATACAAATAAGCAATTTAAAATTTTTTTCAACAGACAACAACAAACGATTTAGTATTCAATAGAATACTGAAGATGGCTCATAGCCGCTGCCGAAATTGACACGGGATGACAGAAAATCATTCCAAATTAACGCCAACGCCACCGAAAATAAAATACATTACTCAATCAAAAATGTAATTGAATCAATTTAAAAGATTTATTAACGAAAAGTTAAACTAAAAGACTAATTATGTTATTGGTATAAATTGAAATAAAAACAACAATTTTATTTTTTATAAAAAGAAAGTTTTATTTTAATCAAATTCAAATTAAATTAATATTTTATTTTAACCTATTTTTAAATATTTACCTCTTTCGTGAATATATTTTCTCTCAAAAACGTTTAAATAAGTCTAATGCTCATAAAAGTATGGCATCGCTGATTTTTATTGCACTGGATGTACATTAATTCACAGTAGCATCTTGGACTTGCAACCAGTGTGCACACTTCTACCGATATTCGGTAGATTCTACCGAATATGTTTGTGAATTTAACGATTTACCAATTCTACCGAACAAGGCCTGAAATCTACCGAATATTGAACGAACATTTTGATTAACAATTACTACGTTTATACGCAGGGCTTATTTGCAAATAAAACTGTAAATTGTTGCCATATTATTCTTTTTATTGCGACTTACTAATTCAGAAAACTATTCACGATTAACGCACTATTTGCAAATAAATTGCTTAAGGTTGCCACGCTTAAAAATGTTTGATAACAAAAACAATAAATGGACAAATATTGCAACAAAAAACATTGATAGAAGCAAATAATAACAATTAAAACAAATAATTATTTGATATTTTGTGCATTTACACTATTTTTTTGTCAACATAAGTAAGCTTTCTATAGAAGTGCTACCAAGTTTGTGTATTTTTGCTATGAGTTTAAACAGTGAGTTAATTTATTTGCAAATAGTGAGCGTATAAACGTAGTAAATGATGCTACAAGATCAAGTTGATCACACATACGGAAAATTTATCACATGTATGTACTAAAATGTGGAGAGCTTTCCGCGGAGAAGAGAATATGTTTAATGAATTGTTATTTAGTAATTTAAGTCGATATATGTGTAAATTGGATATTTTGCCACATAGCAGTGCGGCCGCACAGCGGTCATTTTCTGCCATGAAAATCATTAAAACAGAACATAGAATTGTACCTTGGGGTTGAAATATTTATTCCTCCCAATGATTTAATAATTTTTGCACAAAAGTTTAAATTCATAAATGGATCTTACATATAATCTTTGTAGTAGTAGAAAATGTTTGTCAAATAAAAAAGTTATTTTAGTAGCTTTATAAAACCTATGTACAAAAACTGAATTCCTGTTATTTATGTATATTATTTTATATATGCATAGCATATCTATATAAAGGGTACGGGCAAATAACTGGGGATGACACTTTTTTTTATTGGAAATGCTTCATTGTTTATTGAAGTCTAATTTCCAATCACATGTGAAGTTTTTAATTGGCTTTTGGAACCTGTTTAGATTGATACTCCTTGCACTTACTCTTTATATATAAGTACATATATTTTGTTATTTTTTATGTTTCTTTGAATTGTTATTTTTTATGATTCTTTGAATAAAAAATATTTTCTACCGAATTTCATTCAAATCTACCGATTTTTTTTGTCGATTCTACCGAATTAAAAAAAAATTAAGTGTGCACACTGCTTGCAACAGATGTTTGTTTTATTTCCTAACAATTAGCGTTGACAGTTTATTGTTCATGGGAATAAAAAAATTATTCCCTAGAATTTATTCCCTCGATCTGTGTGATAATTGTGAGTAAAAAGCAATGAATTACTAATTTAAATATTTTTGTTTATTAATTTTATTTGTTTAACAAGTGGTTTTCTACTAAGTATTTATTTTTTTTGTAGGCACCATAGAAATAAACTTTTGTTTACAAATTTAAGTAACTAAAAAGTTAAATCGACATAATTAAATGTTTAATTGAGTTCTTTTTGCTTTGTTCTTTTTTATCAAAAGTGTTGGTTGAAGAAATATTTTTTCCGTGATTACATTTTCATTGAAATTCGTACTATGTACCTGTACTCATGGGCTACATTTCGGGTAAATGGCACCACTTTTTATTATTATATTTTTTTTTGTGACCATCAGACAAAAAGTATTCACACACTTTTATTTTAAATACATACGAATACATTAACGCTAGTTACTAAAATATTAGCTAAAATTTAAACACAAACAAAAGTTTTTATTTCGATTTTGATTTTTTTTATTAATAAATATTAAAATATATGTATTTTTTTTACTTTGTTCATAAATTATATTCAAGTACACAAGATCAGATAAGTTAAGTTGTTCTGTGTGCCGTCCATTTTATGTTGGATTGTAGTTTGAATTGAAATTGACTGTTGGAAAATGCTGTTAAGTATCAATAACAATTTGCAATACTATTGGACAATTTGTCATATTCATTCAGATTGTGCATTTTAAGTGTTTTATTTAAGTGATGGCCAAAAGTTTGTCTATTAGTTAAATGAAATGATAAATCAATTCTTAAATTTTTCATTTGGTGTCAACTAAACATAAATTAAAGTGAGTTAGTTAATTTGCTGTTGGCTGTAATATTTTTAAATAATTTATGTCTTAAAACAAATAATTTTTAAGATAGTATTTTTTCTTCGGAAAATAGATACTCTCCGTTCTAATTATAGATATTTTGTTGTAATATTAATTGCAATTTTAGTTAATATTTGCTGTCTAACATTTGTAATTTGCATTTAGTGCCTTAATCAAACAATTGAACCTTGATTAAAATATAACAAATAATAAAAGCAAATTAAATAGTAAAAGAACAAACAAACCGAACGAATTATAAGCAAAACAATAATCCAATTAACCCACATTTGGTTATTTATTGTTAGAAATGTTGTTAAATTTAGTTTTCCTTTGTTAGTTGTAACTTTCGGTTTTATTACATTTATAACAATCATGAAAGAATTATTAATGAAAAAATAATCAATACAAAGAGTTTGTTATAAAACGATTGCAATCAATATCAAATAGCTGGTGCGTTTTGGGCTCAAAATGTTTAGATATTAAACCATGGAAAATTCTATATGATGAATAACTGTGGGCGGACCCTGCCCACTGTTCTAATAGTAAGACCCTACCGTCCTATAAGGTCCAGAGGTATAAAAGGTTACATAATAATCTAATAAGTAGAAGTGCACCACACATATTTTTCAAAGGTCGTATAGTATCATTGCAAGAACCAAAAGCTTGACTTTATAAGGTAAGACTTTATAAAATTGTAGAATAAAATTTAGTGGGCTTAGCTCCCCCAAACTGGACCAACCGTAAGGGCTCTTTTCACTTAAATTAAATTTAAATCAAATAACATTTAATAATATTCTAACTGCAATCGAAATTCAAGCATTTGCATTTTATATTATAAATCATTTAAGCTAATGATATATTCGCCGGCAATAATACTACGTTTATACACGCAACTTATTTGCAAATAAAACTGTAAATTTTTCCCATATAATTGTTTTATTGTGACTTACTAAATCAAAAAACTATTCACGATTATCGCACTATGTATTTGCAAATAAGATACTTGAGGTTGCCACACTTACAAATATTTGTTTAATCCCAGTTCGCACTACTCAAGTCTTATTGTTAATCTTATCACACTTTTTTCTTTGAACTTTCATCGGCGTTCACACAATGTAGGTCTTAGTTTTGAGCTCATATTTTTGTGTATGCATGTGTACTTTTCTTAACATTACGAGCGAGAAAATAAAACGTATTGAAAGTACATGAAGTAAATGTTGCACAAAAAATATTGATAGAAGAAAATAATGACAATAAAAACAACTGATTATTTGTTACTTTATACATTTACAAGCTTTTGTACATTTGCTATGCCGCTTAAACAGTCAGTCAATTTAATTGCAATTAGTTTTATTTGCAAATAGTGATCGTATAAGCGTAGTCATAATAGTCAGCTACCACCAATACTAACAACAACAAAATCTGCAACAAATAACAATAAAGTAGCAATTGCCGACTTTCAAAAGTCTGACTGACTAATACCGCCACCGCTTGTTATAAGTTGCATTTCCTGATTACAATATGTTTTTGTTGCTGTTGTTGTTTTCTTAGTTTTGTTGCGTTAATGCCGCCAATTTTATGGCAGTTGTTTTTATTGATTGTACTTTTGGTTTTATGTGCATTTACTGCAAATGAATATGAATTGTTTTCATTTTGTCCTTAAACGTATAAATGTGTATATGTGATACGTTTGATCTGTAAGTGTTTGCCGGTTTAACTATTCACCAGCAACATGTTTTCACATTCAACACAACCACAATAGTAAATTGTAAGTGAATATTTGTGGTTTTCACGCATAACAGTGTATCGTTGGCTTAGAGTGTAAACCAGCTAACTCACTTCAACCAAATTTCATAAGAGAAAACGAAGAACTGTTAACATTTTATATGCAATGCTTAAGAAACTAGCGTAATACATTAAGCTTTTTCAACATGAAGACTTTCAAATTAAAATAAATATTTTAGCCAGTCGATTTGGCGTTTTTTCTCTCTTTCGATCAGGGTTAAAATATTATACATATTTCAAAAAAAAGTGTATTTAGCAGGTTTACACTCTAAGCCGACAATACGTAGGAGAGCTTTCAAAGACGTTTTAATGAATGTGAGTTATTGTTTTTTTTTTGCACCAATATTTTTAAGAGTGGAACATTTTTGAAATACTCAATCTTTTACGTCACATTGTATATTTTTGGAAAATTTTCTTAAAATGTTTCCCATATAGTCCGTATTAAATCAATGGTCTCTTTTGCAAAGTATTTGTATACAAATAAGGGAATTTTAAACCAATTTCTGTCTTGGAATCCCAGGTTTGGAATTTTAGTACAAGCGAGTCAAATTCAAGGTTTGGAAATATACCGAAATGGAAAAGGAGCATATATGGAAATAATTTCTATATTTATAGCAGAAAAAAATTATTATTAAATTATTAAATTAAAGAAAAAAGTGGTGCTACAATTTTTTTTAATTTCAACTGCGAACTCTTTCAACCCTATTGTGAATTAGCAAGTGGAATTTTAGTTGCCGTAAAATTGTTATTCCCCTCAAAGGGAAAAATGTTATTGTGAATCTCCCGTGTAAAATTGTTTCCTGCTGACAGTTCGTAGTGAATGGAAACAACGGAAAAAAGATTTGTTAAGCTTATAATTTAATTGCAAATACATAAAACAAATTTATGTTTAATAAGAAATGCACAAATTTTAGCTTCCAAATTAAATTTTATTAACTTTAAAATTATGTTTTTAAATATTCTAGCTGCAGTGGAAAAAAATTATTTAGTATACCACCGCTGTGCACCGCCATTTACCTCAGTGTGTGTGAACCAAAGAGATATTCATACTCCATGAAAAAAGGTGTTGCAGGGAATATTGTTCACAATCGTTAACTTTATTTACTAATCTTGTTATAAAAATATATATGTATTTACAACTTTTAATATTTAATTCAAAGGAAAATATGGAAGTTATGCGATGCGATAATTCAGTTCGCCTGCAAAAATAAAGTGAACAAAAACTAGGAAAAGGGAAAAAAGGGAACATATTTTTAGGGAAAAACTATTCACGATGGCAATTTGATAAAAAACTGAAATATTTCGACGGAAAAAATGCTCACGATAGGAGTGACTATTCATGATGAGGGGAATCAAATAAATGAAAACATTTCTAGGGAAAAATTATTCACGATTGCAATTTGGTGAAAAAAGGGAAACAATGTTCATGAAGCTTTCCAAATGTTTAGTTCCACTAAGGACATATTTATGGAATGTCTCTTCCTAAGACAACCTCACCAAATACCCGACCCAACGTCTCACAGTGACATAAATATCATGTTGACGAAATTAAGAAAAATAAACTTAATTTCATCACAATCGACCACATCCAATTATTTAGCTTAAAAATATTTCTTTTTTTACTCTTTCTATGCTACACAAAACTATTAAACAATAACTGAATTTAAGATTGAAACAACAAGTATACAATTTATCATTTAGCCAAGAAGTGAACGTACTCAAATGTAACTACCAATTAACTCCAACCATTTAATAGACCACTAGCCTAATTTTTTTCAAAATTTAATTTTATAAGTAAATAATGGTGTATGGAGAAGCATAAAATGCAAAATTACACGTTTTAACATGATGAGGTGTGTCCATTTACAATGTGAAATATTAAATATATTTATTTGATCACTAAATAATTCACTCAACTCTTTTTTTTTCTTTTTTTTTCAAATGTATAAATGTATATAATCGATATGCAAGTGCTTTTAAATGCCAATAAAAAATAAATCGCCAATTTGAACAAATATTTGAATAACATTTAACGATTAAATAACCAAATGCACTAAAAGCATATAAATAGTTTTTGTTGCATCACGTGAGTTTAAAATGCATACATGTATGTATGTACATAAATATGTACAAATGTGTGTACGCATATTGCTGCCATTATTGCCGCCTAGTGATTGATGTATAATCTTTAATTTCTAAGTAAGCAGCTGAAGTCAAAATGATTCGATTAGGCTAAAGTTCATAAGGCTCTTTAAGCCAAATTACATGTGATAATTTTCAATGAACCAATAATACCAAAGTTAATTGTAAATATTCTGACAGTTACTAGCAGAACGGAACGGAAACAACAATTGCAAGACTGAAATTAGAGATGGTGAAATTGAGCGTTCATTACAGAAAAGGTTTCAGCAAATTGTAATACATGAATCAAAACAATTCACGTATTTCATTTGCAGTGAAAATTTAGTATATATAGCTAAAATTTTCATGGCATGTTGTTCCGTTTTGCTAGTGTTTGTCAGAATATTTTATAATTAAATTTGGTATTATTTGATTGCTTAAAATTGGCCTACATTACATAATTTATTTTAATAGGTGCAAAGTCTAAAAATTTTTTACTGATTTAATTATATTCTTGATTACAATGCACCCAATTGGGTCTCCAAGTGGAGGTGCGATATGGCACCACCCTTCCTAACATAATTATATTCTTAATTTTTTTTCCTGTGATAAAAACTAGCTAGAAGTAATTATTATACAAAAATACAACCGAATTGAGAATGTTTTTATTGTTAACAGTAACACTCAGTATTTAAATGAAAAAAAAACATATTTAGACCAATGCTTTTTGAAACACTTAAAAGTATTTTTTATATGTTTGCTGATAAAATGCTTAGGTGATATCATGTGAATCACATTTGCTAATGTTATCGAATTCTTATTCCTCATTACATACATACATATGTACGTTTCAATGTCATCACATTACGAATACAACCCTGTGAATAAGCTTTTAAACGGAAGTTTTTAGCTTTACCAGCAGTTAGAACACTATTTTGGAACAGAATATAAAAAAACAAGCTACAATTTAAGTTCCACGTACGAGAAATGTCACATTTCAATTTGCTACTGTACAAATATTCAATGTCAATGTTAACCACAAATTAACGCAAGGTAAGAGTACAACTCTCATACGCACTCTTGTGTTTTTTTTTTAGAAACACACAAAAGTGTGTAGTAACAGTAGCTATAAAAGTAGTCATGATCGTAACAACATTTAAGCAAAAAAAAATATAAAAAATCGGTAACACTAATAGCCAGCCAAATAACAAACTAAATACTTATGTATGTATTTCAGCGTACGAATAAGTGGATTTTATAGCACGTGCTTGACAAGTCCAAAAAAAACATTAAATTTAATGACAAAAATTATTGACCCCAAGACTTCAGTTGAGAATATTTTTATCCGACTATTTGAATGACAAAATGGAACTAAATAAATCACATGGGAGTTCCGTTTTATTTTATTTAAAAAAAATTTATTGCACAGAATATGAAATTTTTATATTTTTTAAGCTTTTCAAATCTTCTTCCGATTGTTTACATTCACTACGCATTGATAGCGAGAACAAATGTTCACATTAAATTCACGATAGCAAATTTCCCTTCATGGGGAATAAAAATTTCAGGAGAATAAAAATTTTACATTTTATTCACAATAGGGGTGATTGTGTGTTTGGAAAAAAAACATGTAATTCATACAAAAATGCATTTAACGTTATTTTCTTTAAAACTCTTAAATATGATTTGTTTTTAAATTATACGCTGGCAGACTGAAGATAAAAAAAAGCTAAGCCTTAAACCTTTCTAATTAAAGAAAGAGAAAGATAATTGTTTTTATATGAAAGGTGTTTTATAAGATATGAAATGTTTCGATGGAAAATCGTTTCTGAAGTAGAGCAGCACTGGTTTTTACTAAAGCAATTAACTGTAGTAACATTTAATACATAAAATTTATTTAATTTAAAAATATAGCACATGTGCATACTATGTCTTATGCAGTACACTTTAGTACATAAGAAACATTTCCTTTAAAATTACTTTAATATTTTATCCGAAAATTAAATTAACAACAACACCTTACATATATAATATTAATTTCAAAGCTATTAGTTTAATTTTATTATTGAATTTTTCAATTAATTGAATCCCACAAGTAAACTTAAATATAAAATTGTATCGTATATCAAAGCTCATTTACAAGATTTTATACCCCATAGGCGTTACTCATAAAATATATTTTTTTAATTTATAAAAGGTTTATAAAACAAATTTCCATATAAATACTTACATATGTTACAAAAATGTATTGTTTATAGATGAGGCAGCATATATATTTGTTTTGTTTGCTTTTTGTTAAACCTGTTCGATAAACAGGTGGTCAAATACCTTTTATCGTTGACCACGTCGATCAATCATAGATCGGAGAGTTTAGTTATTTTCATTTTAATGAAAAAAAAATAAATAAAAATATTTATAACATTATCAAACAGTTGGAATCCATGGCATAATAACACATTAAGTAAGCCCAGTAGCACAGCTGACTGTTATTTTCTACATGTGTGATATTGAAGATTTTTCAAAGCACAGCAAACAGGAAGTAAACATTTAATAAATATTTATTCAAGCTTCAATTTTTTTATAAACATAAATATATAAATAAATATATTAATAAATAAATATATTAATAAATAAATAAATTAAGAAATATATATATATATGTATAATTGGTGTGAGTTCTTAATGAATGTGCCAGTGATGCCTAAAAATATATCAAAATTTAAAAAAGGACTAAAAAGTGTAAAAAGCACTAACGTGAAAAACTAATGAATATCCAAACGAGTGAAGTTTAACAATATTTGATATTTTCCAAGCTATTCTCTATTAGATGAAATATATCGGACGAAAAAGATATACTTTAGACCTGCTACGTCCACGCCATATGCACAATGTGAAAACTTTTATACAGAGCTTTTTTTTGCTTTCACACCAAAGAAAGCACAACAGCCAACCAGATCTCGGCTAGAACAAATTTAAGAGCTTTGAAAGCTGTTTACCTTAAGTGCAAATATCACAGCATGTGTGTTTGGACGTAGCTGCTTTAAACTGAAAAATTAAATACACCAAGTTTTTATTAAAGTAACCCTATCAGAGAATGTGTGGTTGACTACAAAAATAGTTAACTTATAGTTAACTTTTCTTAGACTGACTAAAAGCTAGCTGCAAAGTCATCCAGAACAAACCCAAAATTAACTATTAATTATTCTCAGCTACTTTAAAACTAATTTCAGTCTTATATTAACATTTTGCTGTTGTTATTTTAGATGGCAGCTTAGTCGAGTGGTAGCACGTTTAGTAAACAACGTGTGATGTTACATGTTCGAACCCCAGAAAAAATTTTTTAGTTTACTCACTACCAGATGATTTAAAAAAAGTCAACTTTAAGTTAGCTAAAAGTAGTGCAGAGTGAGACAATTGACTACCGCCTAATACATCGTAATGTTAAAATAGTCAGTTGATTACATTGCAAGTGTCAGTTAGTACTAGTTGCGAAATAGTTAGCTTAAAGTTACTTTAAAGTTAGCCAATTTCCGACAGGGAATTTTCAGAATTTACACAAATTTCTTAAAAGGTCTGCTTAGTGCTTTTTCTTAGTTTGGCATCGCTGTAATGTGCTTGTATAATAAAGAAATAAAAAATTTTGGTTTTAAATGAAATATTTTTAAATGTTTTTATGCAAAATATAATATAAATATTTTTTATGCAAAAAGGTGTTGCAGGAAATTATTATGAGGAATAATGAAGCCCGTTTACAGATCTTAAAATAAAGGTGACGTTAGCCGAACGTTACTGTAAGCGTCCCGCTATGAGCTGTAACTTTAGAAAACTTTTTTTTGTTCATTCTTTTTTTAGCATTATATTTTAATTAAATCAATTGGCCAACTCACAAAGTGATAGATCACTTGTCACATTGTCATAATATTTTAAATTATTTCAAGAAAAATTTAAGTTAAGAATGGTGGTGCTATATCGCACCTCCACTCAGAGACCAACTTGGGTCCATTGCATGTGCATACACTTGTAGCGGAATATTTGATATGCAATTTTTTCACTTCGGTCCAGGAAAGATTTTCGAGGTACTTATATCAATATTTTGATAACTGTTTTATTTATATATACACATTGCAAACCTAACATATAAGTAGTTGTGGATTGGTTGTTCTGCCCCACTTGAAATTTGTAAAATTTGGGAATTTTGAAAATTCTTGTGCAAAATTTTAAAATTTAATAGCTGAAACTTGCGAATTGAGCTTTCGGTGCGCTTTGTTGCATTTGTTTACAGAAGTACTAACGTGAGAAAATCCCACGCACATATGTATAACGAAAAACAAAAACATCTGACTACCCTTAATATATTCCACACACAATTAATGAACACACATATACGTCAAAATTTCAAGTGGGGCAGAACGCCCAATCCGCAACTACTCATATATTCTAACAGCCTTATTTATAAAACTTCTTAAGGCTTTATAAAGGATTTTAAGAAAAATTTTTTATGAAAATTTTTTTAAAAAAACCTTTATAAAGCCTTAATAAATTTTATAAATAAGGCTGTAAGACTTTAAAATATAAAAAATAATTAACTATCTTTTAATATATATGTATATAGTAATAAGATATGTAGAATAATATAACATACCCAAGAAAAGTCTCTTGCGCCATTCAACATAAAATAGTGCCACCAATGTGTTATAAATGTTACTTAACAACGTTATGAAATTCTGGCCCCTATTATAAGCAACTTTCGATATTCGACTGTAGTCGAAAGTGCTCTGATCAAACGATTTTTTTTTTAATTTGCAAAAATTTTAAGATTTTAAGCCCAAGAATCAAACAGACTAATGGAAATTAAAATACACTTGATCCTGCACAGTAAATTGAGGATTATCCTCCATAAGTGAATTATTTCGAAATGTTCAGTCCTTACGACTTCACATATACATAGTTTACAATTTGTGTTTGGTTGCCTAAAAATAAAAAAAAATTGCTTAACATTTAGATTTTTAATAATTTTTCACATTAAAATGCTGCATCGAAAGCAAAATTCAGTTCAACAGAAAATTCTTTGCTCAACGAAAAAAGAATTTGACATTCAATATTTGATGTTCAGTAGGCAGCGAAAATCTAATGAAACTTATAATAATGTCCTCTATTTTAAACAGATTGATAGTAAACTTCGATAAGCGTTTGCAGTATTTTCAAATAACAAAAACGATCAGCTGTTTCATTATGGGTCGTGGATGTTCGACCTTTAATATTAATAAACTTTTATATTGAATTAAAAGCGAATTAAAGAAGCTAAAAAATCCCTGTGAAAAAAATTGTATTTATTATTTATTTTTATATAAATTCCCCTTTATTATAAATTGGAACAAATATTGGAATTGGAAAATATATTCACAATAGAAGAAGTATGTATTTTCTGAAGGAGTCCACAAAAAGTTCGATCAAATATTACAAGCTTTATTCATCAAAAAATAATTCTGGGTTACAAAACGTTTAAGAAACAAATTTTCATACAAAATTTGTTTTGTAAACCTTTTCTAAACCAAATTTATTTTTCATGGATACGGCAGTAAAACCAAAAACAAATTATAGAAAAATTATAAAATACTTAAAGCTTGAATAAATGTTTATTAAATAAAATGTTAATCTGAATTTCTTGTCCTAAAAATAATTATCTATAACTGTTAATATACATTGAAAATATAATATTAAATTACGAGTAAAAATAAAGTGAACAAAACCAAGGAAAAAGTGAAAAAATTTAAGATTTCTGGGGAAAAATTATTCACGATTGCAATTTGGGGGAAATATTTCGAGGGCAAAACTATTCACGATAGCGGTGATTATTTATTATAGGGGGAATTTATTCACAATAGCAACAAATATTGGATTTGGAAAATGTATTCACAATACAAGAAGTAAGTGACTATTTCCTGAAGGAGTTTACCAAAAGTTCGACAAAATATAAAAATAATTATAAAATACTGTTTATTAAATAAAATTTTAATCTGAATTGCTTGTCTTAAAAATAATTATCTATAACTGTTAATATATAATGAAAATATAATATTGAAATTACGAGAAAAAATAAAGTGAACAAAACCAAGGAGAGGTTGAAAAAAATTCATGTGAAAGATATTGTTCAAGATTTGTGGGGAAAAATTATTCACGATTGCAATTTGTGGAAAATATTTCAAGGGAAAAACTATTCACAATAGCGGTGATTATTTATGATAAGGGGAACAAATATTGGAATTGGAAAAAATATTCACAATAGAAGAAGTAAGTGACTATTTTCTGACAGATTATAAAAATAATTATAAAACACTTAAGGCTTGAATAAATGTTTATTAAATAAAATTTTAATCTGAATTTTTTTAAAAATCTGTTTGGTCCAGGTGTGGTCTCTGTTAATCTAAACTTCAGCTTTATACGTGAATTGTTTTGATACATCGTAACATAATTTATTGAAAGATTTTCTAAAATGAAAACTCAAATTTACCAGCACTGGCTCACAACCAGCGTGACCATATTAGCTTATTTTGAGCTAAATTTAGCTTATTTGTTTCAGATTTAGCCTTAAAATTTTCATTTAGCTCTTAGCTTATTTTTTAGCTTTTTTTAAAAACTCATTTAGCTTTTTAAGCCTTTTTTTAGTCTAAATTGCGTGTTCTCTAAAAATATATTAAAAACATAAACAACTTATAAAAATTATAATTTTTTAGCATTGTAAAATAGTTTACAAAAAATACAAAATGTAAATTATACGACAATTTTATAACAGAAATGTAAAGAAGAAAAATAGTAGATAATGGCAGAATGGTTAGAATTCCAATGGAAAAAGTTAAATTCATATTAGTGGCCAAAACACTTTTTGAGTTTTTTGGGTGTAAAATTATTTGACTTGAGTTGAACGTTCATTCAGCGGCATCAATTAACTTAAAACAAAAACCTGAAATAGCCTTAAGCCTGGATAACACTATGTACCGATTTTCGTCGGGCCACCTCAATAAAGTCATAAGTAATAAGCCAAAATGGCATTATTACTCAATTAATTCTGGAATAAGTCTATATGGGCTTATTATCAATGCAGTGTGGCGCAATTATGTCCTTGTATTTCAAGTAGTCGATAAATTAGAGCAAAATCTTTACTTATGACTTTATTTCACTGATCTGACGAAACTCGGTACATTGTGCAGATAGTGTGATCCATGCTTTACCTTAAATAGCATTAATTCACTTAAAAAGCTTTCGTATTTTAGTATAAATGTATTTACATTTTTAAAAACTTTTTAAGATTATTTTGGGGAAGTTTTTGTTTTGTTCTTCATTAAATCTAAAATATAATAATTAATAAATAATTTCATTAAGCAAATATTCCATATGTAAAGAAATATTCTATATGTAAAGAAATATTCTATATGTAAAGAAGTGGAAAAAAGTTTAGCTTTATTTTCTAGCCTAAAATGTAACTTTTTAGCTTATTTCAGCTTTTTTTCAAACGTGATTTAGCTTAATATTATTTTAAAATCTGGTCACACTGCTCACAACAGTCTTGCCATTGTTACAAAAATATGTTTCAATCATTTATAATAATTTGCTGACCAATTTTTGGCAACAATGTTGGCGATCTTTTTATATTAAATTCAATAAATCTGTAAATGAGGTTAAAGTTTTGAAGTGTTCAGTAAAGTCTGAACCTGTCGGGAGAGACGGGTTTCACAAGTATAAGACGAAAAAATTAAATAAACGGGTCTTCTCTCTTTCCAGCTGTTGCTTCACTCTTGAACTATCCCTCTCAGCAACCTGCCAACCTAACCTAACCTGACCTAACATAACCTTATTTTTCATTGAAGCTCCAAGATCTTAAAAGAAAAAAATCATAAATAAATCATTTATCTAAATTATTTATTGTTACAGAAATAATATATGCATTTACAATTACATATTTTTTCTACTCTGTTCTCAACATTATTAAAATTGCTACATTTCTCATATTTAATTGTGCGGAAATCCCATGAAACCAACGCAACAATAAACAAACAAATAATTTATAAGCGCAATGACAATTTAATTTGTAACACAAATGTAAAACTTTAGAAATTGACACTATAAAGTTTATAAACTTGACCTTCGATTAAATGCTCATATCGAAATCTTAAAAAATACGGGTAAATAAATAATCAAACATACAAACATTGAAATTGAAATAGAAATTGAAATAGAAATAGCGCATGTTCAAGTAGACAACTGAACATACATACATACATACACACAATTCATATGGCAACACCATTAATGCGTGCTTGACATTTTTCCGTTCAAGTCATGCGTAATTTACTACAACAACAATTATAAGTGTTCTACGTGTAAACTGCATTTGTATTTTATGAAATAAGTAAGTATTTCATTGTCAAGGTGAATTGTTTTGAGAGAATTTTTTTTTATTATTAAATTAATTTATGCAGTTGGAAATATGTATGTATGTTTTTTTTAATTGTAACAATTTTTGTAATAAATAAAATAAAATATTCCATAAAGTTGTTCAAAGTCGGTACATTGCATTTTTGTGCAAAATCAAGAATTTTGTTTGAATGAATGTACTATAGAATATGTTTAGAATATAAGTTGAACTCAATGTAAAAAAAAAGTATGAATACCAAACATAAGATTGTTCTTATAACATGCATTATTTTCTAACAATATATTGTTATTGCAATATACAGTAGACACTCGTAAATTTGGACTCTGGAAAATTCTAATCCTGCAAAAATTGGAAGCAACATTTTTAATAAATTTCAAACTAACGTTTCTAATTTAAGGGTATTTTTACTTTTATGTTTATTTTTAACACTGACAAATTTTCTTTATAGCTTTTCAATTTGGCTTCCACAGAGTAAAACAAGTAAGAGTGCTATATTCGACTGCGCCGAATCTTGTATACCCTACACCGACCTACGTATATGTAGTATACAGATACATACATACATAGGTACATCCAGACAAAAAAACAGCTTAAAATCAATAAAACCCATATTGAATTAATAAGGAACATTAACGAAAGTCTAGTCATGTTGAAATTTCTTATTTCAATATGGAAAAATATTAATTTAGAGTATTAATTTATTAATTTTATTTATTTTTAAATACCTCAACATACATTTTCTGTTATATTGAAAATTGTTGAATTAATGTTTCGCGTTCTTATTTCTAAGTTGCAGCTTTTCCCTGAGTGTACATACATACATACATACATAATTGCTTTGTGAAAAAATTTATAATTTTTTGGTCTAGTGCAATTTTAGTAAGTGACATATAGATATGTGACGCGCAAAATAGAAAGGGACCTAAGGGTAAAAACCGTTTTTGTTCAGGAGAGCCATTTTAAAGATTTAAATACGAGTATCTTTGGTGTACCATCACTAAGCGTGTTGGTATTGGTCTCATTTGAAAGCGACACATCTCATGACGTCAGGAACGTGTTGGTCAACCTTGAAAACGCGCGTAGGTCGTCCCTACCTCTTGTTTTGTGTAGTTGGTTTTTACTGTTTTCTACCTAGCGCGCTGTTTCCATGAGTTTGATATCAATTTTGCTCGCGTTTTTTCGAATCCAGGTTTATTTTCTGAAATTATTAATTGTGAATTATAATAAATACTCATTTATAATTCTTTTAAATCGTGAATAGTGTTAGTGCGAACAATTTTTCAATTTCATAAAACGCGCATATCTCTGGGAGGGAACACTTTTGGGGCATAGGATTGGTCTCATTCGATGCTCAGATGTTGTCCACATCAAAAAAAAATGAAAATTGTTTTTTTTTACCCCTAGGTCCCTTTCTCTATGCGCTGTAACATATAAAAAAATCTTGAGTAAAAATCTTCCTAAAACATGAAATATGTTTAACTGAAAAACAATTATTTTTGGTTATATTTTTACCAAAAACTTTTTCTCAATTTCGAACCCTGGAACTATAACTTTGATTTTTCTAATTTTTAATGCTAATTTATTTATTTCTAAAATATAGAATATAGTTAATTACCAAAGAAACAATTAGTTTTATTTCATTAGGTTTCTATAACAGAAAAAGTTTAAGTTTACCAGGTCTGGAGCTATATTTTATATTTTTGTAATTTTTATGTTAAACTATTTCTTTCTTTGTAAACAAAAAGAAAACAATAATTTGACCTAGTAACTATTACATACATATACAAAAAAAATTAAATTTTCCAGCCCTGGAATCATCCTTTTAGATTTTTTCTGACTCCTTATACTAATTTTATAGTTCTTAAAAAAATATATTAAGTATGTTAAGTGAACAAAGAAAAAAGGAAATTAAAAAAATTGCATTACATATTTAGTTACTTTAGTATGCAGAAAAAAAGTAGAAAGTTTCCAGCTCTGGAGCTGTGGGTTTTTTTCGAATTCTGTACACCAAACTTTTTTTTCCAAAACATAATATATATATAATTTATAAAGAAAAAGAATAAACTTAATTAGACCTATATATATATCACAAAAAATGTAAGCTTCCCAACCCTGGAATTAACCTTTTAGATTTTTCTGATTTGTTACACCAATATATTTCTTGTAATAATAAAAGATATTTTTCATTTATAGAGAAAAAGGAAAAATTTATTTTAGTAGGTTACTTTCATATATAACAAAAAAAGTTGAAGTTTTCCAACCCTGTAAACTTATTTTTTATATTTTTTATTATTTATTTTTTTAATACCAATTTTATTCGTACTGAAATATAAAATAAGTTTATTTAACAAAAATAAATAAAAATTTGTTTTAGCTAGTTTAAATTTTCCAGCTCTGAAACCATCTGCTTGATTTTGCTGATTCTCAATACTAATACATTTCGGACTATTTCTGACACATCAGTTCAAGACCGAAGTCTCTAGCTTTTCTGGGAGCTTCGGAAAACCGATTTCACGTACAGACAGACGGACAGACGGACATCGCTTGTTCATCTTCCCTATACATAAGGATCCAGAATATACAATGTAGAAATTTTGGTGACAATTGAAACAAGCGTACTCGTCATAGGACTTGAGAAAATGGGAGTGTTAAAAAAAGTAGGGCGTAGTGTATGGTGAAAAGAAGATATATCGTGCAAATGGTTACATATTCACCATTTTCGCGATGTATCTAATATATTGAAAAATGACAAAATCTCGATTTAAAAAAAAAATAATGAGTTAGGCGGTTTCTATATTAAGGTAACTATGTTGTTTAGTATTTTCTATACGCTGCATTACATTAATGCCAATTTATCAGAAAATGTCCAACCAAATTCTTTAAAAAAAATTCGAATTATATAAAATCTACCATAAAGTAATTGAGAATTACTAAACATCTTAAAAGTTTCAACAGACATCACAACATGCTTCGTTATAACTCGTTCTAGTTATTGGAACTCGTTACATACATACATACACACATCCTGTTTTATGTATGTATATAGATTAGTTCATCCAGTTCAATAGGGGGAAATATTACGAATATTATATATTGTATGTACTACGAATATTTTTTTTGTTTAGTATGTCTATATAAGAAAGACTCCGCTAGGGCATGTATTATGTATTACGAATATTTTTTTTTGTAGTATATATATATAAGAAAGACTTGGCTGGGAAAGACAATGAATCGATAAAAATGGAACGTCAAGTCACTCTGGAACAAGTCCCGTAACTATACTTAGATAATAACCTAAGCTTAACAGGTGTTTATACTTTTGAAATATGAGTGCCTCTGTGGTCGAGTGGGTAGTGTGCAAGCCTGTCATGCACGAGGTTGTCAGTTCGAATCCCAAAAAATATCTGCTCAAAAATAAATTATAATTGATTTTTTTACAATAAAAATTACATTTTTAAATAATTCATATTATGCTACACCGAATAGGTCCCTGTGGGATAGCTCAGTGACAAGTCAAAAGGCGTATACAAAGTATCAATTAAGCACATCCTAGGTCATCCCCATGTAAAAGTGACTGGTCCGCTTCATTGGAAGTGGTAGAACTCGGACTGATCCCTATTACTTAAAGACCGATCACGTGACTAGTCTAATGTCAGTTCCACTTCCTGCAGGGTATATACTTTATGGATCGTTTTTTTATTAATATTGTGGAAATTGCATACGGAATGTCAAACCTTTACCATTTTTGGTGAAGGGTATAAAAAAAGGGAATCTCATGTAACTTGCGTAATTTTTGTTAATTAGTGTATGAAATTGGAAATGCTGCAATATTTAAGTGAAATAAACGTAAAAATAATAATCGAGGAAAACGTTCAGCTCTGGATTTTAACCTAACAAAATCTGTTTTTTTTCGTTTGTTTTTATTAAAAAAGTATTTTTTGTGAATTTCTAAAGTTGACAGCTGTTAGTTGCCATATGGAACAATAGTTTGGCAACGCAACTAAAGCTCAATTTGCCATCATCCATAATCGAGTCATAAATGTATTGCAAGTTTGTTTCTTAACTCTTTCGTTTTGTTCACACTACGCCAACGCACTACAGTGATATACGGCGACATTCATTCATTCTTACGAGCATGATTAGTTTATTATAGTTATGTATGTATGTAGTATATATTTTGTTTTATTGCCAATTAGGTGTATAATAAACATAATAAATTTATTAAATGGCCAAACATAATAACATAGTTTGAATGTAATATAATTATTTAGAAATACACACCCAAAGCAAGACAATAATTAAATTAATGATGATGAGCTTATATTCAAATGTACACTTACTGCTATACTCGTATCTACACAGAGAATAAGTATAAACTTGCCCCAGTGCTTATAATTTTTTTTTATCTTTATCTAATTTTGGTCTTAATGTTATTTTATGCAAATGACCTTTAAAGCTACATACGAGTACACACAGTGTATATGCCTAGATTTATGTAATAAAAATACAAAAATATAATTTAACAAACAAAATATTTGAAAAAAAATAAACACCAAAACAAAAGGAAATATTAATATAATAATGTGATTAAGCCCATGATTTCTTATATTTTTTTATTTAACACATAAACATCAATATTATATTTTTGTTGTTCTTTTACGTTGATTTCCATCAAACAGTATCATAATGTTTAGGAAACTTATAATTTGTTTATCAATAGGTTTTTAATAAGCTTCAAAACAATAAATCAAATAGCAATTTATTATTTATGGTTAAAGTTAAGGTTCTATCTATACGCTTGATTTCTAAGTTAACATTAGCTGGTAAAGTTTGAAAAGTATACAACAATTCAATAATGACCTTCAATTCCAGTATTATTGGTATATGAATGTGATTTCTTAAATTTTAAAGAAATTCTATGTATTTTTTTGTTGTAGAGTATTAAGCAAGACTTGTAATTAAAACGAAACCAGCTAACCACAAAGTGCCAATAATCAAGATGGTCAGTAAGCAGTTAGTCCCAGTTCACACTAGTCAAGTCTTATTGCTAAGCTTATAACTTTTTCTTCTTTGAACTTTCGTCGGCGTTCACACAATGCAAGTCTTATTTTTCAGCTGATATTTTTTATGCATACTTTTGTGTATGCATGTGTGCTTTTTAGGGTTTCGTACACCAAAGGTGAAAAGAAACCCTATTGTTTTCGCTACGCTGTCCGTCTGTCCGTCACACGGTATTTTCTCGAGAACCGTAAGAGCTACGGACCTGAAATTTGGACACAGTGTGTAGACCCTTGGCCGCTACAACAACAAATACATGAGAGTTGGAAATTAAAGGGTGTGCCAAAACGAGCAACGAAAAATGTTAAAATCCTATGTAATATACATACAATTGTATGTATATGCACTTGAAATTTGTAAAGTTCGTATATTTTTATACAGACTACAACAACTAATACTAAAATTTAAAAAAATTTAATTAAAGGGTGTACCATCAGTTAATGTAATTTCGACTATGTAATTTTGAAAACTTGCTGTATCTTGGAAACTGTAAGAGCAAACTTCCTGAAATTTTCAAAAACGGTAAAACAAAAAAATCTCAAAATTATAAAATCGCCAAACCGAAAAAAAATCGCCAAAATCAAAAAAAAAATCGCCAAAACGAAAAAAAGCACCAAATTAAAAAAAATTTCTAAATCGAAAATAAATCGCGAAAAACCGAAAAAATCGCCAAAATGAAAAAATCGCCAAAATGAAAAAAAATCGCCTAAATGAAAAAATCGCCAAAATGAAAAAAAATCGCCAAAATGAAAAAAATCGCCAAAATTAAAAAAAATCGCCAAAATGAAAAAAACTGTCAACATTAAAAAAAAATCGCCAAAATTAAAAAAAATCGCCAAAATTTAAAAAATCGTTAAAACGAGAAAAAAGAGAAAAATAATAAAAAAAAACACTGAAAAAACGTAAAAAACACTGTATTAAAAAATGCTCAAAGCCCAACGTACGGAACCCTTCGTGCGCGAGTCAAAGTCGCACTTTACTGAATTTATTTAACATTATGAATGAGCAAGCAAAACGTATTAAAAGTACATGAAGCTGAGTACTCGTTTATTTTTTCCTCGTCTCCCTCTCCGACAAACTAATCAGCTTAGCAATAATACTTGTATAGTGTAAACTAAAACTTAATGACGAAATTTATAAACATTTTCTATCAAGCATACTTTTGAAATCACGCGAGTGAATTTTAGGTGTTCTTAAACTCACTAGATTATAGCTGATGTTAACAACAACTCTCTGCCCAAGTAGATAGACATTGACGCTTAAGAAGTGCTTGGTGGGAAAAATATTGGCTTGTCTCCCAGCTAAGTTGAGTTTAAATTCTCTTGAGTTATAAAATATTCCATTCTATAAGAATTAAAAAATAGGGAACTTGAGCCTGATTAAGAAACTATGACGTTTTTGAATAAAAATTATGAAATATTATTATTACTCGTACCTTGAAGTCAAATATTTATACATAAATTACCTTTTAGCCACGAATTCGCTCGCGTACTTAAAATTTATGAATATTTTGTTGTTTGTTACTCACTGATAATGCGATAAAAAGGGAAAAAACAGACTAAAAACCGGGTTTAAAACTGGTTAGGCACAATCAAGTCCGAAACATAAATTACCCTAAACAGCCCAAAAATGTGTTTTTCAGAAATAGAAAAGAAATGGTTCCGAACCGGATAAAAAATATTCTTTATTTAACGCTGGTAATGTAGCGGTTTAGCGGATTGGGTGTGAAAGCGAAACTCACTTTTACATTTATAATATTAGTAAGGACCACAAAGCGTCTAGACGAGACAATTTTTTGTTATAACCAGGACTCGGGTTTTAGTGACCTAAGAAATACGAAATAAATTCAGTAAAGTGCGAACTAATTGTTTCGTACTGACACTGGATATTTAATACTATACTAACTTTAGCCTATATAATCGGCCATGTCATAGAGTTCAATTCCGTTCGGAAACGGAGTTCAATACTCTCTAATTTTGTAGGAGCTGGTGTCTAAAAAAGAAAACATAAATACGGGAATTTGTCAGGTGTGTCCAGGCTGTTGGGGGCGCTGGTACGGTGTTATACTGCGGCTAGGGCTCGGCATTTTGAGGTGGACTAGGAAACGATATTCAAGTCTGTGACATGGCCGAATATATAGTTTTGGAAGTTTTTTGTTCTTGGGATTTTTTTCGGTTTTTTGCTTATTTTTGTTTTGAGTTTTTTTTCTGATTTTGGTGTTTTTTCGTTTTTGGCGATTTATTTTAGTTATAGAAATTTTTTTTTAATTTTAGCGCTTTTTTCCGTTTTTTGTGTTTTTTTCATATTGGCGATTTTTTTTCATTTTGGCAAATTTTTCGGTTTTTGGCGATCTATTTTAGTGATTTAGCGATTTTGAAGTTTTCAATTTACACACAACTAAATGGAAAAAGAAAATTTTATTTTGCTTTCAAGAGTTAAGCAAATATGGTATTTGTATGAAATTTTTACACAATATGAGGAACGATATGAGTATTAATTCTGCATCATTAACTCGGAAATTCCATTTTTTTTGAGTAATGACCTTCTTTGAGTAAATGAGCGATATGTACATATATATATTTTTTAACTTTAAAATCGCTCATGCATTAAGTTAAATATGAACAAAAATAAACAATAACATGCCTAGAAATATTTGTGCTTCAATGTGAGTAGAAAAAGTCCTTGATTGTAATATTAATTTACTGCAAAGTGATTCACACAAGCAAAAACTTCACAACACATCCCTCTAGCCAGCCTAGTGCCATATGTCTCTATGTCAACACTATTTTCTCTAGCGACGATTGCACTAGTTGAAATGTCGACAATTTTCCTTTTATGCGCGAGTAGAGATACGTTAGAGACAACAGTTCTAATTTATTTCTGTTAATATTGCCAATAGTTAGTTTTTATTTTTTATTATGCTATGCAATAATGTTAAAAACTTACGTACATATGTATGTAGGTATGTATGTATTTAAGTTTGTTGGCCCAACCCTTATTAAATTGTAGACGAGGGTCACTAAAGTGTACTAGTGTGATTCTTTAGTTCAAATGTCTCCATATGGTCGTAAATGAATAGTGCTAAAGTCTACTGGTAGATTTTCAATTACAACCTTATGTTATATGTCAATAGGCAATTACATTGGCTGCGGTACACCTATTCAGTTGTACTATTGACAATGTCACTAGTAAATCACTACAATTTTACTATTGATATGGAGCGAGGAAATATCGATATTGCAGACTGGAGCTCCTCAAATTTACTAGTGAATCTTTGGATCCAATGTCTCCATGTGGTCCCAAAAGAACTACTTAGTCAGTATTGCTACAGTCTAGTGGTGGATTTTCAATGATAAGCTAATGTTAAATGTCAATAGATAATTACATTGGCTGGGATACACCTGGTCAGTAGTACTACTGACAATGTCACTAGTAAATCACTACAATTTCACTATTCGCATTTTCTGCAGGGATACTACATACATATACGTATGTATACACACTTCAATACGATGTAATATTATTCTAATATTAAATAAAAACAATACTAATTTGTTAATATTTTGACCTACAATTTGCCACAAACAGTGACACCAATAAAAGTAAAGGAAATCCTGAAAATTTTGAATGCATTTAAAAAGATAAATATATTTACATACATATATGTAAATGCAGGAAATTCTACACATAAGTATACTCTACGTGTTCCTTTTCAGTTAAATAGAAGCTCGCATTTATGTAGTCTTAATAATAAAATATAATGAAAATATTGTAGTAATATAAGTATGTATGTATACAGTTAAACCTCTCATAACCGGACACTCAACGTCGTGGTATTTTTGTCCGGTTATTAGAGGTGTTCGCCTATGAGAGTGGTACACATTATTTTATTTTAATTTTGAATCTACAAAACTTGTCCGGTTATTAGAGGGGTCCGGTTATGGAAGGTGTCCGGTTATGGAAGGTGTCCGTTATGAGAGCTTTCATTGTATACGTATTTTTTAATTTAAAAAAACTGCAATTTTAACTTATTGCATCGCATCAAGTTGTAGAAAATTAGCATTTCTCAATATAAATCTAGTCATATTATGTTTTATATATAGCAGAATATATAATATACATATTTCCAGGCAATTTCAACCTTCCCACCTCAAATAGAAATATCTAACACCTCTCCTAGACTTTGTATTACAAAGTTTGTAGGTACAACGATTCCCCCACTAGTCATTTAATTAAAATACTTATTATTAATTCCACTGCAATACACAGCTTGAAAATATATATTTGTGTATGTACGTACATATATATTTATGTGAGAATCTGTCCTAAAATTTCATTGGAAAACAATCCTAATAATGTAAAAACATAAGACAGAATAAAAACATAAGACTGAATAACGGGGCCGATCAAACGGTTCAAAATGGTTATGTTGATGTATACTAAATTAAAAAGACATGTGCTTTTTAATAAAATTAATTCATCTATATATACATACATATGCATATATCGTTAGCTAAAATGCAAAAAGGCGTAACTAACAAAAATATAATTTTACAGGAGAAACAAAAAACTAAACAAAAAACTGAACAAACGTGTAGTTAATTCCCCTTGTTATTTGTTAATAAAAGCATAATTTTTTATCGCAAAGGTGTAATATTTTGTCAAGACATGTAGTTTAATGGCATTCATAATAATCAATCAAAAACTCGATTTTGAATTTTTTGTTAGTTACGCCTTTTTGCATTTTAGCTGACGATATATATGCATGTGTGTATATATTTATACACAGCCATACATACATATTCGCGTATGTGTATTAATTTGTATAAGAAGCCAATTGGTGTTCGGCACTCTGGTGCTGCTTTGGACAGCTCAGACATATTATGATATTCTAATCGTAAAATACCTGATCAAACACCATATTTAACATATTTAGGGCGACTTTTTTGGTTCGAGATTAAGATTAGTTTATTTCTCTAATGAAGATTAAGGTTAATTTAATCTGTAATCTTGAACTCAAAAAGTCGCCCTTAAAGTAATACATGCGTTTAACCACGTTATCAAGAGTGTACGTAATGTACATGAGTACATACATATGTATGTATGTATGTATGTATGTGTGTACATATGTACACTGTAACTAAAACTTAAGAAAAAATTTGAAATTTCAATTTAATATTCTAACTAAATAACCCTACGTCTACACCTGATATATTTTTATCATAACAAAAGTCAAATTTTATATTGAAAAAAATTTTTTTTTGTGTTAGCTCTTTTTTCTATATGGAATTTGAAATTTGTCATGATAAAAATATATCACGTGTAGACGTAGGGTAACATAACAGGTATTGTAGGTGTAAGGTTTTCAATTAAAACTTCAAATTGTGAATAGCTAGCTGGTTAGTCTAAACAAGATTTTTTTCATTATTTATGAATTTGTGGCCAAACGTTCATGCAATTAATAGCGCTTCAGTGATTTTGATTGTTAGCAGGCCTTGTTTCATGAACTCGGATATACAAAAGTATGTACATATGTATGTATGTAATTTTGTACATCATTCGTCAAGTACAATATGGTTGAAAATCATTTAAAACTACAGACATCCATATGTATGTATGTAGTACATATTATATGAAATATGTTTGTACTCGTATATTGCAAACATAAAAATAGTGTAAATTTATTCGCTGTAAATTGCTCAAGGACAATTCAGATTAGGGATGTAACGAATGTTCGCATTCGCAAATAATTCGCTTACTTTTGCTATTTGCATTCGATTTTGCATTTGCTAAAATGTATGCGAATATTTAAAGCGAATACTAAAGACAAAAGTATTTGAAATATTTTCCTGTTTTTGAAAAAGAAAAAACTGTTAAAACTTTCGAAAAATGGTAAGCACATCATTACTTCGTTAAAAAAAATTTAAATGCAAAAATATTAACTAATCCTTCTTTGTTGTAAATTTTTTGCGAATCAAGTGCCACTGATATTATTTCGCATGAAAACTTAAAATGTTGAAGATATATTTCATATGTTTTTCCCAAGATGAACAGAGTACTACTTCTGGAAAAAATTTTCATGAACAATTCATTCCAATTTTTCTTAATATGTATTTTGGTAGCATTTTACAGGAAATATTGAACTTAGGGCCAAAGTACAAATGGGTTGATTGCCTAACATTTTGTAAATTTATTTTTAATTATTATCTATACTTATTGTAATATGATTTCATTTCTTTCAGTTTAACAATTTTTATTTCTAATAAATTAATAAATATTTGCTGAATTCAAGACTCAAGTAGATCTATGTATACAACACAATTTCATGTTCTTAGATAAATTTACATATTTTCATGTGATTTTTTTAACGTATTGTAATATTTGCATTCGCTTTCGCAAAAATTAAAATGTATTATTCGTTTTCGCATTCGCATTCGCTTAACTGGTATTCGTTACATCCCTAATTCAGATAACAAAATAACTTTTAACTACTTGATAGAAAATTACAAAATAAATTGCAGAGTTAAGAGTGCATAGATACATACCGATTTTGAGACGAGTGGAATGTTTCAATATTCTTTGCTTCAATAATTTCTATATTTCTGATGCAAACGTGATGATTTCTTATACAAATGCTAAGATAACTGAGAAACTTTGTTATTTTCCCTAATGTACACATTGTTTTAGGCCAGTAGGCTTAATCAACACTTTTTTATTGACTTCCATTTTTTAGGCAAATAAGCTTCATGTTTTTATAGATTCACTTAATGGACAACCAATCTTTTATTATACCAAATACATGGTTAATGGTCTTCGCCAATTAATATTTTTATGCCTGAATACACTTTTATTTATTTATTTATTTCATAAATACTTTACAAAGTAAATTTTTAAAGTATTTTAGATAGAATACACTTTTGTTTTTGCAAATTAAGATGGAAGTCATTTCTAGAACCATTTTTGTGTGCAATAACGCGGGAAAACTGAATTGAAATGTCAAATTAATTTCTTATAAAGTGTGGCATTATTGCAATAAAACCCGTTATAAATAACATTTTTACATCCAATTTATTTATCAGATTAAGTAAGAGGACAAATTTCCTTTTCTTCTATTATTTTAAAGAAAATACTTCTATCCCCCACAATATCCTCTTATGGTTTTATTCCAAAATTCCTATTATTTTTGTACTGCAGAATTGAATACTACCATGATGCCACCTTGTATACAATTTAGTTGCCATACTTATTGTAATTGTGAAACAAATTTTCTGTATGGCAGTGCTATTCAAAATATGCACAATAATAAAAAAAAAAAGTTATTGTGAATTGTTGAATTAATTAATCATTATTATCTGACGTAGGAAAATAAACAAAAAATATTGTACGTACATATTCTTTGTGATATTTCTGTTCATCCGACCTTATTCGGAATTAAAAATATATGTAGCAATAAATACAAATAAAAATGGAAATAGCAAATACCTACTACAGTAAAGATGAATATGTCGAGACGGTAAGAATTTTGTTGAATAAGCAGTTTCCTTATTGTCCAAATGGGTGACCTCATCGTTGTAATGAAATCAAAATTTCTAGGCTTCCGGTAATAAGGTGAGTCGCCAGACAATTTTATGTGGTTCACAAAACATTGTATTAAATGGCAAAGTTATAGTTCAAAGTGGTTCTATAATCAGGGGGGATTTGGCGAATGTGCGAACAGGGCGTTACTGCGTTATAAGTAAAAATGCGGTTATTCGACCGCCTTATAAACAGTTTAGTAAAGGAATCGCCTTCTTCCCCATGCACATTGGTGACCACGTATACATTGGTGAAGGTGCGGTAGTATCTGCAGCTGTTATTGGATCGTTTGTGTATATTGGAAAGAATGCTATAATTGTAAGTATTTCCGATTTAGTAACTTTTTTTTCGAGTCGTTAGTTTTCATGTTCCTATAAATTTTTAGGGTAGGCGATGTGTTTTAAAAGACTGTTGTATTATTGAAGATGGGGCTGTTTTACCCCCAGAAACTACAGTAGCTAGTTATATGCGCTACACGGCTAAAGGAAGCATTGAAGGTGGCCAAGGAAATCCTAATTTCGTGCCAGCTGCCATGCAAGACCAAATGGTTGATTTCACAAAATCTTTTTATGAACATTTTATGCGTTTGCCTCAAGCATCTTAAATTTATTCCTTGTAACTTATATATCTTTTCTTAAAATAAAATTTTAAAATCTAATCTATTAACCCTGTTTCAACTTCATAAGCACTGTGTCCCATTTCAAATATTGGCCCCGATAGCCCGGTACGCAAAGCTATTTCGCAAGCTGTTTCCTCCGAGTTGTTCAATGCGTTGGCATTTATATTCTGATTCATTAACAGAACTACAGCCGTATTTCGGCAGTTTGAAACAGTAGCAGTTACATGTAAGGGTGTTTGTTGTCCTTCTGACCCAGCATTAACATCAGCTCCATGTTGGAGCAATAATAGAGCACATTGAGCATTACTCCATTTGCATGCCGAATGCAACGGAGTCCAGCCCATATTTGTTTTAGCATTTGGATCGGCTTTATATTGTATTAGAAGCTTTGCTATGTCTTCAAAGTTATTATAACAAGCTCGATGTAAGGGTGTATATCCGTCGTTATCTATAGCAGTTACAGCATCTGGGTCTAAACGTAAGATTTCTTTTACTTCACTGAGTTTATTTTCATTAACTGCCCACAAAATCATACGTTCAATACTGGCTACAAGAATAACTTGTTAATCAGAAGCCAATTTATTTTCTATAAAAATTTACCTTGAGGATTACGATCTTCTTCAATAAGTTCATCGGCATCGTCATCCCAACCACTGACGTGCATACCCCGTGGAACTTTGGCATAGCGCAATTTTTCAAATTGTGACTTTTCATCGTCTGAGTCGTAGTCAGTCATTTTATAAGTTTAATATTAAACAATTCACTTTTATCGAAGAATAAATTCAGGAAACTAGAAATGTTAGGGACCGTTTTCTAGAAATTGTTTACATCAGAAACCAATCACGATAGTCACAGGGCAGCCCCAGCTGTTAATAAAGTTTAGCTGGCACTAAACTTTTCTTATCCCCTACACCACTGTTATGAAGTTGTATGTACATATATCGTCACCTTAAAGACAAAATAACCTATCTGCGGTTTTCAAAAGTTTACAGGAGAGGGAAAAAACGATATTAAATTTTAAAGTATTTGCAATATTGAAACGAAAACTACATATGTTGATCAAAATAGACCCAGAAATATATATATATCAGTTGAGAAACTTTTGTTTTTCTAAACACAGCTTATGTTATGTCACTTAGGTTATTTGGAATTGTAAAAATCTGAAATCAAATAACCTATCAGCATTACTAACAGTACTAAATAACAATTTCTTTATACTCTCTTTTTTCTACAGCCTAGACGAACGACTTCAGTATAAAATTTATATGAAAAGCACTAATATTTTTAAGTAATTTTCATACACATTTTCTACACGAGTCGTCTGCCTGACTTGTAGAAACTGCACAATAGTTTATTTTACAGGTTTAAGCAAAAAAAAAGTACTTAATGTTAAATTACACTATGCAACAAAATTAAACTTGTATCGTGATTTTTGATGATTTATTTTTCTCTTTTTTAGTGCGTAACGGTCCTCTAGGTACCGTTTTAGTCATTTGTAATATTAGATATTCAAAATTTTGCACACATATGCGTTATGATATAGGGAATAATATCCATAAAAATTTCAATTTTGAAATCTTTAAGATGACGATATATAATATACACAAATATATATATATATGTATATAATAATATATATATATATATATATATATATATATATATATATATATATATATATATATATATATTATATATTATATATATATATATATATATATATATATACATATATATATATATTTGTGTATATTATATATCGTCATCTTAAAGATTTCAAAATTGAAATTTTTATGGATATTATTCCCTATATCATAACGCATATGTGTGCAAAATTTTGAATATCTAATATTACAAATGACTAAAACGGTACCTAGAGGACCGTTACGCACTAAAAAAGAGAAAAATAAATCATCAAAAATCACGATACAAGTTTAATTTTGTTGCATAGTGTAATTTAACATTAAGTACTTTTTTTTTGCTTAAACCTGTAAAAGAAACTATTGTGCAGTTTCTACAAGTCAGGCAGACGACTCGTGTAGAAAATGTGTATGAAAATTACTTAAAAATATTAGTGCTTTTCATATAAATTTTATACTGAAGTCGTTCGCCTAGGCTGTAGAAACGAGGGGTATAACTGTTATTATTTAATGTATATAATATTCATATGTATAAAGAAATTGTTATTTAGTACTGTTAGTAATGCTGATAGGTTATTTGATTTCAGATTTTTACAATTCCAAATAACCTAAGTGACATAACATAAGCTGTGTTTAGAAAAACAAAAGTTTCTCAACTGATATATATATATTTCTGGGTCTATTTTGATCAACATATGTAGTTTTCGTTTCAATATTGCAAATACTTTAAAATTTAATATCGTTTTTTCCCTCTCCTGTAAACTTTTGAAAACCGCAGATAGGTTATTTTGTCTTTAAGGTGACGATATATGTACATACAACTTCATAACAGTGGTGTAGGGGATAAGAAAAGTAATATATATATATATATTATATATTATATATATATATATATTATAAATATATACATATAATTTTCACTATATATACATATATATATATATATATATATATATATATATATTATACATATGTATATACATATAATTTTCACTTGATTGAAGTGGGTTTCATCAAAGCAATGGTGGCTTCTAATATTAAGTTTGATCTTTTTGAATAACTCTTGTATTATTATTTTGTTCAATATTTTTCTACTGCTTTGTGTAGCATCTTCAGGAAGTAAATAATTATGTATGTAGCATATTCATGAAATAATTAGACGTAATTATTTCCTGAAGATACAGCACAAATGTGTAGCGAAATATAGAAATAAATAAAAATTAAATAGTTTGTGTTGACTGATATTTAAAAAACCCGACCTTGTGCTCAGATATAAAAATTAATTGAATTTTGTTACAAGCAAAAGGGTAGCTAACAATACCTCACATTTTATAGCGATCAATTGACATCAATCAAAATACAATCCAGAAACATACATACGACTTATTGTGAATGACTCCAAAAATTATACAATGCCAACACATTAAGAAGGTAGGTAATTTTTGCATAGGTGCTATTTCCTTAGGGAAAATTACAAGAAAAATTTCAGATATTGTGTTTGACGTTAAGAGATACAATAAATTCGCTAACGCATACACCTATCACTCTAAATATAAGCACAATTTCACAGCTGACTCTAGGCATAAAGTAATATTTTTTACCGAAGACGGAATAATATCGCGAAGTAATATAACAATAAATAAATAATTTCAACAATAAAAGAGATATTTACATTTTCTGTGTCGAAATGAGTAGCGATAACAGCACATCGTGTCGTAAGTTGCAAGATATTTTTCTCGAAGGATGGGAAATATACGAGTTTCTCGATGAAACCACCATAAATACAAATGGCACCGAATTTCAAGTGAGCTTTAAAAAATTTAAATTTAGGAAAACCTTTTGTTACAACGATCATTTGATTTGATAATAGCACAAAGTAAAACTGGGCATGGAACAATTTGAAATGGCCACTACAATTGTTAGTCAAATTGGAATGTTTAGCTCCAATGAACAACTCGACGAAGTCCCAACAGAATCGCTGCAGTATCTATTACTTCCATATTTCTTGGGGAAGTTAGCCTTGCAACGCAGGGAACTGGATCGAGCAGATGCATTACGTGTGGCTGAAATATATTTCCGGTATGTACACATGTTGTACAAAGAAAATGTACATGAAAGAGGCAAAGCTTATAAGGGGGCATTCTCGAAGATGAAAAAATTCCATTAATATGTCTAGGATAAATGTCTCTCGGATATTACGGTAGCAATGATTTTTTTATAGTGAGAATAAGTAAGCTAGGGGAGCTTAGCTTTATCTCGCCAAATCTATATTTTTTTAACAACCCGCGAATCGATTAACTTTGCGGAAAACACCCATAGTCTTATGTCGGAAATCGAACCCATGACCTCTGGACTGAGAGGATAGCATCGCTACCACTCAGCCACAGGGGCTCCCTGAACATATGTACATATATTTTTAACTGGATTCGACTTCTGTCATCCCGTGCAAAAAAAACTTTGCAGAAGCTAAAGTGCTATAAGCAAAATGCATTACAGGTTGCATAGTTTTAGGCTGTTTTTATGTAAATTCCTGACATATGTCATTTACTTCAATATCGTCAAAACTTGAATAATTTTATTTGTTTAGTTAGTAATACAGAAATAATCCTCTTCGTTATGCATATTGCGTAAAAATTTCTTACAAATATCCATAATTGTAGAACCACTGGAACCACATTTGAGGTATAAAATTAATTTGGACTTGTGCCGATTATTCGATTACTGATATTTTGCAAACAGGGAGGAAAGCGTTGCCACACGCAAATACGGGGAAAGATTTTTTTTAATAAAGTGAAAATGTGTAATTTGTATTGTTAAATAATAAATGCAATTGATTATGTTCTGAAGATATTTTATTAATCGCATTTTTAGTTATGGTATTCCAAGTAAATAAGCGAAATATGGAATAGTGTCTCCCTTGAATAATGATTTTCTGCATAACTCTCCTTTAGCCTTTCATGTAGAAAACCTTTAAACCTTTTTTGTAAAACTAGTTTTTAGTTAAAGTAAATGAGTGATATATTTATTTACGAAAAAATACCTTAAATACCTACATTTGTAACCGATATTTTCAGAGATTTTCTACAACGTTGTCATGAATATGAACTTTGCGATGATCCTAAACCTAAAAAAAGTGATGAAAACCCAGATAAAGCTGGTGGATGTATAGATACCCCACAGCAATTAGTCGCATCAGCTGTATCGCGCAATAATAAAATCGCTCAGTATAAACGAAAAAAGGATCTGGAATCTCAGATCAAACAACTAAAAATTGCAGTCAAAAGCAGCACTGTTGATGATGAAGTCAAAAGAGATTTCTTTATAAAATATATAAACAAAAGTATTATTGACGCCACTGAAGAATTGCAAAATGTTGAACTGGAAAAGAGTGTAGTTGAAATGAGAAAACAGCGAATGGCCGAGTTTGGTACAACGAAAATGGATGATTTTGGTTTGCCGCCAACAAATTCTCTAGAATCTGATGCCGGTGCAGGTCCCTCTCACGGACACGGTCATTCTCATTCACATGGAGCAAGACACATGCATATGCCTCCAAAACCTAAGCCAATGCAACCATTTATTATAACTAAAGACGCTGCTCAAAAAGCTGTCTTCGGTCGCGGTTATCCCAGTCTTCCTGTCATGACAGTCGATGACTTCTATCAACAACGTGTTGAAGAAGGTATATTTCCAGATGCTGAAAAAATGCATCATATAAATGAACAAAAGGCTATTGCTGCTGCACAGGATCCCGAAATTCAAGAGGAAGAAGAGAAGGCCGCTATTGAACAACAAATTGAAAACGATGATCCGGAATACATTGAACGCATGAGACGTATGGATGAGTTCAAAGATGTAGTGAGGCGTGGTGATGGCAACCGCCACAACCGCAGTTAGAAACTGAATAACTATTTGATCTGCAACTTTCTAGTGTTAGAAACACATAGATTTAATTTTTAACAAGTCAAGCGTACTATTTGATAAAACATTAAATATAAAACAAATATTGAATAGCGACTTTAGCTTCATAGGTGCGGATAAAGGATTCTTTTGGAATCATGCATTACAAACTGAACACACAATCATATTCTCAGTTTAAAACATGATACATATAAGGTAAAACCTTCCTGCAATTACAGCACAAAATGTGGCTTTTTAGCAACGTAATAATTTTTCTATGAAGAACATGAAGAATATAAAAAAAATTAATACATGTTTACGTTTTCTTCTAACTTTCATTGGAGCACTGGGGTTATTTTAAAGAAAAATTTGTTCTAATATTCTGGGCACTAACAAGTCGTGCCATAACCGCCAAAAAAAAGTTAAGTGACATAATTTTCGAACTTAATATTTTTCCATCAATTTTAATTATTTGCGATCGTAAATAATCGATTTTGGTGAAAAAAAAACTAGGTTCAAAAAATGTGTGGATTAAGCTCTTTTGGTGGTTATGAAACGAGTGAGTGTAAAATATTTTGGCATTTTAGCAAGGTACTATAATACATATTTTCACCTGGCTGAACAATTTTACCATGGTTTAAATATCAAAATTTTAGAAAAATAGCTATTTCACTCAAAAGTAATTTTCCAACCAAGGCCTTGCTACCAAATACATCCTATTAAAATGCGTGGCCCATATTGCGATAAAAGTTTTTTAAACATCTGGCAGCCTTATTTTCACAAAAACAGCAACACTACAAAAATTGACATTTCGGTGACGTTCAACCATTTTTGTTTTGTGCTATGAACTGAACAAGTGAAACGAGAGAATTTCTTCCTATTGAATTTAATTATTAAAAAAGTGCAAATATTTCTATTAAAATCAATTGTTAATTACAAGAAAATATATACCGAGAAATTATTTTAAAAATGCCGTTGAAGTTAGATATTAAACGACGCCTAACATCACGTTCAGATCGCGTAAAATGTGTTGACATACACCCAACCGAACCTTGGATGTTGTGTGCCCTTTACAATGGCCACGTACACATCATGAATTATGAAAACCAACAAATGGTAAAAGATTTCGAGGTTTGTGATGTGCCAGTGCGTTCCGGTCGTTTTGTGGCTCGTAAAAATTGGCTTATCAGCGGATCTGATGATATGCAAATACGCATTTTTAATTATAATACACTGGAAAAAGTTCATTCATATGAGGCACATTCAGATTACATACGTTGTATAGCAGTACATCCAACTCAGCCGCTAATATTGACTAGTAGCGGTAAGTAATGCGATTTTAAATTAAAAAAATCAGGATTAAAGTATGGGAATAAAATTTCGAATTAAATTACAAATGTGCATGTTGAGCCTTTGCTGCAAGAGAGTCGCAACACAAAAAACTTTTTCTACAGAAAATTAATTTACCAAAGTTTTGAATTTACGAACAAAAATATTTAATTTTCCTTTCTAGATTTGATTATACAAAATGTTTGTATGAAATTTTTACACAATTGATTGTAGAAGTGAAAATTACTCTATTGTGTTAGACGATGTTTCCATCGAATTTTTTGAAAAAATTATTGATGTAAAGTTGAATTTTGAAAGTCACATTAATTCGATAGTACCGAAGATTAGATTTATATTGCGCAGGTTATATATAGTTTGGACTTGCAACGTTAATGTCATTGTTATTATATTTATACTTTGGAAGTGTATTTTGGAACATATGGGCATGTGCTCTGAAAAGTAAAGTTAACATTCAATAGAGTTGTTAGATATCTCTATTCTCTTATAATGCGACATGTATCACCTTATGTACAAAAATTCTTAGGATTGTGTTTTGCTGATTTTCTTAACTTTAAGAACCTACTACACTTTTACATAGTTATCAAGTTAGAAGTGCCTTTGTAGGTAACAGAGTTCTTCGAATTTGGTAGGTCGTATAGAAATAGACAGCTGGGGATTCCTATGCTGACAACCTTATTAGAGCTGTCATTTTATGTAAGAGTGGCAATGGATTATAATGATTTGCCGGTTGTTTTAAGGAGATACACCTGAGTATATATCTGTATTTTTTCACTACAGGATGAATAAATAAAATGAAAAAATATAAAGAACGATATCACGATTAATTCCCAAATATTAACTTAAAACCGAATATTTTTAATTATGACTTTCTTGCAGCAAAGGCAGTATGTATTGTATTTCCATCGATGCGATCGTTTCATCCTAATATTATATGTATGAATATGATCTTTTAATTAATTTAATGATGACTACAAAGAATTTTGGGTAATAAAAACTATATATTTATATGTATTCATCATAAAAGACGAAGAGAAACACAGAGCATGGTAACGTATTATAACATCTAGCACTTCTTACAAGACGAAATTTGAAATATGGAACTAGTCATTAACGAAATAATTCTTACAGATCTCGTAAATAAAACCTTTTTGATGGGATAGTTTTTCGTTCAATATTTCATGACAATAAATTTCTTGCTAACTTATGCATTCATACTTATTCTGAATAATATCTCCCCAGGAGCTTATTCCCTATTCATTGTTCCCCCATTTCAAAAAGTCATTTGCAAGATTTCAATTAAAATAAAACAACTGGAAATAAAACAGCCGACTTTCACAATTTGGAGTTCTATCTCACATTTTAATTTTTAGCTCAAGTTGTTTAGGTAGTTGGAATTTTGGAAAATTTAATTCCGTGGGAATTATTTCTCGGGCAGTATTTAGAATTGGGCTGATTGTATATTTAGACAAGCTACTAGTTACAACTATGTGACCTAGAAAGAATACGTTATGGAAAATAACGTTTTATAAACCGTATTATTAGTATTCAGTTTTAGCTTTAGAAATGAACTCTAGTAATACGAATTTGGCATTGCAGGCTTTCTGTAATACAAAATATACTCCTAAACAAATAGTAAAATTAATTATCGCAATCTTCGAAAATTGAGTTTTCATCATATTTCGACATTGTGAGTATCTTCGAACAGATTCCGACTACTTTCGATATTTAGGTAAACATTTCATAACCTAAGAACGGGTCAACGGATCGACAGCAAATTTAATGCATTCGAAAGATGTTGACTTCACTTAGATGTCGTAAGTTAGTGAATCGGTTCGGTTCTGTAGATTTCGAAAATTTAATTTTAACAAAACTGATTTATCGAACAATTTTAAACTAATAAGCCGTTCAAGTTCAAAATCCAATTAGCTCTTAAACTCACAAAATACACGCCAATTGCTGCCAATTTGACTAAAATTGAAAAAAAAAAAATTCGAAAGATATCGTTGATGAAATATCGAAAAAAATCGATTTTTTATAATAGCTTTCAGAATGTTCGTCACAACGATTTTAGATATAGACTTATCGGATGCCCAAATTTTACCAAAACCTGTATTATTTATTAATATTGATTTATATACATATGTAGTTGTAATATTGCTCGATTTGCTCTACATACTTTAAATATGGTTTAATAATAGTGTTGTGCATTTTTATATATGTGATTATCGAGGACTTATTTCTTAATTATTTAAAAAACCGGAATTCCTTACAAATATATCCCTTAATATAAATTAAGAAACCCAAACATTCAGTTATCTGCGTATCTAAAATATTTCATAGCGTCGGCTTAGAGTGTAAACCTGCTAACTCCACTTTTCATAACATGACATTTTAATGCCGTTCAAAAGAGAAAATAAATTCAGTAAAGTGCGACTTTGACTCGCGCACGAAGGGTTCCGTATGTTGGGCTTTGAGCATTTTTTTAATACAGTGTTTTTTACGTTTTTTCAGCTGAAATAATTTTTTTTGATTATATTTCGCTTTTTTCTCGTTTTGGCGATTTTTTAAATGTTTGGCGATTTTTTTCATTTTGGCAATTTTTTTCATTTTGGCGATTTTTTTAATTTTGACGATTTTTTCATTTTGGCGATTTTTTTTCATTTTGGCGATTTTTTTTATTTTGGCGATTTTTCCGGTTTTCCGCGATTTATTTTCGATTTAGAAATTTTTTTTAATTTGGTGCTTTTTTTCGTTTTGGCGATTTTTTTTTATTTTGGCGATTTTTTTTCGGTTTGGCGATTTTATAATTTTTAGATTTTTTTGTTTTACCGGTTTTGAAAATTTCAAGAAGTTTGCTCTTACGGTTTCCAAGATACAGCAAGTTATCAAAATTACATAGTCAAAATTACATTAACTGATGGTACACCCTCTAATTAAAATTTTTTAAATTTTAGTGTTAATTGTTGTAGTCTGTATAAAAATACACTAACTTTACAAATTTCAAGTGCATATACATACAATTGTATGTATATTACATAGGATTTTAACATTTTTCGTTGCTCGTTTTGGCACACCCTTTAATTTCCAACTCTCATGTATTTGTTGTTGTAGCGGCCAAGGGTCTACACACTGTGTCCAAATTTCAGGTCCGTAGCTCTTACGGTTCTCGAGAAAATACGCTGTGACGGACAGACGGACGGACGGACAGACGGACAGACGGCCAGACGGACAGCGTAGCGAAAACAATAGGGTTCCATTTTCACCTTTGGTGTACGGAACCCTAAAAACATCGTATCAACTGGAAAAAAATTTACTTTAATTTGAAGCTCTACATGTCGAAATAAACTAATGTGTTAGGAGAATTTCTTCAGCTATGTATATAAAATGTTAACAGCTTTTTGTCTCCTGTAAAATTTTACGTAAATGAGCTAGCAGTGTTACACTCAAAGCTGAGGATATGTTCAAAAGAATTGACAGTTTTTTTTCGGATTTAATGAACCCTTATTTGAAAGTTTTATTACCAATTTGTCTGGCAGTTAGAATCGTAATGAAAATATAGATTTTGAGCTACTGACACATGATGTTACTAATACCCAAAATTCAGCCAATACATAATTATTTCAATCTATGTTTATGTGAAAATGTATACATATATTCTTTATAAAAAAATTTAAAGCCACTTTTAAATTTATATTCACGCAGATGATATGCTTATCAAACTTTGGAATTGGGAAAAAATGTGGGCTTGTCAGCGCGTCTTCGAGGGCCATACACATTATGTTATGCAAATCGTATTCAATCCCAAAGACAATAACACATTTGCTTCAGCCTCATTGGACCGCACCGTTAAAGTTTGGCAGTTGGGATCTAATTTCGCAAACTTTACTTTAGAGGGCCATGAAAAAGGCGTAAACTGTGTCGATTATTATCATGGTGGTGACAAACCCTATTTAATTTCTGGTGCTGATGACCGTTTAGTTAAAATTTGGGACTATCAGAATAAAACATGTGTGCAAACATTGGAGGGTCATGCACAAAATATATCTGCAGTTTGTTTCCATCCAGAACTACCAATAGTATTGACGGGCTCAGAAGATGGTACGGTGCGTATATGGCATTCGGGTACATACCGTTTGGAGACATGCTTAAATTACGGCTATGAGCGTGTTTGGACAATTGCCTGTATGCGTGGTACGAACAACGTAGCTCTTGGCTATGATGAGGGTTCCATTATTATAAAGGTTGGACGAGAAGAGCCAGCTATGTCCATGGATGTTATTGGCAGCAAAATAATATGGGCCAAACATTCGGAAATGCAACAAGTGAATATTAGATTTGTGTGTTAAAAAATCTTTCGAATCAATTTGTTTAATATTTTTAGGTAAATTTGAAAGCTTTAGCCGATGGCACCGAAATAAAAGACGGCGAGCGTTTGCCTGTAGCTGTTAAAGATATGGGAGCTTGTGAGATTTATCCCCAGACTATCGCTCATAACCCAAATGGTCGTTTCGTGGTTGTTTGTGGCGATGGTGAATACATTATATATACCTCTATGGCTTTACGAAACAAAGCATTTGGCTCAGCACAGGAATTCGTATGGGCTCTCGAAAGTAATGAGTACGCTATACGTGAGAACAATGGCACTGTTCGTTTGTTTAGAAACTTCAAAGAACGCAAAAGTTTTACACCTGATTTAGGCGCAGAGAGTATTTATGGCGGATATTTGTTTGGTGTGAGAACATCATCCAGTTTAGTCTTTTATGATTGGGAAACTCTAACATTAGTAAGACGCATTGAAGTACAACCGCGTCATGTATTTTGGAATGAGTCTGGTACATTAGTGTGTCTTGCTACTGAAGAGTCGTTTTTTATATTATCCGTTGATACTGGCGCCATTTCCCTTGCATTAGAAAGTAAACAAAACTTGGAAGACGATGGCATTGAAAGTGCCTTTGATGTATTGGGTAAGTGTAACAAAATCTACATGTTATGCAATTTTAATTACCTTTGTACTTGTTTCCAGGTGAAATAAATGAAGTTGTTAAAACTGGTTTATGGGTTGGCGATTGTTTTATATACACTAATTCCGTAAATCGTATTAACTACTATGTGGGTGGAGAAATTGTTACTATTTCGCATTTAGATCGAACCATGTATCTGTTGGGCTATGTCCCTAAGGATAACCGCCTTTATTTGGGCGATAAAGAACTAAATGTTATTTCATTTTCTTTACAACTATCGGTATTAGAATATCAAACTGCTGTTATGCGTCGTGATTTCGAAAGGGCTGATTTGGTGTTGCCCACCATACCAAAAGAACATCGCACTCGTGTTGCTCATTTTCTGGAGAAACAAGGTTTCAAGTCTCAAGCCTTGCAAGTGTCCACCGATCCTGATCATAGGTTCGATTTAGCATTGCAAATTGGTGAACTAGATGTCGCTGTGAAATTGGCTAGAGAAGCGGAAAATCCTCAGAAATGGTCGCAATTAGCAGATGTAGCTTCACGTAAAAATAATATGGCGTTGGTTAAGGAATGCATGGAGAAAGCAAACGACTTCAGTGGACTTTTATTATTGGCAACTGCTTCTGGCGATGCTGAAATGTTAAAGAATTTGGGTGATAATGGCTCAGTGCAAGGACGCCACAATATATCATTTCTTTCAGCATTCATACGTTCGGATGTTCAACGTTGCTTAGAAATATTAATAGAGACTAATCGCTTGCCTGAAGCTGCATTCTTTGCACGCACATACATTCCCAGCCAAATGTCCCGCATAGTTGAACTTTGGCGTGAAGAATTGGGCAAATTTAACGAAAAAGCCGGCCAATCATTGGCTGACCCATCTAAATACGAAAATCTCTTCCCCGGCCTAGGAAATGCCTTGCAAGTTGAGGAATTTCTCAAACAACACGAACGACAATTGCCAGCTCATGCTGCTGCCTCGTTACCCCTCAATATCAACCGTAATCCATTAGAAGAAATGCAATTGGCCCAACAAAAAGGTATATTTGAAAGTAATGCTAAGGTAGATGTACAAGACTATAAGAAAAGTGACGATTATGCGGGAGCTGTAGCTGGAGCTTCTGCATTTACTAAATCATCAATTATAGTGCCTTCATCTACGAAACTCGAAGATGATGACGATGAGTTGGATTTGGAGATTGAAGGAATAACGTTGGATGAAAATATTGACACAACAGATGTTAATTTAGACGATGATTTTCTTAGCGATGATTAAGTATAAAAACTGAAACCCATACATTTCGTACATTTATAATTTTTCTCCGATTTATGTTCTCAAACGCTCGTTTGAAGAGGTCTGGAACCTTTAATTATGATCTGTTATATCTAAATATTTCCGATTTTTGTCTCTTATTGTCTTAGAAATTACACAGAGATCAAGTGACGTAAAGTCGTTTTAGTTATTGTCATTGAAATCGTACATACATACATATATTTCAATCTAAGCAATGAAACATATTATTATGCATACATATTTTATGATAAAATAAAGATAAATTAAAATTAAAAAATTACTCGAAATATATGTTTTTTATTTTTATTCTTTTTCATTCAGTTACTCCACCTGCCGAGAGTGCGGATGAAGGATTATTTGGCCAATTCGTAGAACTATTACGCCACCACCAATTCACACGTATTAACGTGTTATAATTTAATTTCGATTTCTTTTAAAAATTCAGCCAAAACAATAGTTATCCGTAGTTTCTTCTTTAAAAAATTCAATTAAAGATGTGTACTTAAGAATCAGAGGATATTTGGCTCTTATTCCTAGGAAAAGATCACATATAAATATTACGTGAGTCATCTTCTAACTCCCCGCAATGTAGACAACAATCTGAATCATAAATGCCCATTGTAGCTAGAGTCTTCCTTCCAAAGGAGTGACCACTCATTAATCTGCTTATTAACACAAAACATTCTTTGTTATTAATTTAACATCATTGGCCTTTCACACACGAGAACAATTGTGCTGGCATAACATGCCAGTTTAATGGTGAGAGAGGCAAAGAGATGGGTTTTGTGTTTGGCATAATTTTTCAACCAGCTAATTATCATTATAACCCCGCATCATTAATAAAAAAAGCGCTAACTTAGCGCTTTTTGGATAAAGTCAGTAACATCATTTCAGTAAATTTTTTTTTTTCTTTTTTTGTATAAATTTACCAATTTTCTAGTATCCAAAGCTCAAGGCGAATTCAGTATCAGGTGACCTTATCAGCCCGGCTGATTATCAGCTGTTGGTACCAAATTGAGCATTTTGAACCAAAACGTCAAAATTTGCTTAGAAATCTTCTGACAGATTGGTTTTGTAGCATAGCAAACTACGTGTTGTTTTTTGTGTTGTAAAATTGTTGTAGCGATAAGGTCACCTGATACTGAATTCGCCTTGTCCAAAGCTCTGATAAAATTTTTTTTAATTTCGTTAATGAGTCAGCTGTTGCAAATAAAATTCCCTTGCCTGTGATTAGAATTAAAAACGCATTTTAATACTGTAAATGGCAAATATCTTTAAATTTCACAACTACAAATATGTAGCCGTACTCGTGACGAAAAAAATGTATATAACTTATTAAGCATCTATTCTTTTTGTACTTCAAAAAGCATTTGAATCACAACACTATTCGACAATTTATGTAAGTTGTTACAAAGTTTGGAAGGCGAGAGTGATTCTCTATTAAATGATTTTAGTTATTTAGGATATAATTTCGAAGAAGCAATATTGCATAATCTGAAAAAGAGTTACAAAAAAATTAATTGTACTCGTATTTACTAATACATACATCGACCTTTATTAAAATTTAATTTAGCGCGTTTTGACTATAAATAGTTGATAATGCTGTAACTTAGCGCGCTCTAGCGCGTTTTGAGAAGGGGTATAGCGCGTTTGGGTTATAAATAGTTGGCATCGCTGGCGCTTTTAGTGTAAATCGCGTCTCGTGTCAGGATTGGATAGTTTATATATATATATATATGTGTGTATATATACATATTTATATAATACTTATAATTGCTAAGCTTTTATATTTATAACACACATTTTATAATTTGAAGCCAAAGCTTTGAGAAAATACTTTTCATTACAAGCAATCGGATGGCTTTTCAAAACTAGATAATTCTGATATATTCCAAGAAGTGTCATAACATAATCAAACTCCAGTTTACCATACCTGGCAGCGTGAAAATTACTACACCTCATTCTATTTTTACATGGTTATTTTTTCTTACGAATTTGACAGCGTCCACAGCTGCTATTAACAATGAGATTACACGAGACATAAGTTTGGAAATTTTTGTGTTGGCAATTGTCAAAATCTGTTGCTAACACAAAAAATGACTGTGTAAATCTTAAATGTTAGTGTTCGAACACATGTTTGGAAATAATTGCTCAAACACAAGTCTGAGCAATTATGTTAGGACACAAGCTGTTAAATTTACTTTTTTCGTAGAAAATAATTGCGGAAAATTAAAAACAATATGTTTTTTATAAAAAAAAATCAAGCAAAAGAACAAAATATATGCTCTGTGGTAGAAGTATTAAAAAATCAAAACTTAAAACGCACATTTTGCATGCAAACGAGAACTTAAATTTTGATTTTTAACATTATACGTCTAGCCACCCCTTAAAATAAGTTTGAACACAAACTTTTTTGTGACGTCATTCTGCCGACGTTATTTCTTATGTTCAGAAATAAAAATTGCTCGTCTATTCGTACTGTAATGCCGGCCATGCATTACACTGCGTAAACTAAGCTTGTGACACACACTATACAAGTAAACTGTGCATTTTTTATTTTAATTCGCCATAATGCTAGTGATTCTTTGTATAATTCTACGAACTCTGTCCAGAATATTTGTTCAGCGCTCGTTTTTTGTTGTGAACTCTTAAAAAATCACTACACAACTGAGCGTTTGCAACATACACTACACAAGTGCACTGAACAGTTTTCAAACTTGAGCAAATATCAAAATCAATTTGATATTTACTCAGTTCACTGCGTAAATAGTACAACCACGCCCATACTCTACACAAACGCACTGTACAGTGCTAAACTTGTGCAGTGAACTTGTGTAGTGTATGGCCGGCATATATTTTTTCTGTGGTGTAATTGTTGAAACCGTCCTACTTGGTTTATAATAACATGAAGGAAAATATATAATTGTTGTGTAAAACGAAGACTCGGTGCAAGGCCTAGTCATGATACAATTATACAGGTAACCGCGAAGTGCCAGCTGTTTTGCTTGTTTCGTGGTGCCATCTGCCAAATGTGGTTTATGTTTTACCAAGGCGAATTCAGTATCAGGTGACCTTATCAGCCCAGCTGATTATCAGCTGTTGCTACCAAATTGAGCATTTTGAACCAAAACGTCAAAATTTGCTTAGAAATCTTCTGACAGATTGGTTTTGTAGCATAGCAAACTACGTGTTGTTTTTTGTGTTGTAAAATTGTTGTAGCGATAAGGTCACCTGATACTGAATTCGCCTTGATGTTTTACAAACACACACACACGGTGTTTATCTTTCATGTCAATCAAGGCGAATTCAGTATCAGGTGATCTTATCAGCCCAGCTGATTATCAGCTGTTGCTACCAAATTGAGCATTTTGAACCAAAATGTCAAAATTTGCTTAGAAATCTTCTGACAGATTGGTTTTGTAGCATAGCAAACTACGTATTGTTTTTTGTGTTGTAAAATTGTTGTAGCGATAAGGTCACCTGATACTGAATTCGCCTTGATTTCAATCACTTGCTCTATGACAGTTGGCACCAAAAACTAGCAACAAAAAGCCCTGTTGTTTTATTTGCTGTAAATTTGTTGTCGATTTGCGGTTACCTGTATAATTGTATCATGAAAAAACTTAATGTTTAAGTTGTCAGAAACACACACAAACATGAACTAAGGTATATGGTGCAAATAACTTTTGACAGCTTAATCGCGAAAACACAGAATATCATCAGGACGATTGCATTGCCCTGATAACTAGGCCCATGATACAATTATACAGGTAACCGCAAATCGACAACAAATTTACAGCAAATAAAACAACAGGGCTTTTTGTTGCTAGTTTTTGGTGCCAACTGTCATAAAGCAAGTGATTGAAATGAAAGATAAACAGCGTGTGTGTGTGTTTGTAAAACATAAACAACATTTGGCAGATGGCACCACGAAACAAGCAAAACAGCTGGCGCTTCGTGGTTACCTGTATACAAGGCCTATTTATCAGGTCAACGCAACTCTCACGATGATTTTTGTTTTTATGGTTTGTTTTCTTGTTTGAGCTGTCAAAAGTTATTTGCACCATATACTTTAGTTCATGTTTGTGTGTGTTTCTGACAACTTAAACATAAAGTTGTTTTTTGTATTGCTGTGTTTTTGTAGAGTTGCGTTGACCTGATAACAGCGATGCCAACTTAGCTATTTTAGAGCTAGATTTAGCTCTTTTTGATTGCTTTTAACTCGAAATTTTTCCCTTTAGCTCTTTTTTTAAAAAAAGAGCTAACACAGCTCTTTTCAATTTTAAAAACGGCACGTTCAGCACTTTTCGCATCTTATAGTTAATTTTCTCGTTTTTACCCTATTGTTTCGTCTTTGAGGTATTTACATTTTTGGTAAATATGTTTTGTTGCAAATTCAGATACTTTTTTTGAAACTATGTAAGATATATTTATGTATTTAGTGTGTTCGTTTCTAAATAATTAGAAAATTTTTGACAAATTATTGAAATGGATTCTTACTGCAAAGTAGGAAAACTTGGGAATCAAATTCCTCGTTTAAAAAATGGATTAAACCAACAAAAGATCCATGTTAAGCTTTGTGCAAATGCTGCAAATTAATTATAAGAGCGAAATATTTTGATTTAGTTCGCCGATCGGAGACTCGAAAGCATAAAAAATGTATGGCTCCATTTAACGATATTGTGCTATCCTAGCCAGATATATCAGAAGTTCCAACACAAACGTAAATTGCGCAAACAAATCTTGCATTATATGCTGCAGTACATACACCGTTTTTAGCAATGGATCTTTTATTTTTTCTTACTATTATTTTTTATTAATGTTAAAAAATCTTGAAGTACAAATTGAATAATAAATACATTCATAAATTTAAAACGGAAAAATATCTAATTTTTAAATTTAGCTCTTTTTAGCTCTTTTTGACTACTCGGTTGGCTCGTTTTGCCTCTGAATTGTTGGCATCACTGCCTGATAAATAGGCCTTGTCTGTATAATTGTATCATGAGTTGTTTTTTGTATTGCTGTGTTTTTGTAGAGTTGTATTGACCTGATAAATAGGCCTTGATTCGGTGTACATTATTCCTCGTTTTTTTTAGCTCAAGAGGCTGATTTTGCTGCTCTTTATTTGAAGATAAATTTGGTGAAAATTACAATTTATTTTTAAATAAAAATCGGTGCAAATCATATAATAAAGGTAAGTAAAGTTTTTCGAAATATTCTTTAGTTATTTTGACCAAATTTAATAATAAGATTTAAGTTTTATTATCTGCCAAGGATATGCACGTATGTATGTATACTATACATATGTATGTATACGTCCATCATGAGTTTGTATGGATGTACATGTGTATAAAGTAGATTTTTTACTCAAGTTATTGATTTTTCCGTGCAATAATTTTTATGTGTATCCATATGTTTTTTTTTATTATGTCTCCAGGCAAAAGCATAGAATTTCCAGGCAAAAAAAATATTTTTGGGCAGTTAATCTAAAGATGGATGTAAATAATCCTGATGCTCAACACCAAACTGGTTTCGCACCTCGGCGTCATTATGAGCAACCTCCGGCACCCACAAATATGCCGAATGGTCAAGGGCAATTGGGACAAGCGCCAATTGCGCCTACAAAGATTTTGCAAAGACCAGTTAAAGTAAAGAAAGAAAAAATTGCCGACTTAATTGAAAGCACAAGTAAAATGGCAATTGAGGAATCCTTGAAAATGGTGAGAAACTTGATTGATCTTTTTGTATAATTGGTATGAGAAATATGAAGAGAATTAAATTCAATAACAATAGAATTCTATTTGAATCGCATCTACATGAATTTTAAATTATTTAAATTTAAAATTTAAATTATACCATTATGTAGTGCATATAATATCGTACAAATGTCCTTCGAGGATTCGATACGTGGTACACAACCGAAATGTCCAGAGTGTCCAATGTTGAATGTACATACATACATACATACGTAGTTATGTATGTATACGACTATTAACAAATTAAACAGAAAGAAAAGGTTAATTTTGTAAATATGTAATATTAATTTGTCTTTAATATATTTATTATAATCAGGGAAACCGCAAATATGCAATTGCATGTTTTTCTTGTATCACGTGTTAATGCGGGGACAAGATATTTATCCGTTTCGGAACTTTTAATGAATTTTGGCATCAATTTGGTAGTGCATATTTTACCCTTTAAAGCATGTTTATGCATATATCAGTTTTTACCCATATTTTTAGCATATTTTCGAATTTTTAGAGCATAATTTAAGCTTTTGGGGCATATTTTGATACTTCATAAAATTTTTTTATTTTAACCCACTTGGCACCACAATCCTTTTAAAAGGACACCCCATTCAGGGAAAAAATTATATAATTTTTTTTTTAGAAAAAAAATTTAATTTTCAAAATAAAAATGTAAGTTTTAAAGAAAAGATTTTTCCTGCGCTATCTGGGTTTTGCTATTTGTGACGGATTCTGCACGAGTAGACGTTGAAGGAACATTTTCAATGTATAAAATTGAATTTAGATGAGACAGAAACGATTTTTATTTGAAATTCTAGGTCAATATTTTGTTATTTATTGCAATAAAAATTATAAATAAAAATCTTATTTTTCCAAAAAGTTCCAAAGCCTTGCTTCTGATATCGTGACCTTTGAAGTTAAATTCTTATGCATCCAATAAAAATTAATTTGTATTATTTGTTTTAGTAAAAATTTTTATAGTAATTTTGTTTTAACGTGCACTTCAAATCCAGTTATTATTGTTTCCTTTTTTGTTTGTTTATTTTTAAGTCTTATTTTATATGCAAATGTTGTTGAATTTTTGATTAAAAATATATTTTCATTTACAAATAAACCAATATATTCTATTTTTAAGAGAATATTTTTTTACTTTTAAGAGCATATTTTCAAGTTTTTAGTGCATATTGAATGCGCATAAAACACATTTTTTAGAGCATATTTCTGGCAAAGAGCCAGGGTATCCCACGTGTAGAAGCTTCCTTCGGTTGCTGCGAACGACCTATACTTTAGGAAGTAGGAGTTTCCAAGGTCCACTTCTAGAGTTTATTATGGTTTCCACCAGTTAAATCTTATTAAAAACGTTACCACTTGATAATGGAAAATACCACAAAATAACTAACTGTAAGTGATACAGTTAGTTGTGGTAACCATTACCAAGTGCGAGCGAGGCGCAAAACTCTCGATGGCCAAACAACACACAAAAGCATGATCGCGCTTAAGAAATATTTAATTACGAAGACGCGAGAGATGTTCCCTATCCCGGAGCTGCTTTACGACAGATACTTTGTTGTAGTGATATAAAATAATAACGTACATAAGTATGTATGTGCATCTAGACTGTTCAAACTGGCACTAGAGTGCCGAAAATTAATCAGTTCCATTTATTTCATTCGAATTTTTATTCACAATACGTATACAGAAATTTTAAGGAAGTACTTTCATGTGTAAATGTAGCATAAGAGAAATAACATCCCTACAAGAAATGAATGATTGAAACTAACACGAACAAATTTTTTCACTAACACACTTAAAACAATTTTACATTCAATTCAATAATGACAGTCAATTGACTAGTCATTTGATCGGAATTGTGATGGAACTTCACACGTACACAAAAGTTTCTATCACATTTTTCATTTTGCCTTTAATAATGTGATAGAAACTTTGTTCTACGCAATGATGAATATAGCCTGCATGACTATCGATCAAATGAGCAGTCAATTGACTGGTAGTGTTCTTGTAGGGATTTTAAAAGCAGAACATAAAGTCAAAACAGAAAAATGAAATTGTTTCTTTTGTTTTGCTTTGCGCCATAGTAGTGTAAATGTTCTCTCAGTGCTAAATCATGTATGTATTTTGTTAAAAAAATATTTTTTTTTTTGTTAATTTCAGAATGAATTACACTGTAATTTTGTGTAATAAAAGAATTACTCTACTTGAGTTTTGTTAATTTTAACTTGATTTAATTTTCAATATGCGTATCGGTGTCGGCGATATTTCTTTTTGAGTATCGGTATCGGATCGGCATCGGTATAAAGCATCAAATATCATTTCCGAAAGAAATTTATCGAATAGGTACGATTTCAAAAACGTTTGCAGCACTATTGTTACTTTTAAAATCGCATGTGATTTGATTGATTTTCAGAACAAGCATTTATGTTATATTTTATATACTTTATTCCTACTGATTCCTGTGAAGCTATGCGCAAACCTTGGTTTCTTGTGCTGACAATCTTGCATTAAAAATACGGTCGATTCCATTTCCATTGCTTTAAATATTTAAATCTCTTTGCTTTGAGGTAGGTAGGTAATTAATCTTTTATTTAAGATTTGAAAATTATTTCACCAATGGAAAGCTACATTACCGAATTCAAATAGGATATTTTTTTGTTCTGTTTGGAACCGGGTTTTTTTTTTTTGGTACGTATATTTTTTTTTCGAAAAAATACATTTTGTACTGGTTATAGTAATTTTCGTTTCGGGTCGGGTTGTTAAAAGTATTAAACTGGTTTTTATGTATTTTTTAAACAGATGAATGCGAACGGCGCCGCGGGTAAAACCTATTAAATGATAAATTTAAAAATGTTACCCACTTAGGGCCATTATTACAACTTAAAGTTAATTAAAAGTAGGATTTTGTCGGACTTATAAAAAGCTACTCCTTATTATAAATTTAATTTAACTTACCAGGAAGAATACATTTGCCTTTAACTTAGCGCTCACTTTAGGTCTAGGCTGCCCAAAGAAGCGCCGGAGGAGCGAACATCAATCGGCTTTTTATACAAATGAATACACATACGCTTAAACATTTCTCTCTTGTTTCTCTCGGAGGCCAGCTCTACTTTAGGTTAAGTTAAAACTGTACCGATGAAAACCTTTTTATACTCATGGTGGCCAGCATTGTTTTAAAGACACTATTTTATATTACTTTTCAGACTGACGCAAACGGTGCTGTAATAAAAACTCCTGTATCGTTGCTCCAAGAACTTCTTAGTCGTCGTGGCATAACTCCTAGTTATGACTTGGTTCAAGTGGAGGGGGCCATACATGAGCCGACCTTCCGTTATCGAGTGTCATTCAATGACAAAGATGTACCATTTACATCTATGGGAGCTGGGCGTTCCAAAAAAGAGGCTAAACATGCAGCAGCTAGAGCTTTGATTGATAAATTGACTGGCGTTCAATTGCCAGAAGCACAGGCTTCTGCTCCGGCTACTTCAAACGCAGCAACTGATAATACTAATGCAGCTGGCAGTGGAGGGGAGTAAGTACACAAGAAAATATATATAGGAACATATTTATATATATTATTCAATGTTTCTATTTGAAGTGGAGCCGATAAAATTGTTGGCAATCCTATTGGCTGGCTTCAAGAAATGTGCATGTCGCGACGTTGGCCACCACCAAACTATGAAACTGAAACTGAAGTTGGCTTGCCGCACGAACGACTCTTTACAATTGCTTGCACTATACTGAATTTCCGAGAAGTCGGCAAAGGTAAAAGCAAGAAAATTGCCAAGCGTACGGCAGCTCATAAAATGTGGACTCGCTTGCAGGAGACACCCATAGATTACAACCAATTAGTTGAAGCTATGGGTACTGAATTGGGCGGTGATGTAAGTATTGCTAAAAATATTTATTATTTTTTATTATACACAATTCAGTCTGTTGTATGTTATTTCACAACAATAGCGTATATTTTATTTTTTACGTTCCGTTTATATTTAATTTTAAAGATGTTTTCAAATCACCTTATAGTTGGTATTATTTAAAAAAATTATTTCTTGCGAATATATATGTATATATATTTTTATTTTTTTTTTTTATTAAAAACGCCTCAGAAACAAATGTTGATTTTGTTTTAATTATTTGTTTTCTTGCAGAAATCCAATTATTATGGTGATTTGAAAGATATCACGGTACAAACACTTACCAGTGTCCATAGCAATAAAGTTTCACAATTCCACAAGACCCTTAAGAATTCGACTGGCAAGAAACTAATTAAATTACAGGTGAGAATTATTGAGAAATATTAGAAAACCTTGCGTTCCAAAAATCTCAAGCGCATTAAAATTTACGATTATTCAATGAATAACTTGCCGTGACTTGCGTTCGTTGTTTTGATTTTTTTTTTTTTGCAGTGAAAAGTTTAATTAATGTAAATGACTGGTAAAAAGCAGCATTTATACTTGGTGAGCTTCCATGTCTATCTACTTGGTGGTCTCCAACGATCTTCCGAAAGTTGGTATCCAAATTGTCACCCAAATTATATTATTAAATGGAAAAAAGAAGACAGTCATGAAACAGAATGTGTAGAAGGGCAAATTTTAGTGCTTCATTTAGCATTCTATAACAAGTTGGTGACGACATTGACTATTTATTGTTTATATCAACAAATCTTATACCAAAGAATATAAATCATATACAATGCGCATCTCATACAAGCTAAAATTTTCTATGCGGGTATTTCCAGTAGAACCCGTCAGCATACGTGCTCTCATTTCTTTCTGCAGAGTATGCTGCGCTCGCATTGCTGAGAGCGAAAGCATGTGTGTATTTAGTATGTTTGATTTTTATTATTTTGCTTTTTTACAGTCTCGTAGACAGCGTATGCATTGATCAGCGTTGCCGTTTTAGTTACTTGTAACCAAAATTGGTTACTTTTTTTCCAATGTGTACTTGTGTACTTTTTTCCATTTTGGTTACTTTTTTTAACACAAAATTAACAATTTTTATATGGTATTTAAATTAGAAGAAAAGATTATTTTTATAATATTCAAATTTGTTTCACATAATTAATTTTCGCTTACGATAAAATTTTACAGCCCGTACTCGTATCTTAAAAGTTATAAAATATTTGGCATTTTGATAATTCTTAACTATGGATAGGCCCATAAAATTTTAATTTAAATAAAAAGGTATATTTTCAATTAAATCTCACTTACGATAAATATAGAAAATAAAGCTCAATACAAATATGAAACTGAATTACAAATTTAAATGTAATAGCTTAAAAACATTGCATCCTAAACAAAAAATGTGTGTATTTCTCACTATCAAACATAAATTTGTTTTATTTTCTTCCCGTTTTTTACATTCACTACGAATCAATAGCGGGAACAAACGTTCCCATGAAGTTCCCGATAGCGAATTTCCCCTCATGGGGAATGAAAATTTCATTGGTTCAAAAATTTCACATTTTATTCACGATAGGGGTGAATGTTTACAACGTCAAGCACTGGTGCCAGAACATTTTACAAAAAATCTGGAAAAATTGGCTAAAAAATCTGAAAAATCTGCAAAATTATTTAAAAAAATCGGAAAAAAAATCTGCAACAATAAAAACCCCTATATTTAGAACTGTTTTTCATTTTGTTTTCGAATTATTAACCGTCTTCAATTAAGGAGGAGGTTATATGCTCGTCATATGCATTTTTTATTTAATTTGCGAATTAAGATAAATTATCTTGCTGTATAAAAACATATACCGATATTAAAAATTCTTTAAAATAATGGCACATATGCGTTACTGTTTATGATTTAGTGTGCGATATGTTTATATGTATGTATATTCATACATCTTTGCACAGATTAGCTAGTTTCTTTTTACCATTGTTATGTTGGTGGTATGGTTACTGCAAAATTAAACGTCAAACACAACTTATTTGTTAGTGTTTCTTATGTGTATGTTTCTGACAGTGACACCATGGTTATTTCTGTTACGGAGTAAAGAAAAACATGAAATATTGATGTTACACAAGCATTTCAGAAAATCTGCAAATTTCATTTTATAATTTTTTCAATGAAAAATCAGCAAAATGCAGAGAAATCTGCAAAACTGGCAACAGTGACGACAAGCTGTAGCAGAACTTGAAGCTCTGTCGCTGTATCGTACAGTGTGACCGTTTGATCGACTACAGTGGCAAATTGCTACTTTTTCGATTGCCTTCCCTCTTTTTGTCCCCCTTTTTCTAAAGTAAATTATATAATAATACATTAAAAATAAGAACTTTAATGTAGTTGTGTCGAGTTTTTTAATGTTGCCCCTTTTTTTTGATAAATCCTCCCCTATTTGGTGCAACTTTTTGAAAAATGTCATCGGTCACCCTGGAAGCAAATGCTCTCTCTGCGTGTTTGCTTGCGCTTTATACTTTCCCCCCGCATCAGTAACGAAATCAAAAAATGTTTAATTTTTTAGCTCAGATGCGCGTTCTATATAATTTATATTCTCTGCTTATACACATCTCGAAATATTTGAAACAGCTGGACTCTCTGAATTGTTATACTTAATAAATATATATCTAAATAATTAAATTTAACTTATTTTTGTAATAGTTCTCAATAATTTTTTTTTCAAATATGAAAATGAAAATTCAATAGTATAGTTGAAAAAAACTCAAGTCTTTCGCAAAATTTGTATCCATTTTATAACTTTTATTAAACATTAATTCAAATATTACCGCTTTAAAAAAAACTAATAAATACATCTATCGCACGTTTCTTTATTTACAGAAAACTTGCTTAAAAGATATCAATATTGATTATGTAAAACTTTTGGCTGAAATAGCTAATGAAAATCAATTTGAAGTAACATATGTTGATATTGAGGAAAAAACATTCACTGATAAATACCAATGTTTGGTACAATTATCCACTCTGCCGGTAGGTGTTTGCCATGGTTCTGGAGATACACCAGCTGATGCTCAGAAAATGGCAGCTCAAAATGCATTGGAATATTTGAAAATAATGACCAAGAAGTGAATTAACCCCAAATGTGTAAAATCGCTTCAATTGTTTTACACTGTATTACGGCTGTATAAGAAAATTACAACATTTATCGAAATTTAAAAAATGACATCTGAAGAGCATTAAATTATGGGTTTATTTTTTATAATATTTTTTTTTAAATATGGACATGTTTTATTATTAATGCTTAATACAAATTTTGAATTGAAAATTTAAATTTAGAGACTATTTTATCTATTATAACCTTTTTGATGTCTTGAGAACTTTTTTTTTTGACAAATTAAATCGTTTGCTCTGTTTAATATTGATATAAGTGAAATTTATTATAGACTCTTTGAAGATGGACAAATAGGGCTGTCCTTTTTTTAAATATTAAAAACCATAAATTAATGAAGATACGTGCATATACATACATATACATATATACATAAATACAAAACGCATTTGCATATGTTTTGAAGTAAAAAATAAGTTCGCCTTATAAAGAACACTAAAATATGTGTATGTATATAAATTACTTATTTCTTCTTAATTAACATTTTGAAATAGTTATTGATTTTTATAATGTTGTTTTTTTTTGCAACCCATAACTATTCGTACGGCTGAAATAAATTGAAATCCCAGTGAAAACATAACATTATATTTAACTAAATACATAAATAACTAATATATAAAATATGCATTTTGCAATAATTAATTAAAAACACAAATACATATATAAAACACACATTTTCGTGAAATCTTAGAAAACAAAAAGCTTACTTATATAAATAATTATTGAAAAGCCCAATTTAAATGTTAAACTTAAGAAATCCAAACAAACACTTAAAAATTTATTAACTTTTTTATTTGACAAATACATATGTAGATGGAAAATTTATATTTTAAGTTATAGTTATTTATGTAACTAGTTCAATTGGAAAAAAAAAATGAATTAGAGTTGGTATAATAACTATGGAGATGATCAAACAAAAGAAAATACAAAATTACTCTCTAACCAACAAAACAAAAAAATCATGCAAATCAAATGTTTAAACATTATAGTTGCTGCAAACTATATAGAATTTAAACGCCTACAAGCTATACTTTGCATGGACCTAATGATAAATTTTCCACACTTTAAATTTAACGATACAAAAAATATTACATAAGAATATCTTAACATATAAAAAAACTTTTTTTCAATCTATTTGAGTTTTGTTTTCAGTACAATTTATAGATTTAATTAATCTGGAAAATTATTACATTATTTTAGTGCAAAGTGTAGAGGTTGTAATTTCAATAAACAAAAAGTAATATTAAAAATTACATTTAAAATTCTGAGCTTCGCAAATAAAATTTTTGAAATTATAATATTTTGCTACCAACCATACGACCGACCGATCGTAAGAAAAATGTACAAGCTTAAATTTTTTTTATTCGTTCGTTGGTTATTAAAACTATCTAAAGCAAAATACATATTGCTGAAAAAAAGTATTCGTGTAGTATTCTATAAATTTTTACTAAAAACCTTGGGAACTTTCTTGTGGAAACAGTTATATTAAAAATATATCAGAATTACTGATTAATGACTTAAATGAAAAACAATTAAATTATATGTATTGTATATCTATTGAAGAAAGACACCTCGTACATTTGTTTATGTATTATTAATTTTTATAAATTATTTAGTACTTTTCACTAAAATTCATACAGAAAACATTGAAATAAACAAAACAATCAAAACAATCTTTCAAATGCAATGTAAAACAAACAAATAGAAATATTCATTAAATAAAGGATAATAATTGATGTGCAGAACTTGTTTGATTTTTTTCTTTTGACACAGAAATGTTTTAAAAATATTTTATAAAGAACTAAACCGATAGTACCGAACATCTAGTCAGCCTTCAAACTAAAAAAACGACGTCACCTGCTGTAAATTTAATTATAGTCGGTTGATTCGATCGGAAGATATCGTTGTTTTTTTTCTAAAATAACGGCAAACGTCCTTGTCAAATATATTGTAAGGATTCACTTACTTTTGATCTAAATCGGTTTAATGGTCCGTAAGACGTGGTCGAAATTTTTTTGTTACACAAATTTATGGAAATTCCAGTGCTTTGAGCTTGAAAAGAGCAGTAGGTTCCAGGAATATCGTGTATAATCAGCTATTTCCCATATTTTTTTTTTAGTTTAACAAATTAATTGGCTGCAAAGAACTTCATAAGTGAAAAATGGGAATTATTATTAACGATGCAGAACTAATCCTCATATCGTTCTTCATATTCACCCTTATTCCAGTTGTCGACATCGATGTCACTTTAACACAATACCAAAAAAGTGGGGCTTGTGTACCCGTTGTCGAAAACAACTGACTCCTGGTTTATGTTATTTTCTATACTTTAGGGAACGGAATTAGATTGCCAGTAGTGCAAAATTGCTCTCGGGATCGAGTAAACAAGCCCCAATTTTTTGGTATTGTGTTAAAGTGACGTCGATGTTGACAACTGGAATAAGGGCGATTGTGTTAAAAATTTCATACAAATATCTTGATTACTCAGCTATTGAGAGAAAAATTAAATTTCCTTTTTCTATTAAGTTGTGTGTAAATTGAAAACTTTAAACTCGATTTCTGGTAGGTTATACGTTGTTTTTCTATCAAAGTAAGACTACACAGATACATACATATCATCGATTGGTTTCTGGTTTGCTTCAGACAAAATGTATTTTGAATATACTGTGCCGCAAACCAGAAACCAACTGACGATATGTACATGTAAAGGACACCTGGTGTTCAATCCGCCTTGGTCGTTATTTTATTTTGTTTTTAATTTTTTTTTTTTTGCATGAACGAGATGTAATGGATCTTATTATTCTTCTATTAAATATTTCTCTATTTTTTATATTTTTGAACCCGAACCTTCCAGAATTTTTCGGTTCAACGGGTTCGGATTCAAAGTCTTTATAAATAGTGATCCTGAACCTGTTCGGGTTCGGTTTCAGTCCCTGTTTTTAGAGTTGTGACGTTGTTTGCGTAGAATGTATACATATAAAAGTTTCGGTTCGGTGGTTTTGCCGAATTTAAGATATTTGACCTAACTTGTGCATCGACTTAATGCTAGGAACACAATTGGGACGAACGACGAATTTCGTCCACGTCAACGAATTCGTCGATAAGAGTTCGCTGCGTAAATTCGTCGTGTGAAGCACAATAAAGACGAACTTACGCAGCGAATTCCTCTCTTATATTTGATAAAGTTGGTTGTTGTGTGTACAAAGACAGAGAGTAAGAGAGAGAAAATTGTTTTTTCGTCGTTCGTCGGCGTACAAATTAGAAATAAATCTATCTCAGAATTCGTCACGCACGACGAATTTCGTTGTACGGCGGTGTTGTGTTCATTTTCATATGCACTCATGTGTTTTATTTTTTATGACGAAAGTTCGCTCCGAAAAATTCGTCGTTCGTCCCAATTGTGTTCCTAGCATAAGTGATTTCGGTCGGACACTACATAATACCACATACATATCATTAAGATTTCAGCAATATAAAATAAAAAAATTTTAAATGTTATTTTCTACACATTTTATTAAAACCAAAGAATAATATAAAAGTACGATTTCTTCACATCGATTAATATTAAAACATTACGTTCCTTGTTACGTTCCTATAATAAATGGTTAGTCAATCTGGTTTCGATTAAGTGGCAACGCTTTCTTTTCATACACTTTTTTTCAAAGCTGTATCAGTGTTTTGTTTAATAGTAAAACAAACCAAATCACAAAACCTAAATCCTAATAAATTTTATAAACAAAATTAATAATTTTAACAATGCTTCCTTTGGCATATTCTGCAATTTATGAAACGCCAATTGATTATAAACCTCCCGAAGAAACTAACTTGTCCGATAATACGGAGTATCCAAATTTAAACTCTCGTGACTATGCCAAACGTCCACTTAATCGCAATTTGCGAATGCACGATGCCTGGGAATGCATTAGTATAAGTACAAAAGAAACGCAACAAAATGGTAACGTAGCTATTGCCACCAATAAATTAAGCGGACGAAGCTGGTTTGGTACATTGTGGGCTTTTGAAAAAAGTGATGTTAAGGATACGACAACAATAAATGTATCAAAATCATGTTATGCATTGGAATGTCCATCGATTATAAATTGTATGGAATTTCTAGAACCAAATATTGTAAGTTATTGATATACATACATATTTAAGAACTGATATACATATAATCGTTGAAATGCAGATACTTCTAGCTTTTAACTCGGGAAAACTTCAAGTTTGGTCTACACAATCTGAAGTTCGTTGTGCGAAAAATCCCTATTGTCCTTTTTTGATTGGAGATAAATGTGAACATATAAAGCCAATCACGTGTTTGACTGGCTTCAAAACGAATGACTACAAAGCTGTGACTGGTAGTAAAGATGGAGCATTGAAGGTAAGAGTTGTTTGTCCACATGCATTACCACTTAGATTTTTTTTCAAATAAATGGAGTGAATTTGTTCAGTTTAGCACATCAATTAAAATGATGTATAATGTCTTTCCCATTATACATATATTTCTCTCTTTCCCAGTTAGCACAACGTTAGATACTTAATAGCACCTATGTGAACTGGTTCTTGCGAACTTGGCAACGTGTTTAACGTAAACTTCATTTTGATTTGTTTATAGATTTGGGATATGGGAAAAGCCGATTTATTTTCCACGCAAAGTTATCTTTACGCACATCTGGATACAATTACTGGCTTAACCTCATCTCCAAAAGATGATGCTGTATTTGTTACTTGCTCTTTGGATAAATCATGCCTTTTATGGGACGTTCGAGAAACTAGACCGGCAATTGGTAATATACAATTATTTAAAAAATCGAATTCTATTATCACTCTCGATTTGAAAAGCTTTATATAGTGAACATGATGTGCGCTTTAAATATGTGTCTTGGGCTTTGGATAATACAGAAAATTCAATTTATTTGGGCGATGAATCTGGTAATATACTGACGGCAGATATTCGTAAACCAAAAGAAATCTTGCACAAATTGAAATATTTTGATCGTCCTATAAAGAAAATATCACCAAATGGGTAAGATATTTAATTTATTTTTATTCTCAGACGAGTAAAGTCTTGTTTTTTAGAGAGAATTTGGCTGTTATTAGTGATTCAAATGTTATGAAGATTTCCAAAATTCCCACACATAAAATATTTTACGAAAATGATGACAGTCAGCATTTTATCAGAGACTGTGCTTGGCTAACGCCTATAGAAGTTTTAACCGTTGGATTTGAGGGTAAATTACGAAGTCATAGTTTAAATTAAAACACCAAACCTCTTTCATTTCGAAAATGCAATAGTTACTTATTTAAAATACTAGGGTATTCATTTAATCGTGCTTTTGCTTTAATCGGTTAATCGCTCGATTAATTAATCGAGGTTTTGGCTTAATCAGTTAATAATCGGTTAATTTCGCTATTAACCGGTTAACCGATTAATAAAGTTTTTTCATAAATCAAGTAATTTCAAGAAATAAAATGCATAAATTATTTATTAAGCAACCAAAAATTCATAAATGTGTATTCATTAAAATTTAACAAGTTTGTGAGGTCATTATATTAGTTACTTCAATAGTATAAAACAATCTTTCAGAAATATAATTTGATTTAAATGTTTGGGATGTAAGCGATTCCCTTCTTTAGTTTTGGTAAAACTTGACTTGGAAAAATCCTCTCAATTATCGTAGCTGTTGGGAAAATCGAAAACAATCCATGATACAGAATATATAGTTTCTCAGTTTTTTTCCTGGATTTCTCTTAACATATAAAATCTTTCATTATGCCATTGGAGTTCTGTTTTATTTTTTCAAATTCTTATAGCTACTGATTGTTTCGGTTAATTATGTTAGAACATTTTTGTTTTACTATTGATAGTTAGTTCTGTTAGTGGGTTATCATCTGACCCACACTGGCAGAGCTCAACGACGAACATTCTGCAAAAAAGTTAATTTCTTAGCTGGTGCTTTTGTACTGTATTTTAAAACACTAAAGGTATTCATTTCAGTTTTTTTGGTTGGAAAAATGTAATTTTTTTACAACAAACACAGGAAAAAAAATTCACCAAAAGTTTAAATTTTAAATTCAACTTTTGTGGAATTTATTTCCTGTGTTTGTTGTAAAAAAAATTACATTTTTCCATTTTTCCAACAGAAAAAAACTGAAATGAATACCTTTACTGTTTCCTAGAAGGAAATATTTCAGAGTGTAAATATAAAATAATTCAATTCGTCTCTCATTAACTCTAATTCTTAATTAAATCGTTGGCAACATTGCTATTGTCTTTTATTAAATTATTAAACAATAACATTATAGTTCCCTCTAGCTCAATTCGAGTGTAAAGTCTTTACTAAAATCTTTTATAGCCACTTCCAAATCCTTTGAAGTTTTTCTTAAGTTATGATCACTGAAAATACTTCTTTGTTTCTATGAAAAAAAATGTCTAAACATATACGTTAATCGAAAAAAGCCAATTTTTAATTAACCGATCAGTTAATCGGGTAGTAATTAACCGGTTAACCGAATGAATACCCTGTAAAATACTCCAGTTAAAAGAAAGCTTCCCAAATGTCAGCGATAAACCGTAAGTGAAAATGTTTTTTCTGCAACGGCCTCGTTATATTTAGACATGTATGTATCTTTAGATAAAATAAAAAAAAACACAACTAAATTTATTACATTAGATTCAGGATTTTGTAAATTCCGATCCCGAAATCACGGATCTGATTTTTTTTTTTGTAAAATAAATTATTTTTTAATAAATAGTACTTTAATAAAAAAATATTATTTTATTTATGCATTTAACCCCCCTTTTCACAATGTATGATTAAGAGTTAACGTGAACTTTAACTACAAGTTCTTCATACAAAACTTGTCGTTAAACTCCCTGTTAAGCTTTTAATTGGACATTGTGAAAAGGGCCGTTAAAAGGTTTCATGTTGATTATATATCATTATACAATTGTCTTTAAAGTTAAAAGTTAAAGTTTAATACGACTATGTGGGGACATACTCGTATGAAATAAAAATCAAAAGAAATGTTCTCATCTATTTTTTATAGGCAGATTTTGTAAAAAATTTCGTTTCTAAACGTTTCAAATTTGTATGAAAAATAACGAAAATTCGTTTCAAAAAATATTTTTTCCATACAAATTTCAAAACGAAAAAAACGTTTCTATTTACAAAATTTGCCTTTTAGTTGGTTAATCACATTTGATGTTCGGGAATTTATACAAAAACAATTAACTAAATATGAAAATTTGTTTTTACATATTTTTAATACAAATTGTTTTCTATAATCTAAACCAAAATGAAGATACATACATATCTGTGGACTTTTGAGAATACCAGCGCTTAAGTTGACTTACGAAAATTTTTAAACTCATTTTCATTTAAATTAGTTGTAAACATATTATTATTTTGTTAACAGCCTGGGGGGTTACTCTCTATTGCGATGCGAAAGCCATTACGATGCGAAAGCTAAATGCGTTGATATGAAAATTTGGTACTCTCTATTGAAATTGTTTGAAAAAGTGGCAACACGGACATTGCAAAAGAAAATATGGCAAAGGTTGGCAGTACTGAAATGTCAAAATATGTATAAAAACGACATTTAAAATCAAAATTGAAGAAAAAGTGAAGTGTAACAGCCTTTAATTGAAAATAAAGTCATGGATTCTGTAGCGTTTGGTTTTATGAAAAAAACGTCCATGTATAACGAGTTGCAAGACGAGTCTTAAACGTTCAATTAGACGTGACATAACCATAGCCATAGAAAACAACCTTAACGCCATAATTCGCACCATAGAAACCAATTGAATTTTGGTTTGCTTATGGCTATGGCACTATGGCTATGTCACTTCTAATTTAAGCTTAAGAGATAGTTCCGGTATACTTTCCTTAAATGACCGCAGGTAAGAAAAAATCTGTAGCGGAATATGTTATTAAATACATATTGCTTTATTTTAACTTTGTACAAAATTTGAGTTTCTGTATGTATGGCCAGGACCATAGGAATATATCAGAATTCAATGTACCGTCGCTTAAAAGAGCTTTACGTAGCAATTGAGAAAATACAAAACTGAGAGGGACCATCACCTGTGCTGGAAATGCTTAATTTATTTTTACGCATTTTCACTTGGTGTGATTTTTTAAATCAAATATGAATACATACATACAAACATACATGTGTAATCTTATAAGTACTATTAGTGTCACATTTCATTATGAACAACCAGCTATATCCCTTACAGGAGGTCCATTAGAATTTAGGTCGTCTGACAATTTTGTCCACAAATGATTTGCGGCTTATTTCCCATTTGCTCACATGCAATCCACTAAAATTTCAAACTGCCGTTGTTTGGTTTGTAATTTTTTGGTTTTTTCCCTAAAAACTCTCACTTTGCGTTTGGTATTTAGCTAACGCAAGTTTTGACATGCGCTTTCGCATTGTAGAGTACGGTGATACCAGACTTGCGAAACGGAAAATAAAAGATGCGAAATGTAAATGCGCAAACGCATTAGAGAGTACCAATCGTTCGATTTCGTACCATTTTTCTTTCGCATCGTAGTAGAGAGTAACCCCCCTGGCCCACGATGTCACTAGAAATCGTTCGATCGACAACTTGTATTGCAAACAACAATAACGGCCTGGCCCACGATGTCACGAGAAATCGTTCGATCGACAACTTGTATTGCAAACAACAACAAATTTTCTAAAGTTATTGTTGTTTGCAATACAAGTTGTCGATCGAACGATTTCTAGTGACATCGTGGGCCAGGCCGTAAATTTAGAAAATTTCTTGTTGTTTGCAATACAAGTTGTCGATCGAACGATTTCTCGTGACATCGTGAACCAGGCTGTAAATTTACCTATTAACGATTTCTTTTTAATTTGCGTTTGATGAACAACAGGTGGCCTTTATTACGGTTATTACATATGGCAAGCATTGTCTCGTCATGCCTACGACAACCATAATAAAGCTGAACACACAATTCTGATCAAATTCAATTAACTAATTACGTCTAATTATCAAATTTTTGTAGGCACATAAATACAAAGTTTGCCTGAGCAAATGAACAGTTTTTTAATCTACTGAAAATTGTTGAAAATCATACGTAGGTTGTTTTCTACAAATTCGATAGATATGTATTCCTACATTCGGTAATGGGGGTAGGGTTTATTGGTGTGCTGGCCTTCTACACTATCGAACTCATTTAGTCGGTCTAAATAAAACGAAAATACTTTAGAACTGCAATTTAAACAACATACATACAAAGTTCAATAGTTTTTTAAACAAAACACTCCGCATAAGATAGTAGTTGCTCTTGTTGTTAATTTATAAATAATTTGTCACGAAATCCTTCACCTGTAAACTGGAGATGCTACCGCAGAGCTCGTAACGAATCTAAATCTGTTATCCGCAATGTGAAGCGTAAAGCACAGAGTAATAACATCTTCCAGAATCTTGATACCAAAGGTATGTGGAGAGTACTTCGGCAGAATGGTCTGTATGATACAATACCTGAAGAAAATCTCTCTCCCGATGCACTGAATGCAGAATTTTCCAGCTGTAGAACTGTTGATTCTTTTAATCCTCTTGACATTAGCTTTCCTAGCAATCGTTTCTCGTTTCGAATCATTGTACTCGAAGACTTATGTAATGAACTGTCTAAAATTAAGTCCAATGCCGCAGGCCATGATGACCTGCCTCTCAAATTTCTAATTTGAGAGGCTAATTTTTCCACTCATAAATCAACAACTCTTAATTTTGTTTAACAATAAAATCACTAGTTCTCAATTCCCCATGGATTGGAAAATTTAAAAAGTTAGAAAGTGAATTTTGACCAATTTGACTGAGTAGCTCTTCCTGACTGAGTAGCGCTTCCTTGTAGTGTTTCATTACGTTGAGTATCAGGTCTCAATATTAGTAAACTTATAGTTGTTTAATATTCTGTTGAATTTTAAATTTCTTCTTTTTTATAATGTTATCTATTTTATTCGATACTAAATATTTTTAAATTTATTTTTTTATATAGATTTTAATATTGTTACACAGGATTTAGACGATGAAATTTATGACGTCTATTTTTCTTGATTCCCTTTTGAAGTTGCTACCAAAAATTATTTGCATTCATACGATGATTATTTTTACATGTCTAATTTTTTTTATTGATTTTGATTTTTATTGCTTATACATACATTTACATACCCTGTCGGAGAATGTGTGCTTGACTACAAAAATAATTAATTTAATATTATTATCTTAGACTGACTAAAAGCTAACTGAAATGTCATTCAGAACAAACCCAAAAATAATTCTTAAGTTGAGTACGTAATAAAATTTGATGAGAGCCAACAAAATTATTCTCAGCTACCTTGAAACTCATTTCAGTTTTATATTAACATTTTGCTGTTGTTATTTTAGATGATACCTTAGCCGAATGGTAGCGCGTTGAGTACACAACGTGTGATGATACATTTTCGAACCCCGCAAAAATTTTTTTAATTTACTGACTACCAGGTGATTTAAAAAAGTCAACTTTAAGTTAGTTGAAAGTAGTGCAGAGTGAGACAATTGACTAGCACCTAGGACATCGCAATGTTAAAATAGTCAGTTGATTACATTGAAAGTAATCCAAGTGTCAGTCAGTACTATTTGTGAAAAGTTAACTTAATTTCCGACAGGGTACTTTATTAATAAAATTTTCCTTCGAAGAACACACCAATATGAGAATATTAATAATAAAACGTAACAACAGGAACACAAATTTGTGTAAAGAAAAATATGAAAAAACCATAGAAAACAGAAATCGAGTCATTTTTTCTACCCCTCTTTCTTCTCTACCCCGTTCGCCATCAAACCAAAAATGACGTCGAAAAATAGACTTCATAAAAGTCTTCGTGTGAATTAGGTGTTACAAATTATTTATTAAATAATATTATTTTTTTATTTTTTTACATACATATTACACTTTAGTGATAATTGATGTAGATATTTGTAGTAGTATAAGTGAAACCGATTATGGCCATGAGGCTAGGTTTTTCTATTTTGGATGAATAAATGAAATGAAAAATGAAAATATCACTTGTTCCAGTTTTGTCCAAGATCTTTGAACATGTTATAAAAGATCAAATTTTACAATTCTTAAACCAAAATTTTTTGCTAAACCCGTATCAGTCAGGCTTTCGCGAAGGATATAGCACAACTTATCTTTTAATTGGTCTCCCCGATTCTATTAGAAGAATTATTGATAAGGACGATGTAGCTGTTTTACTCTCCTTAGACCTATCAAAGGCTTTTGATAAGGTTGGTCATATATAATCAACAAACTTTGCACATATTTCGATTTCTCTATATCCGCTTGTAGGTTAGGTTAGGTTAGGTTTATCTGGTTGGTCCAAAGACCTCGCATAGACCGGGATTGATCCTTAGCGATACCAGCAGATGAAAAGAGAACCTGTTAGTACGGCAGCCTAGTTCGTGGAGCTTGTATCGAATGACTCCCACACCGATTTAACAAATCCTAGCAACCTACACATTTCTACTCTCGATATAAGCTTAAGACTACGAAAAGTGTAAGCAGTGACACAGTAGATGTTCCATTGTTTCCATTTCTCCGGGTTCCTTACATTTCCTGCAGGTACCGTCGGTTATTTGTCCTATTTTGACAGCGTACGAAGCCGTCCAGCAGTGCCCAGTTAATACTCCCACTAGAAGTTTACAGTTGCTTCTAGTTAATGATAAAAGGAACTTAGTCAATTTGAGATCATAGGAGCTTCACATGATTTTAGAAGTTGTGCAAGTCTTCGTCGCGCGCCAACATTTCTCCGCTTCTTCCCTCATTTTAGAGTCTATGATCTCTTTAAGGTATTGAATTGGTTTTCGGATATATACCGTTACCTCAGCCGGTAATTGAATTCCCCTTTTGGCCAGTGTATCGGCCATTTCATTTCCCTCTTTCCCCATGTGTCCCCGGATCCAGAATATATGTACTTGTCTACCAGTACATAATATATCCAGGGCCTTTCTACACAGGAGCACAACCGAGACTTTCCAGATAGCCTTCTTCACTTATAGTGATCTGTGGTTTGGTAAAAAATTTCGTCACTGGAATGATATAGTCCGAGCTACACTCCATGTTTTCCAGTAATTTCCTGTGACCAAATGATCTGTACGACATCTGAAATGTTGTCCTAAGTCGGATAGCCGACTTGCATGCCACGTTCACTGCAATTAGTTTTATTGGTTTAAGGTCCAATATAATATCTAAAGCTGCAGTAGATGTACTCTTTAAAGCTCCAGTGATGCAGAGGTCTGCTAGTCTCTGGATACTTTCCAACTTTTTCAGGTATGATTTTGTCTCAGTCGCCCTCCACCATACAAGTATTCCGTAGAGTAAAATTGGTCTAGCCACCGCTGTGTAGGTCCAATACGTAAGAATAGGTGAAAGGCCCCTTGTCTTGCCCAGCATTTTTTACATGCATATAGAGCAATGGTGGCCTTTTTAACTCTATCTTCTATATTGTACCTCCACGTCATCTTACTATCCAAAATAACCCCCAGGTACTTTGTGTGTGTTTTGGGCGAGAGCGATATACCGTCTAATTTTGGTGTTCTCCATTCCTTGACTTTCCTATTAGTAAAAAGCACAAGGTTAGTTTTTCCTGGGTTTAAGTTTAACCCTACCCGCGTTGCCCATCTATGAATATCCCTCAACGAGGATTCCATTAGGGAGCTAATTGTGTCGTCCGCATATGCTGTAATCCTAGCTGCTTTACCCTCGAATTCCATGAGAATTTCATTTACAACCAACGTCCAAAGAAGTGGCGATAGAACACCACCTTGGGGAGTTCCTCTCTTAGCTTCTTTGTTTACGTTGGCATTACCTAATTCCGCAGATACTATTCTACATTTTAATAGGTTGCCTATCCAGTTTTTGACTTGCAAGTGAGCACCGGAACGATTTACACTTTTCATAATTGCGTCCGTAGAGACATTATTGAAAGCGCCTTCGATGTCCAAAAAGACCACTATAGCAAAGTCCTTATAGTGTAACGATTTTTCGATTTGTTCAACAACATTATGAAGTGCTGTTTCAATCGATTTGCCCTTTGTGTATGCATGTTGGTTGGAGGACAGCATATTTGGATATACAAATTCTTTGATGTGTATATCCAAAATTCTCTCTAACGTTTTCAGTAGAAAGGACGTCAAACTGATAGGCCTAAAGTCTTTTGGATACATGTGGTTGTTCCTACCTGCCTTTGGTATGAATACAACCTTGGCTATCCTCCATGATTTTGGCACATAATTCAGTCTGAGACATCCTCTAAATATTCCTAGTAGCCAGGGAATTATCCTCTGTTTACCACGTTGTAGTAAAGCCGGGAAAATACCATCTGGTCCTGGTGATTTATATGGTTTAAAGGAATCGATTGCCACTTCCACTTTACTAAAGGAAATGACCTCACAATTCTCAGTATTCAATCCAATTGCCATTTCTGAGCGAGGGGAGATCTCCGTGCAACCTGGGAAATGTGTGTCCAGGTGAAATTCCAGCGTTTCTCGGCTGCAGCTAGTCCAATCGCCGTTGATTTCACAAATTGTGCTAGGCACTGATGGATTGCTTGCAAGCAGCTTCCTCATTCTGGGCTTATCCGTAGTTTTTTCCATATTGCCACAAAAATTCTTCCATGAATTTTTCTTGGCCTTCCTCATCCCTTTTTTAAACGATTTCAGTGCTTTCTTGTAGTCCCTCCAGCACTCAAATTGGTCTATGTATCTACCCAATCTGAAGAACTCACGCAGGTCACGTCTTTGTGCGTCTAGATCACTACTCCACCATGGTGGTCTAGATTTACGTTTTACGCGCGAGAGGGGACATGCTGATTTATACGATTTTGTTATGGCTTTCGTTAAGCAATTAACAGACTTTTCAATATCGGCCTCAGTCTTAATCGGTTTGGCACCATATAGATTATTTTCGATGTTCTTTCCGTAATAATCCCACCTAGTATTGCGTGGGTTCCTATATAATTTCCTAAGCTTTGAAACTTCAGACAAAATTTTAAAAGCTATGTAGCGGTGGTCAGAGAAGGACGGCTGTCTAAGCACCATCCAATCCTTTACTACAATATCTTCATTGTTAACAAGTGTTAAGTCCAATACATTCGACGAGGTAGGTCCTATATAAGTAGGTTCCTTCCCTCTATTTACAATTACAAGGTCAGTTTGCAGTATGAATTGAATAAGTGACTCACCTCTTTCATTGATGTCCTTACTTCCCCATACAGTATGATGTGCGTTAGCGTCTGTGCCTATCACCAGTTTTTGTTTTTTCTCTCAGGCTTCTTTAACGAGCCTTTGGAGCTCCAGTGGAGGTGCCTCAATTATGTGTGGCATGTAGCATGATGCAAAGAGTATTGGCTCATCCTTGTCACCATCTACCGCCACAACAACTAAATCGTCAGTACTGTAATTATACAAAATATATGAATTGAAGTTCTTCTTAATTAGGATAGCTGATCGTATCTTGCTTACCGTCTTTGAGAAGTATGTATGGTAGTTACGTAACTTTAGCCCAGAAACCCTGTTTCCCGATGAGATCCACGTCATAGTTGCTCTCCTCTAAGGTAAGGAGAAGCTCAGTAGACGCTAGTTTACAGTGTTGGAGGTTCACTTGAAGGATCTTTAGCTCCATCATCCAAGCTTACCTTTCTAGGGTCCATATCTGGGTATGGGATCTCTCGTCTCGGCTCCTCCAACTTTAAGCCGGCTGTAGCAGCTGCCAATTCGCTCTCCAATTCTTCGGCTTCTATGGTATTGTCATTTTGATCATTTGGGTGTCTCTTCTTCAGACGTAGGTAGACACTACCTACACCCCATGCCATCTTGCCATTCCGCTTATATAGAATGTCTTCAGCATTCTTATTAATCTGCAGAATGTAGCTTTGGCCATCTGACTTCGGTTTTGCCACATGCAGTACCCTCCAATCCTTCGTCGGAATCTCCGGGTTTTGGTTTTGTAGCAGACGAAGAGTGATATCCGGCTTCACTACACGCGGAATTATAACCTTCGCAGCTTATAGATGTTTTCGAATATGATATTAACACTTTAGTGTTCAATGTTTCACGTTGGATGAGTAACAGCAAACTTAGTATAAATTCTTCTAAGACCAAAGCGATGATTTTTAAACCGTCTAGTGCTACGTTTAACCTGTCTATCATGATCGATAGCCGACCTATTGATTTTGGCGATCGAATGAAATGTCTTGATGTTTTATTAGACAACACTCTTAGTTTCGGACACCACATTAGTGGACTATTTTCTAAAATAAACTTCACCTTAAGAAGACTATATGCAATGAATTTATACCTGCCATTACATATTAGAAAGAGCATAGCTCACTCCTTATTGATGCCTAATCTATTGTATTGTATTGAGGTATATTCTGGCTGTAGCGCTGAAAATTTAAATAGGTGTGCCCTACTCTTTAACAGAATAATACGCTTTATATACCAACTAAGAATTAACGATCATGTTTCAATGTATGTTAATGATTTTTTGGGCTGTAGTTTTAAAAACTTCATACAGATTAGATCACTACTTTTATTCTATAATGTTATGCTCACAGACTGTCCATACTATGTCCGTAGACATTTTACGTTTTTGCAAAGTGATAGAAGCCCACAGCTTCTATTCCCCATTAGAAATCGTCTTATTTATGAAAGATCATTTACTGTACGAGTCGCCAAATGTTGGAACTCATTGCCACGATCTATTTTTTTTGTTGCAAATTTTGTGTCTAGTTTATTTGTTGCCTAAATGTATAATTATTCTTATGCTATTCTTGTAGTCCACCAACTATATATGGCCCTATGGGCTCGGTTGGTTATTGTTATAAATAAATAAAAATAAAAAATAGAATAGTCATTAAATTGTTAAAAGTGCACGTATGTATAAAATTGTATGGGACTTTTAAATATTCGCCCATGTCACAGAGTTCAATTCCGTTCGGAATCGGAATTGAATAAAAATCAAAATGTCACGCCCTAGCCGGAGAATACCCCAGCATACCACCGCTCCCACAGTCTGGACACCACTGACAAATTTCCATATTTTAGTTTTCTTTTTTAGACACCATCTCCAACAAAAATGGGGTGGATTGAATTCCGATTCCGAACGGAATTGAACTCTGTGACATGGCCGATTATCAGCATTATGTATAAAACTTGAGGTTTTTAAAACAAATTTTCATAAAAAATTTTTCTTAAAAAGCCTTTATAAAGTCTTACTGCCTGGCTCACGATGTCGACAAGAAATTTTCGTTCGCTTATTTATATTGAAAACAAAAACAAATTTTCTTATTTTGTTTTTGTTTTCAATATAAATAAGCGAACAAAAATTTCTTGTCGACATCGTGAGCCAGGCAGTTAATAATTTTTATAAATAATGCTGTATAAAAATACCATAAATTTAACAAAAATTTTAATATATAAATAGTTTTTTATATAAAAGTTGCTAAGATATCCCAAAAAAGAAATCCCGGTACTTAATTTTACAAATTCCTGGATTCGGGATTTACCAATCCCGAAAAATCCCGGGATTTCGGGATTCGGGATTTCCCGTTTGGCATAAGTATTGAGTACTATTCCATTAAGCAAAATAACCTATACTATATTGATTCAAAATTATCTCAATTGGCTAAATAAGGGTTGTGAAAATATTTTGGTCATTTTACTAATATTTGAACAGGTTAATTTGTCTTATTACATATCGAGCCATAACCGCTGAAATAGCTTAAGTGACACATTTTTTGGACTTTTTTTTACGAAAATCAATTATTTACGATCGCAAATGATCGATTTTGGCCAAAAAATTAAATTCGAAAATTATGTCGCTTAAGCTTTCTTGGCGGTTATGGCACGATATATAGAAAATTTGTTGTTGTTTGCAATACAAGTTGTCGATCGAACGATTTCTGGTGACATCGTGGGAAAGGCCGTTAATACGAATCGTGAATTCCGCTATTGTTTTAAATTTTTAGGAACAAAATAAACTAAAAACGAAACAAACTATTTTTACGATTTTTTTTTTGTAATTTGTCAAAAAATAAACTCATTTTTTATTTTGTTCTTAAAAGCTTAATAAAATAAAAAAATAAAGTTTTACATAAAGTTGAAGAATTAACCAAAGCTTTGACCATTTGTATACATGTTTAATGGCCAAAATAACTAAATATATGTATAAATATACATATTTGAAAAATAATGTTAAATATATGTACATACATATGTACGTATGTATGTATATTTTTTTATATCAAAGTATGTACTTATGTATGCAAATTAGGGTATAGCTTTTCTTGAACATCATTTTCCCAAGGTCTATCTTACTGACAATATTGTTTTAATAATCAAAAACATTTTATTAGTTCAATTTGGTAAAAAAAAACTTCACGCACCAAAAGCGATTTCTAAAATGCATTAAATATTTTATTTTTTTAAATTACTTTTTTTAAATATGGTAAATATATGTGTATAACTACAAAATTGCAAAAAAAAAAGTATTTGGTCATACATTTTATATTATTTTAGTTAAAAAAGCATTATTTTTATTAAAAACTTCGTCGCATTTGGTACGTGAACTTTTTTAACGATCGCGAAAAATTAAAAATGGAGATCTTAATATTTATGTCCTACAATATTTTACGTTGGAAGATATGATATTTCCAAAAAAGTACTCGGGTTAAAAACAATGCAAATTTTGAATTGCGAATGATTTTCAGATATTTTTTTGTTCATTGGGACTTATTTCATTATGAAATGAGTTCCAATTATTGGGACTTATTTAATTTTTAGTTTTGGCCTCCCAAACACATGCGTCATTAAATTTTGTTGGGACCTAATTAATTGATAGTTACTTTATTGGAATTTGGAGGAGTTTTTTAATTAAAATTAAGATTCCAAAAAATTAAATAATGACCCTCCTGGAAAATTAATTCATGTCGCCGTTAATTCATATAAGCCATCAATTCATATAAAACTTATGGCTCGATTATGGATGACAACCGAACTTTAGTAGTAGTATGTTAATTGCATGCAAATTCGAAAACATTTCCTTTCGTTTCGAATTACAGGGTAGACCCCCTGGTAATTTTAGTTGCAATATTGGCAACCACAAATTTAAAGTTGCTGCATAGTTTAAAAACAAAAAATTTGAAGAATTAAAAGGCAATTGCAATATTATTTAATTTCTTCTTCTTTACAGCTAAACAATAGCGGCAGTATGTATAATCAAAAAACTGGCATGAAGTTAGCATAAGTGACAATATTGAACTACGTATTGACGAGTTCCTCTATACAATTTGACATTAAAAATCGCTGCATAATGTAGTTTTAACACGAGTTAAGGTCAGACTTAACGTTTGCCTCCTTTGTTCATTAATCTAAACACACACACGCACATTTACATACCTACCAAGCATGGTTAATCATGTTCCTTTGTCCCTTGTTTAGGTAAATCTTGTTACAGATAAGAATATCTAAAACATGACGAATCATGCTAACATAAATATAGTTTAAGATAAGAAATTAAGTAAAAACATGTTTTATTATGTTTAAGAACTAACAAAGAAATGTATCAACAAAGAAATGATAGTTAGGTAAAAAACAAGTAATCATGTTATCAATAAAAGAAAACTAGAATTGTAATCTTAAACTAAATTTTAGTATTTAAGAAAGTAAAAAGTAATTTGTCAGTTAGTTATGAAATAATATTGAATAACACATAGTGCTTAAGTTTTCTAACTCCTAAGGAAAATAAAAAATTATACGCGTACGCGTAGAAAAATATATTTTTTTTCTTTAGTAAAAACACTAAACTTTAATTGGCGATCCTGCCAGGAGAATAATTAAATTTATTCTTCTAAGAGCGGACCAGCGTAATCCTTGTCGCAGCAAGGACGTGAACTTTTTGTGACAGCGAAAAATTCTTCATAGGAAGAATAAGTGTAAAATTTTATAAAAAATAAATTGAAAATTAGTTATAAAAACAAAAGTAATTTTATATAAATGAGTTTTACAAAAAAACAAAAAAGAGAGGACATCTATAATAAAAATCGCATAATAGAAGACGATATTTTAACAAAAATGGAACCGAACACAAGCAAGGATGCCCAAATAGGAATACTCACTGCCAGGCTCAGCGAAATGGAAAAATTTTGTCAGAGTTTGATGGAGAAGATGAATAGCTTACAAATTAATCCAACTTTAGCTTCAGCCCCAATAATACAGTTAAAAGACGTAGCTACCAACTACAGAACTGCATCAGACATATCATTAGAAGTTTTTAAGGCACTCCCAACGTTCGATGGCAAACAAGCTGAATACAGAGCATGGAGGGAAGATGCGTCTCGCCTAATGAACGATATCAAGGCATTTGAAGGACAAAGCCGTTATTCGGAAGCCTTGTCCATAATTAAAACAAAAATTAGAGGAAGAGCGTCAGATGTGTTAACAAATAACAACACACCGTTCAATTTCGAAGCTATAAAAAACAGACTGGACTATACATATGCGGATATGCGTCCACTGTATGTGCTGCAAGAAGAATTAAGAAGAATATCTCAAGGTAGATTGTCCCTTACGGAATACCATGATAAAATTAACCAAGCATTGAACCTTATTACATCAAAAATTTTAATGTCTGGCGAGCAACCAACCGTCACAGATGCTATGACGAGGAGTGCAAATGAAGAAGCTGTACGTGTATTCATCAGTGGCATTACAAACCCATTTATAAGATCCACACTCTATGCTAACACACTCAATGATCTAGAGCACGCCTACGCTGTAGCCAGAACAATCGAGCACGATAATCAACATCAAAATCTGCGATTATCATACGATGTCGAGAGACAGAATCAGCAAAGACAACATTACCCAACTCATCACAATTCCTACAATCGACGTCCGAATTATGACACTAGGAGATTCGCACCACAGCAACAGGGATACAATCAACCATACAATCAAAACCAACCGTCTAGGCCTACTCCAATGGAAACAGATTCCAGGCAAGTCGTGCAGGCACAGAGGAGAAGTAACTTTCAACAAAATAATCAACACCATCCTTTCACAAACAACCAGCCATGGAAGAGGGAGTACAGCGGTAATTACCAAACAAATAAACACCAACGAATAAACCAGTCGCAACAACAAGATGACAACTCTAGTACGTATGCTGAACCGGATCAAATGGTAAATAATGTAAGAATAGATAATTTAAACTAAGAAGCGGGTTGCCCTACCTCACATTAAGTAGCGAAGTAACAAATAAGAAATACGATATTTTAATTGATACAGGAGCAACCCACTATTATATAAGAGTAAAGTGTGATTCGTCAGACAGGATTAAAATCAAACCAATTAAAATTAAAACCATAAATGGTTATTCATTTGCAAATACCAAAAGAGTGATTATATTAATGAACAAAGAGATAACTTTCTTTGAACTTAAAGACATAGAATCTTTTGATATGATTTTAGGGATAGAAGGATTAAAAATATTAAATGCCGAAATAAGCCTTAGGGACATGACCTTAACCACCATAAGTAGTGATAGTCAACCCAAATTAAATTATATTATAGGAGATGAAAGGTACAAGGAAGAAATAGATAGAATGATAAAGGAAAATAATGGCATAGGACCATTACCCTTCACGACGACAATTGAAGCTACAATCAGAACAAAGAACGAAGAGCCAATATGGACAAAACAATACCCGTATCCTATAGCGGATAACGAGTTTGTTAACAAAGAAATAAGAAAGTTACTGAACGAAGGTATTATACAAAAAAGTAATAGCCCATACAACTCTCCAATATGGACAGTCCCTAAAAAGGGTATGGACGAGCAGGGAAGACCGAAGAAACGAATGGTTATAGACTTTCAAAAATTAAATGCCAATACAATTTCAGACAGGTACATTATCCCAGATGTAAACATGACAATCCAAAATCTAGGTAAGGCTAAGTATTTTACAACTTTAGATTTGGAATCAGGCTTCCACCAGATAAGAATCGCTGAAAAAGATAGGGAAAAAACAGCTTTCTGCGTTAATGGCGGGAAATATGAATTCGTTCGTATGCCATTTGGCTTAAAAAACGCACCTTCAATATTTCAGAGATGTGTGGACGACATACTTAGGGATTACATAGGAAAATTTGCGTACGTATACATAGATGATGTACTTATATACTCATCTTCTCCCGAAGATCATATGAAACATATTAAAATAATTGTGAACGCATTGAACAAGGCCACTCTAAAAATCTCCAATGAAAAATCTAAATTTTTCCAAACAGAAGTAGAATATTTAGGTCATGTAATAAAACATAATAGAATTGCAACGAATCCAGAAAAAGTGAAGGCAATAAACAATTATCCAGTTCCAAAAACTCTAAAAGACTTAAGAGGTTTTTTAGGAATGACAGGATATTATAGGAAATTTATTAAAGGATACGCTAGCATAGCAAAACCCTTGACAGTACATTTAAGGGGAGACAACGGTCAAATAGGAAAAAACAAGAGCAAAAATACGCATATAAAACTTGACGAGCAAGCACTGAAAGCCATAGACAACTTAAAAACTTGCTTAAGAGAACAAGTAGAACTTTTCCAACCAGACTATTCAAAACCATTTGAACTAACAACTGATGCATCCAACATAGCACTTGGAGCAGTTCTTAGTCAAAATAAAAAAACAATATTTTTCTTGTCACGAACCTTAAGTAAAACGGAAGAAAACTACAGTACTAATGAAAAAGAACTTTTAGCAATCGTTTGGTCGTTACAAAAATTAAGAAACTATATCTACGGTGTAGCTGACTTAACGATCTACACCGACCACCAGTCTTTGACATTTGCGATATCCGAAAAAAACCCAAATACAAAATTAATGAGATGGAAAAACATAATTGAAGACTTTGGAGCCAAATTGGTATACAAGCCAGGTCATTTAAATGTCGTAGCCGACGCCCTTTCAAGACAGCAAGTAAACTCATCAACAATCAGTACAGTTCACTCAGCTGCAAGTTCACCCACAGACGTTATTAAAACTGTATCGCAACCTTTTAATGCGTATGCTATTCAAATTGAACTCGTACCAAATAGAAAAATAAATGAAACTCGAACTCGAACAACATTTCCGAACAAAGTTAGGCATACAGTAAACTTTACAAGTGAACAAAATTTAATTACAGAATTGAAAAAGGTATTACAGCCAAATAAAATTACTGCAATACATACTACTAGAGAAAATATTTATGCATTTGGTCCAATAATAAAAAACACTTTTAATACTGCAAATTTCGTGTTCACACCAACAAAACTAATCGATGTTAGAGAAAAAGAAAAACAAATCGAAATAGTTAAAAGAACACATAACAGAGCACACAGAGGCTATAAAAACAACATTTATGAGATAGTTGAAACTTACTACTGGCCTGAAATGAAACAACAATGCAAGGCATTTAATAAAAAGTGTACACCTTGTCTTTATGGTAAATATGAAAGAAATCCTACAAGAGAACCACTTGGAGATTCTGATATACCAATAGAACCAGGAAAATACATACACATGGACATTTACTTTAATGATAAAAAAACATTTCTAGTCGCTATCGATAAATTCTCAAAATATATTACCCTCAGAGAAATTGATTCAAGAGAACGTATGTCTGAGAAAATGGAAGAAGTTATCACAAATAATTACCCGAACTGCACACGATTAATGACTGATAATGAAAAATGTCTAAACACGCCAGCAGTGAATATGATGTGTGAAAAATATGGAATAAGAAAAATAGAAACTCCAGTCTATAGATCGACTTCTAACGGACAAGTTGAACGCGCTCATAGTACAATCTCCGAGCTAGCGAGAATATTCAAAATTCAAAACGAAACCACAATAATAGAAGAAATTTATAAAACAATCAGAGAATTAAACAACACTTTACATACAGTTACAGGATTCAAACCAATTGACATCCTATTCAACAGAATTAAGTATGATAAGAAGCAAATCCACCAAAAATTAAAAGCAGCATCAAAAAAAGTACAAGAAAAACTGAATCAAGGTACGAAACACCGAACATTTTCACCAAACGAGCAGATACTAGTAAAAATCAAAGGTGTACGGAAAAAGAAAGACGCTAGATATATTAAATACGTTGTAAAAGAAGACCGTGAGGACACTGTCTTAACTACAAGGGGAAAGATCGTGCATAAGGATAATATAAAGAATTATACCATTAATCATGATAATCATCTTCCTGACATTACTCGCAGTGGCCATACCAGAAATACAGGCGGAAACAGAAATTAAAAAACTAGATGAACAGAAATATGTTTTAACCCGGACTAATGACGTTTTTTTATTTGACGAATATTCATACCTCTTCCACGTCACAAACTTAACAAAAATAACTACAACATATCAGCAAATCTTTAACAAATATTCTTACTCCACCATCGAGGAACATATTTGGACAAAGAAAATTGAAACATTAATAAATCAACTTAATGAACATAAACGACATACGAGATCCCTAAATTTTTTAGGATCAGCATTAAAATTCATTACGGGAAATCCAGATCATGACGATTTCATATTGATGGAAACAAAAATAAACGAATTAATAAATAATAATGAAAAACAACGTTTGGTTAACTCAAGGTTTGAAAAATTAATTGATGCATTACAAGGCCAGACTCTCGAAAGCCACCTCATCTTAGAACAAGTACATGACCAACTCTTATTACTTGTCAGAACAATTAATGCTGCAAAAAATAACGAATATTTAACCGAATCGTTAAACTTAGACGACGTAAAGGAAATAATAGATCATGAATTAATCTCAGTACCCATAATAAACATTCTAGAATACGCAGATATACATATAGCCAGGACAGGAGACTTATTTATAACTATCTATAAATATCCTATATTGAATAAGGACTGTAAACTTTTTAAAATCACTCCCATAAGCTTTAGGCACGGAAAAATTCAAACGGATGATCAAATTTCCCAATGCAATAAAGATTATGTTAGGGTAAACTTTTGCAAAAACTTTTTAGGAAGGAACATATGCCAAAGAAACAATGATACAGATAAGTGCATACTTCCGCTACTGACAAACAGAAACAGCAAGTGTACAGTTATACAAGAATATAACAAACCATTATTAGAAATTGACGAAGGCTCAATACTATTGGACGGAAACCACAAAGTAAACAATATCACCACTACGGGTATAACTTTAGTCACGTACACAGACCAGGTCACGATAGACAACAAGACATATAGAAATATTAACGACAGAATAATTAAGGCCATCCATATGAAACACGACGAAGACTTTGAAATTTTGAAAATAATAAATTCTGATACCAAATGGGCTTTTAATAACATAGACTCATTAAAAAAATTCTCTATTCCATTTGAACAGCACCCAATCAAGTCTTTCATTTTTTTGTATATTAACCCTTACACTCTTAATAATAATAATTTTTTCAATAATAAAAATGGTAACTTGCATAACAGTATGGAAACACAAAATTGCAATCCGTAAAATTGAAAAAGCATATATTATGGAATTGCAACGTATTAGGAAAGATCGGGACGATCTTGCTTAACCCAGGGGGGAGTTAAGGTCAGACTTAACGTTTGCCTCCTTTGTTCATTAATCTAAACACACACACGCACATTTACATACCTACCAAGCATGGTTAATCATGTTCCTTTGTCCCTTGTTTAGGTAAATCTTGTTACAGATAAGAATATCTAAAACATGACGAATCATGCTAACATAAATATAGTTTAAGATAAGAAATTAAGTAAAAACATGTTTTATTATGTTTAAGAACTAACAAAGAAATGTATCAACAAAGAAATGATAGTTAGGTAAAAAAAAAGTAATCATGTTATCAATAAAAGAAAACTAGAATTGTAATCTTAAACTAAATTTTAGTATTTAAGAAAGTAAAAAGTAATTTGTCAGTTAGTTATGAAATAATATTGAATAACACATAGTGCTTAAGTTTTCTAACTCCTAAGGAAAATAAAAAATTATACGCGTACGCGTAGAAAAATATATTTTTTTTCTTTAGTAAAAACACTAAACTTTAATTCACGCGATTACATCCTAGCATAATTTTTAATGTTCAATTTTGGCACTTATACTAACTTCCTGCCAATTTTTGATTATACATACGGCCGTAGGTTGTTAAAACTTATTTTAGGCAATAGAATATATGTAAATCTAAAGTGCCGTCTAATACTTTCAACATTTTGTACATCCCTTCTCTTCATCAAAAATTAATTCCACTTAATTAATAATTTTTATGATCAGTAATGTTTTAAGCACTTTTACTTAATAATTTTCCCTTGTACTTATTTCTTATGTTTTGATTTTTTTTTTAGTTGCGTTGCTATTTTACTCGACAACTGAAGTTCGGTTGCCATCCATAATCGAGCCATTAATATTTTAATATTAAGAGCATAACAAGAGATTTTGCACGCACTTTTAAAATGCTTAAATGTATGCAAATATGTGTATCGCGCCTTTGCTGCGGGAATGTTATAACTAAAAAATGCGATTTTTAATTTAATATAACAGAATTAATCTTCAATCGTTTCTTATATTCCCCTTTATTGCGAATGGCGTCGTGTACGTCACATCAAGATGACAGTAAAAATTGTCACTTGTCTACTCTTTGGCGACAAGAATTGACTACTAACTATTAACATGCATAATTTACAAAGCCTTAAGGATTAGTAAGATATTGTCAATAAGAGTCAATTGTTGCCGATAAAGAGTAGACAAGTGACAATATTTACTGTCGTCTTGATGTGACGTCGACGACACCATTCACAATACGGGGGGTTTTTTTACGAATATCTTGTATGTTCACCACTTGAGAGGAAAATTATACGTACATATGTATGTTACTTTACCATTAAGTTGTTAGTAATTTGAAAATTGTTCTGTTATACTTCTCATGCGGCAAAAACTCGATATTTACATATATTTATGGATAGAAAAATATGAACATTTTAGCTGACTACTGTTAAAATACATTGAACTATATTATCGGGTATACTTAGAGGTTCGTCGCATAATTCACCAGTATTCTTGTCCACCATATAAATTTCATTTAAAACCTTATCTGGATTATCAGGATCCAAAGAGGAAACTAAAACCAACGACCCTTCAGCCAAATCCTTGAGAATACATTGTATATCAGCTTCACTTAACTCTTGTTGGGATATCACAGAGGAACAGGTATCATTGTTTATATCTACTTCTGAATTGTTTTCGATTTCAATTGCAAACATTGGTGATTCTGAGGACAATTGCGGGGATGGAGATCGATTGGGAGCAGCTGGTAAAGTTGAAGGCATATCATATTTAATATTGCTGTGCATTTCTACGGAATCATCATCAAAACTATCTATGTCTATGTCAATTTCAATAGTATCGTCCTGCTCTTCTATATGTGAAGCAGATGCATTATTTATCTGTTCATTAAATTGTACAACTTCGGAGGTATCTGCAGACATATGTATATTTGATGCTTCATATGATGTTATACCATATTGTATGTCTATTGCATCCGAATCTAATAATTCATCAATTTCCGTTTGTATCTCCTTGGTATCCCTATATTCAATTGAAGATGCTATTTGCTTCATTTCTGAACGGCTTTCAATTTTAACAATTTCTTCCTTAATATTTTCTTTCTTTTGCATTTTTTTGTAAGTCCGTACTCGCTGTTTTTTATCGACTTTATTGCTTGAATTTTCGTCTGAATTTAAATTTTCATTGTTATTTGTTGGTAGTTGTTCCTTATTCAATTTTTTGGAGGCTTTTTTCTTTGCCTGTTTGGGTTTATGTTCGCTTTCGCTATGTCTAACATCTTTACTTCCGTCTGTTTGTATGGAATCTTTGCGGGATTCAATAGTTTTTTTCTCTTTTTGTTTACTGTCTTTAGATTTATCCCCGCTGATATTAGTTTTGTTATTTGCTTTTTGTTTTGGAGCAATTTCATTTTGATAGATGCTTCCTTTTGATAGCACCCGGCTTGCTGAACTCGGTGCATTAATTTTCTTTTTCTTAAATGAAATAAAGATAGATTTAATAAATATTCGGCACTGTTCTGTAAAGTGATTGGATTTACATCGAGTCGATATTAAGGAACTATTTCGATTAATAGCTAAATTATCTTATAGTTTTCCACTTTTGGATGTTAAATAATAAAAATTAAGCATTATTTATATTTGAAAATCGCTTGACGTACATCGAATTCAATTTAAATGCGAACTATAATGAATAATTATGCAAGAAATAATTTATTAATCAGACTCAAGTTCAGGGGTATACTCTGTAATTCGAAGCGAAAGAAAATACTTTCGAATTTGTATGTCGAAAAATCAAAATATTCAGGAGAATTATTTACATACATATGTACATATCGCACTTAATCAACAAGAGGGTATTAAATCAAAATTTTAAAATTTTCAGTAGAGACGAAAAACTGTTTGTGGTTACATTTTAGGAGGATGTTTTAAATCCCAATACATCATAGTAAGCAAATTCCAATTGAATATATATTCTTGCAATTATTGAAAAACAAGTTTTATCAACAAAACCGTATCAACTCAAAATACGACCAAATTTTAAATAAAACAACTTGATTATTATTATTATTATGAATAAAGACTCAAATCAAAATAATACCCTTTTTATGAAAATATACGATACATTTATATTTCCACTTTTGTATTAACTCAAAATAATACCTTTATGGTGATATAAAGGTAGTCAGTCACTACACTACCTTGATATTGATGTTGTTAGTTGATTTCTTGCAAAATGTGAAAATTTAAACAGTTTTAGTTAATACGTTCTTGTTGATTAAGTGCTATATATGTATATACTTTTATATTGGAAACTACTAGCAAATTATACAAATTTCTCAATTTTTTTATTAGTCATATCAACAGCTTTGGCATAAATTTTCATTTTCTATTACCTTCAGTTACCGAAAATAACGATTGCTTTCCAAGTTTCAACTACAAAAATTAGACTAAAAGAGAAGTACACTGAAAAAAAATAGTTTAATTTAACAAATAAGAGCTTTTGCATGTGATCTGCCGATAAATTCTATCTTAAATCGATTAATATTCATTTTAGCGCTGAAGATGCTCCTTATACAATAAAAAAATCAATTTTTAAGCAATTAAAAAATAATTTAAAAAGTAAAAACTGAAAAATATTTTTTTAATTAAAAAAAATATTAAAAAATAATTTTTATTTCCTGAGGAATTGAAAAATCTTAAAAAATATCTTTAATGTTCTAAGCGAAAAATAAAAATCAAAAACTACGGTTATTTCCTGAGGAATAAATAAAAATGTAGAAATACATTTTCTGAGGTATAAATAAAATTAAGAAAATAACTTTAATTTCCTAATAGCAATTTTAGACAAGGAAAGTTTACTTTGCAAAGTCTTAATTCAGCTGTGTGAAATACGGAGGAAGGAATACTATCTCTTTCTGTCTTTCTCCCAGCTGAAATAAGACTTTGTAAAGTAAACTTTCCGTGTCCAAAAAGGGGTATAAGCGAAAAATAAAACTTAAGAAATAATGATTAAAAAGTAATCTTTAAAATAAAACTTATAACCGTTGCGGTCCCTCATTACATTAGAGACTAAATAAATGGCAAATAAATATTGGGCCTGAGGACCAGTTCTCGTATTTCAAATTTGACCAGATTTTGTTTGACGCTTTGAAATTTATTGGTTGCTATTCTGGGGGTCTACTCTGTAATTCGAAATGAAAGGAAATGCTTTCGAACATGCATGTAATTAACATATAAATTCGAAAGTAATTTCTTTCGTTTCGAATTACAGAGTAGACCCCCTGGGAAATGCGTCGAAAAGTGAAAATCTCCCTTAAAACAAAAACAAAGTTTCAAAAATTTTTGTTGTTTGTACCCCTTTTAGACACGGAAAGTTTACTTTGCAAATTCTTAATTCAGCTGGGAGAAAGACAGAAAGAGGTAGTATTTCTCCCTCTGTCTTTTACACAGCTGAATTAAGAATTTGCAAAGTAAACTTTACGTGTATAAAAGGGGTATTGCTATACATTTCTAAAATTAAATTACCCCTCAAAGTGAGAATTTCAACGCGTCTCTCTCTCTGCACCTCCAATCGAAGACCCAATTGTCTCCATTGTGATTATACATATATAAAAACGCACAAATGTGTTTTTAACTTCTTTTTGCCCTATCTAAAAAGTTTTAAATGAAATAATTTTACATCAGTAATTTAAAATGCACTAAAATCGACTTATTCTTGAAAACCAGAAAGTTAAAGTGCTATTAGACAGGCATACTTGTCTTAAGACATGTACGATGGCATACCAAGTCTCACTGTCTAATAGCATGTATACGAGTACGTTAGACATGTATGTTGGTTTTCAAAAATTTTTGATTTTCTGATGTCTGTCGCACAATTAATATGAAGTATGCCGTCAGCGTTCGATAGTGTAATAGCAATAACCAAAGTATGCCATCGTACATGTCTTAAGACAAGTATGCCTGTCTAATAGCCCTTTTAGACTGTGCTACCAACCTATCATGTACTTTATCATGTGGATATAGATATATACATATCTGCATCAGCTGTTAAAGAAGAACTTGTTATTTGTTTTATAAGTAATAGCTACAAACTCATTTCCGTTTGCTTCATCTTTATGTTCACGTTAGCTATCACTTTACCTATGTAATATGTAACTGTAACTTAATTATTGTTGTTTGATCATCATATGTATTAATAATAAACATTTTCTAAAAAAAAACTACTGAACTTAGCCTGAATAAAAATATAAAAAAATGATATTTCTATAAATAAAATATAGATCAATACTAACTTACCTTTTCCGATTTGCCTGGTTTTTTCTTATTAGCTTTAGCATATTTGTCTAGTAACTTTTCCTCCTCATCTAATTGCTGCTTCAATGATTCAATATCGAATTGTTTTGGATGTACTAAAGCCTTACTAATTAAATGGAAATTTTTCCTCTCCTCTTTTTTGAATTTCAATTTCAAATCGCGCCGCGTACGATTAGGAAATAAAGAAACCATAAGCGAGAAATCGGTGCCAACATTTTGTAAGCAGCGATAGAATTTCACTGTCTCTGAAGCAGGCCATTTACGTGTTCGCTTTTTGCGGGAATAAAACCCATTCATTCCTGTATGCTCATCTAAATAAATTAGCGAAGAGTTTGCTAACACTTTGCGTGCTTCCTGTTCAGCAGTGGTTTCAATAACTAAAGAGCTATCGTCTAGAATAAGTTCACCCTTGGCATTCAGTTTCAATTGCGGTACAGGTACAACTTCACTATCCCCTGAAATGTCTTTTTTTTCTGGAACTTCAGTAACTGTGTTATCATCTTTAGAAGTTGCGGTTGGCTCCAGTTTTGGATTTGGTTTTTGTTCCATAGGATTGGTTACTGGATTATAATATATTAAATCAGACATTTTAAGAACATTCTTTGCTGGTACACCATTATGAAAGCGAGCTTCAAAATCTTTACGATAATTCTGTTTGTGGTCTTCTGTTTTGCGCAACTTGTGAGTAGACGAGTTGGTGTCCGAAAGAACTGAACAGCATGACTCTGTACGTACACGCCCCGTACTACTATTTGTTATGCCAGTGGGTAAATATTTATGCGTTGTGTGGTGATGAGAATTTGAAGACCCGGAAGAGGAATGACTATTACCTGCAAAGGAAGATGAATGATGCCTTTCTCTTCTTGTTTGAGTAGCAGTTTGCACAATATCGCTGTTCGCATTACTATTTGAAGCATGGGTATCATCATTTCCAGATGTATGAGTTGAAGGAGAGGAACCTACAAAACTATTGCGTCTTTGTCCAAAATGAGGAGTTGGTCGTATCCTTTGTCTTGTAGAATTTTTGGAGGGCGATATGGGGCAATTGTTTGATTGTGATTTTTCAAAATCCATTTGTAAAGCATTTTCTTCTATATCGGTGTAGAAAACATCATCTATTCCACTGTTGGATGTGTGACTAATTGTTCGTTGAAATCCAACCTTAGGACATTTGAAAGCATCCGAACCTTTTGACATATCAATTACATCTTCCTGAGTATTGTTTAACTTCAGGTATTTCGTATTATTTGAATCTTTTTCTTCTATAACATTTTCGTTTACATTTTTAATATTGCCTTTCACATTGTTCTCAAGTTTCTGCATGTCGGACCCTACATTTTCATCATCATTTTTGTTTAACTTATTTTCTTTTGCTGGCGTGTCAACTGAACTTGCCGGTATAACCTTTCCAGGATTACCTACACTATCAGCACATATTACTTTTTGCGTTGGAACCTCACTTATTACTTTTCCAATTTCTTGTTCACCATTTACATCACTTTCTTCAACTTTAGTTTTGATTTCATTTATTGGTTTCGTTTTGCGTTTGGAATTCAACAGTATATTTGCCACTGGTTTTATACGCGGTCTTCGCATTGCCATTTTGATAGTTTTGGTTTTATTATTATTTGCTAAGAAATTTCAGTAATTATTTTATTTTCAATGGAGTAGATAGCTGAAAAAACGGGACAGACAACTACGAGCAGTGATGGCAATCACAAAGTATATTTTGTAATGGCAATCAAGCGATTTTCTAAGATTTTTTGTGGTAGGTACACACTTTGCGACTTGCTATGCCACCAAGCTATCGTCGGTTGGTTTCTGGTTTGCGGCGCAGTGAATTCAAAATACATTATGTCTGTAGCAAACCAGAAACCAACTGACGATATTACATTGTGTGTAGGTGTAGGTTAGTTTACGCTGTGCCTTTTCTGATTGCCTTTGCAGGCAAGTTTTTCAAGTTTGTTGGTGAGAGGTTTTGAAAAGCTTGTGAAGTGAGACTAAAGGCACGAAATGAAAATTCGAGGGGATTTTCGGCATTTCTCTTTGTTTTCCGTACTCTCAGCACTAAGTGTGTATATGAGCGTCCAAAAGCCGTGAAGAAAAAACCATTAATGTAAATGTGCGTGACTTTTCATAAGGAGTTTAAAAGAAAATTGTGTGAATAGGCACATAGTGTGCAGTATTGTTTATGGGAAGGTGAATTCAGTATCAGGTGGCCTTTTCCGCCCGGCTGATAATCAGCTGTTGATGTCCAATTGAGTAATCGTCGGTTGGTATCTGGTTTGAGGCACATTATATTCAAAATACATTATGTCTGCAGCAAACCAGCAACCAACTGACGTAATGTCAAAGTTGGCTTAGACATCTTCTGACAGATTGGTTTTGTAGCACAGCAAACTGCATGTTGTTTTTTGTCTAGTTGTATTATTGTAGGGACGACGTAGCCTGATACTGAATTCGCCTTGGTTTATGGTTTCATTTAGATTTGCATTTCAGACTTGTACCCATCGATTTTTCATATGAAGCTTAATTTTTATTTTTTTAATTCATCAGTAACACATGTGGATTTTTTTTAATTAAATATTTTGTATAAATAGGATATAATGTCGATTGGTTTCTGGTTTGGTGCAGACATAATGTATTATGAATATGCTGTAGTGCCGCAAACCAGAAACCAACCGACGATAATTAAATTATAAACAATTTTATTTTATAACAGTAAATCATAAACGGTGTGGCATCTCTTACATGTTTACATTCTGTAATATTTTTTTTTTTTGAGAAATGTGCACAAATGTGTGCACATGTACCAGTTTCATATTTTCAGCAGTTCGTAAAACTCTAAATTTTAAAATTATTTTGCATACTTATGAGAAACATCTTATATCTGTGTGAAACATAATTGAAATTTACAAAACCTAATTAAAAGTTAATTGACAAATAATATTAGTAAATTCAATTTAAACCATTTGATATAAATTATTTACATACTTCGTATGTAATTGTTGAGATGTGTTATGCAAGCAAAAAAATAAATAAATAAATGAAGGTTTAAAAATGTATTAAAAATTGTATTGGTAAATAGAGTAATAAATAAAAAGAAGCGACATGATATTCAAACGTATGCTTATGAATATAAAGCATTCATCTAATGCTACATTAAAAGCTTGGGGATATCAATGTGAATCAATATTGGCTCAGAGGTCCAGACGCCTACAACAACTATTTACATTTTATCATCGAGTTTATGGATCGCAAGGTTTGAAACTGCTTATAAGATCTTATCATCGTCAACTGCCTCAGTTCAAGGGAAAAAATTTCGTTTTAAGCGCTGTTGGCCTTGTGGGTTCTTTAACTGGAAATTGTGGAAGCTCGGGATTTGACTGGAATTCGGAGCGTTTAAGTTTGTCTAATTTCGATATATGCCAACGCGATTTGGAGTTTATTAGTACCATAAATCACAATAAATTATGCGAACGATGCAAAGAATACAACATGAAGTATTGTTATTGTCTGATTGGAAACAGAGAAAATACATCCAGTAAGGATAAAAAGTTAGTAGAGGAGAATACATCTACGAAAAGAAAGGATGGTAGAGCTGATATGGGTAGGGCCATAATAGAAAGTGACACTGGTAATAAATGGGAGCCATATTTCTGTACAAATGAATTTGACATATGGAAGCGGGAAGAACGTGCAGCTATGTACTCATATAAGGTTTATGCACGCTTCAATGATGTATCGGCATCAGATTTATTGCACGTTCAAATTGATATAGATTATCGCAAGCATTGGGATGAGACTGCTGTAGCCTTGCATTTAATTGAAGAGGATCCAATGCCGGGCACTAACTCTCATCTAATCTATTGGGAAATGCAGTGGCCAAAATTTTTTAATAATCGTGATTATGTTTATTGCAGACGATTTATTTGTGACGACAAAAGCAAAGTTATGATGGTGGCCAACCGAGGTACACAGCATCCAGAGTATCCACAGACCGATGGGAAAGTTCGTGTCACCAATTATTGGAGTTTTGTTGTTATCAAACCTTTCCGTAACTTTCAAGAACCTGGTGCTCATTATATATTAACATACTATGATGATCCGGGATTAGCAATACCCCAAAGCGTTAAATCTTGGGTAGCTCAAAAGCAAATGCCGGATGGTTTAAAAAAAATGTACTATGCTACTAAGAATTATTCCTACAAAAAGGCTCTAGCAATGAAGGATGTCTTCAATAGCCTTAGTATCATGAACAATGACTACGAAGCAAATAAATCAAGAGAAAGTTGGCTAAAAAGATTATGGCGTATTCGTAGTGATGAAAATATAGGGAAAAACAAATAAGTAGAAGTGTAAAGACTATCGATAATATAGGGTCTTTCAACCATAAATCTTCTAACATAGAAAAAGGTACAAACAATATCTTATATGGTGGCTTTTCTTTATGTATCTCCATTAAATATATACAATTACAAAGAATGTTTAACATAAAATTGAAGGCAATCAATGGCAGTCTTCTTAATTCTAACATTGACATTAAACTAGTTATTAAGTGATTTTATTTTGCAGCAGACGTGATTGATAATTTTTTCTGCCAAACTTCTTCAAATCTATCCAATCCATAATCCTGCTGGATTTCATTACGTGGAAAATTAACGATTTCTAAGTACCAATTTTTCTCTGATTTATTTAGTAATGCCACTCTCGAAAGAGTTAAATCATGAACTGTAATATTTTCAAAAAATATTTTAGCAAATACAACATTTTTTATTGATAAAAAACCCGTTATATTGTAATTGTTTTTTACATATACATACATACATATAATTTCAAAACTTACTTAAGTTAACTTCAATGTAACAGGCTGACTTCCTAACACAAATTTCTTTGTTGTAATAAATGTCAACTTGTTCCCATTTAAAATGTGAAAATAGAAACGTTGTGAACATGTACATACATATACGCTTAGAACAAGGCTGTCCAAACTGGCACCAGAGTGCCGAACATAATCGGCTTATACAAATGAATACACATTACTCTCGGTATTCTCTCAGTGGCCAGCTTTGGTTTAGAAATTTCTATCTTTTTTTTAGAAACTTTCCACTCTATTATTATTAACCAAACATACATAAATTTTTATGTGTTACAGCCATATCTGTATCTGTATCTTCCTAAAAAGTCATGTTTTCGACTGGAAAACTTGATTAATGTCAACTTATTCAAATAAGGCAAGCCAAAGCGTTAGAAAATTAAAATGAAAACCTATACACATATTTATTTACAAGTACATATGAAATATAAAGTAAATGCATAAAAATTAAATGGGTATGTGCTGATTTTGCAAATCAAAACGATTTTCAAACTTTGCATTTACAAATGTAGGAAAAAAAATTAGAATTGAAATTTTCCTTCCATATTTTCTAGGGCCACGATTTGACTTATTCTTAAATCGAATTGATTTTATTATAAAATTGTTAAGCAATTATTTCAAACCATCGATATTTAAATTCATACCCGATAATATACTTGCATATATGTATGTATTTTTCCTTGTATAATTGTTAATTCACGAATTGTAAAAATTTCTAGTTATCCAAATTTATACTCGTATTATAATTTGATAGTTTAGTATTAATCAGGATGTGTTGGAGTCTACATACACTTTATAGTGGTTGCAAAGGAGATATTCTTTGCTTAAAATTTAATTTTTCAAATTCATAATTCAAAATTGTGATTTAATTTTCATCATGTAAACATACCACGCCCTTGCTGCAAAATTTGTTATTGATTTGATTATATATATATATATATATATATATATGTATGTATGTATCTGATTTTCGTGACAATCGATTATTTAGAAGCAATTTTGAATGTACTTTTACAAATTTAGCGTTATAATTTTATAGCAGCTATATATATAATTTAAATTCTACTTTAGCTCCAGTTAGCTCGATATGTTCATATGTTCATCTTAAAACTTTTGTTCAATATAAAATTAATATTTTTCTACAATTTATTGATATACTATATTTTGGATTTTGGTTAATAGCATAAAATTTTGTACGGAAACAAAAGCAAAATGCGCTTTTTTATGGCATAATTAATTATCAATAGTGCTTTTAGGCAAACAAATTGTTTACAAAATTGTGTATTCGTTTTACTTTACTTTTAAAAAATAAAAAATTCTAGTTACACTAATACCAAATAATTAAAATAAATAGAATTATTAAAAAATAAATTAAAAAAAAAATTTGAAAATATTTGCGAAACCAATATTTGTTTTTAATTATATGTATGCATACATATGTACATACATATGTATACATATGTATGTATATCCTTATATGGATGTATGAAATTGTCAAAGCAGTTTTTACAAAAAAAATTTGTTATTTTCACTTTTTGCAATAAAACGTAAACAGTGGTAAAAATCATACATAATTTTCTCTAATCTTTCGCGAAAAAAATAGTTTTCCAACTGTACTGAAAGGCCGTAAATTTTTATTTTTTTGTGATCGAGATTTTTGCATTTTTCGATACATTAGATGTCTTCTATTGAAATATACAAAAAACTCGATTTAAAAAAAATGAGTTAGGGATTTTCTATATTAAGGTAACGATATACATACCCCCCTGTTCTGAAAATCGCGGTGATTTCCAATCACGTGATTTCAAAAGTAAACTATTAATAGCTGCCTTGGTAATGAGATTTTATTGCGTTTTAAGTTTATTTCATTTATAATAGCATATTTTCTTCCAACTTCCACAGCTATAAAACGTAAAATTTACAAAAGCAATGATTTAGCTTTTATTAATTTTTAGAAATCACCGTGATTTGGTATGTCGTGATTTGCAGAACAGTCCCGATAGTATGTATGTATTGTATGTAAATATCGCCATATACATACATATATACATATATTCAAACAAGTATATATACAAAAAAATAAAAAGAAACCCGACTGCGACCAACTTAGAGCCGTTAAATATCTTAAACAGACATTCGAAATGAAAAATCATAAGAGAAACCTAAAAATGATTTTAAAATTCCTGTCGAATGATATCCATTTTGATATAGTTCGCCGGCTTTCTGATTTTTTTTTTGTATGTACAAAATAGCGTCTTTGGCCGCCATATTTAATTTTAAGAACTGACATATTTTTAGTCACACTCCCGGGATTAAGACAAGTCGATTGACATAAGAATCATCGAAATTGGTCCACGCGTTCGGTTTATATAGTGCCGCAAAGGAATACACATGCATACATACACACATACATAGGCTGATAAACACAATACCTTTCTTTGCGTTGCGCAGTCGGGTAAAAAGGCGTAAGTTATACCCCTTTTACACACAGAAAGTTTACTTTGCAAAGTCTTAATTCAGGTGGGAGAAAGACAGAAAGAGATAGATTCCTCCCTGTTTTTCACACATCTGAATTAAGACTTTGCAAAGTAAACTTTCCGTGTGTAAAAGGGGTAATACGCGGATAAAAATTTTACATTAATGTATTACCCCTTTTAGACACGAAAGTTTACTTTGCAAAGTCTTAATTCAGCTGGCAGACAGACATAAACGGTTGCACCTTTATATTATTGTATCATGGTTAGAACTAAAAATGGCAAAAAGCACGTGTCAGCCAGGGTATTCCACATTGAAGTTTCCTTAGGGAGCAGCATACTCCTGGAGCTTTTCATGATCTCCACCAGCATATATCTTATTAAACATGTTTTCACTTGTTCATTTCATGTCCCTTTAAGATATTTTGATGATTCAATATATTTTTTAATTTTAGTTTTTTTATAATCCAACCTGATCTCATTTTTAAAATTAATCTAAATAGAATTATATATATTAAAGTTTTTATTTATTTTTTTGTTCATCTTAAGAATATTTATAAAATTATAATTAAACAGTAGGTTAGAAAAAGTTACTACATCTACATATGTAAATACAAAATATTTTTTACTTAAATTATTTCTTTTTTCGATCTTGCGTACATTTTGGACAAAACCACTTTCCTTTTGGTTTAGTCGTCAGCCCAACACAAGCAAAATGAAACCATTCAATTGGACACTAATTAAAAAAAGTATACAGAAAAATTTTAAAAACGTACATACATAGAAAAAATCCACTTACATCTGGATTATCACACCCAATCATTTCACCATATGACACCTGATGACACAAGCAATATGTTGGTTCATTTGGATCAACGGGCATATCCAAAACATCACTCGGATGTGTAGCTGAAGTCAGGCATGATTCCTTTTCGGAATCGTCTAAATCAACGTTCTTCTGCTTTAGAAAATTAAAGAAAAGTATGAAATTGTTACAAATAAACTTTGAAATACCACATACTAAGGTAATTACTAATGAAAGCATGATTGAAGTGAAACAAATTAGACTAGACAAAAGTTTTCATGCAAAAACAAATATACCAAAAAGTATGTTGTATCGTAACGTAAACTTAAAAATTTTTATCTTTCACGTGTCATATCGGTGGGCAAGGTCAACAGATTTCCCTTTATGTTGGAATTCATAGAATGATGATAATGGCCCTAATCAATGTAAAAAGTGTTTTTTACATGAAACTTCGTCTTTTTTTTAGAAAAAGGCAAGTTTTTACGTGAACAAACTGTTTGCATTTTTTTCCAAAAGGCCGGAATCATATATAGTTGGTGAACAAGTAAAAATTTACACAATAAACTAATTGACCACTAACAATTATTCATAATAAATATAAAAAATACTAATATAAAAATTATTAATTAAATTAGTAAGATGTATCAAATTATGTACAGTTTATTTAATTATTAAAAAATTTAAAATTGAATCAATTAAATTGTGCAACTTGCACGGCAAATCAAAAGTATGTAGTTACAATTCAAAAGCCCGATTGTTCAGAAATAAACTTCGTGCTGAACAAGAGAAAAGCAAGGAACATAAAAACATCCGGTTACAGGAGGCTGTAGGGAAAAATTAATTTTTGAAATTGTTTGAGATTTTGTTCACCATGTAGTAAAAAAGAATATATGTATAAACTTATGTGTTATTTCAATAGAACTCAATTGAGTTGCATGCTATTTTCCCAAGGCAAAATTATAAGTATTTATAAATAACTAGTGTAAAAAGTTATGAAAAAAGTTGCAAAACAAGAATTTTATATTTCAGTTACAATTATGTTGATTAAAAAATCAAAATCTTAACCAAACAACTAAATTCAACTAACTTTCAATAGATAAAGGAAAGTTTTTGTAAATGGAATAATGAGATGATTACCTTTTGACCCCCCTTGCGTGTTTCTTTTTCTTGATTTACCTTCTGCTTTTTCTTTTTACCACCTTGACCAGCCGCTGCAGCAGCAACTGAAGTATTATTGTTGACATCATCATCGGAAGATGTGTTACGCTTCTTTTTGCCAGTAGCCTTACCAGAATCTTTTGTCTTTTTGCGTCCCTCTGAAAAGAAGTAACATTTTACCATACAAACATACCAATATTTACACATCCATATATAGGTATATAGCAAACATACATACATGTATGTTTGTATAATATGGAATGTTACTTACTCTTGACTTGGGCTTCCTCAGATTTACCTCTGGTAGATGAAGCTTTTTCTTGTATTTCACCCTCAAATCGCGCCAAATCATTGTCTAAACGCCTGATTTGTTTGTCAACCAGTTCATAAGTCTGTATGGCCAATTGTACTTTATCATCACTATATTCCTTTGCTTTGCCAAATAGCTGCTGGATGTCGGTTAATCGTTCCCGTCTTTCTTCATCTGTCATTGTGTTGCTACTATCGGCCAATTTACGCATAAACTCCTTAGCATGGCTATCTATACTTTTCATAGCAGTTTGAGCTCTGTCATCTAATTTGCGCATAAGTTTAAAATTCCTTTCTAACTCAGTGGGTAAGGACTCTAATCCTATATTGGATAAGACTTTAGTAGTAGATTTCATTATTTATTTTGTAAGATTGGATGCATAGTGGATAGATGGATGTTTGTTTGGGAAGAGCAAAAATATTTTGTGATCAAATGACCGATTCAAAAAATTTTAAATGGCTAATTAGCGTTATTTCATGCTTACCATCCAAATAATTTTCTAAATATATAGCTGAAGACATTTTTAAGTTTATTTTATTTGCATATAATTCATATACTTGTATTTTTCGCAAAACAAAAAACTAAAATTTTCTTTTGGAAAAAACGAGAGAAACTGTTATACAAGCTGAGCAGAGGCCAACAGCTGATTATAACATATTCGTGTATATATGTCATGTTAACATTTTTTGACTCGATTACTTCCAAGTTGCACCAGTGTGACCGATGACATTTTTCAAAAAGTGGCACAAAATAGGGGATTACTAAGTCCCAGTCCAGACTTGCAATATTTGTTGCAGCAATTCTTGATTATCTGAAATAGAAATATATACTTTTTGGTATTCCTCTCTCGTTCTTTTGCATTAAAAAATAAAAAGTTGCCGCAACAAAAATTGCAAGTCTGGACCGGCACTAAGGGGTGAGAGAACAAAAACTCTGAAAATAGCGTTACGTAATATTTGAATAGCCCCTTAAATGATTAAGCAGAATAAATCCGCAACTTCAGGAAAAATCGCTGTCAAATTAACAAAGCCCATAATAAAACTACGTCAGTAACTTCAAATGCTCTCTAATTTTTGTTTCATTTTCTTTTGTGCTTATATTTCTTTGTAGTTTTGTTCACAAAATATATGAAATTTATTGAAAGTATGGTAGCATTATTGAGAGAATATTAATTTATATGTGAGAACATAAGAAAAAACGCTGTCAAAATTAAATAGATTCTATATCTCGACTACTTTCTGGATGTACTTTTTTGTGTCAATATGTATGGAAAATGTTTTTATGCCGTAATTCTGTTTGATCATTAACTGTTTTTTTGTTTAGTGTTTTTTTGTACTTTTTTATGAACGAACAGTGCGTTTTGCTTTGAAAAAGTTGGCATCACTGAAAACTATTCTCTAAATCAGCGTGACCGTTTGTCCGACTAAAGTGGCAAATTGCCACTTTTTCGACTGCATTGCCACTTTTTGTCCCCCTTTTTTAGAGTAATTTATATAATAATACATTAAAAATTTAGTGTAGTTGTCTCGTTTTTTTAATGTTGCCTCTATTTTTTTTGATAAATCCCCTATTTGGTGCCACTTTTTGAAAAATGTCGTCGGTCACCCTGCTCTAAATATCTAATGAGCTCTCTGTTTACATGTAGTTCTCTCTGAATTGTTTTCCTTTGTTCTATGTTTTTGTTGATGTTTTCCAAATTAATATTTATATGTATATACAAAGTAGTCGCAAGCCAGTAGCTGAATAATTCTTCTGCATTTAAATGCTTTGTTTTGTCATATTGCAATGTTATTCCAAGTATTTATTATGAATGTGTTTATTATTTCTAAAAAAATAAAATAGAAAACAATGTATACAAATAAAATTTGAAAACACACAATGTGTACCAGTAATTTTCACATCAAAATCCAAATATCCATGAAATAAAGTACTATGTATATACATGTATGTATGTATGTATGTATGTATGTATGTAATAATAATAAATATAATATAATAATAAAATATAAAGTTTCTTATGGGTTTTTTTTCGTTGTAGAAATTGTAAGAACTTGTTTATGTTTTACAAACCCAACGAATATTAAATTTTCATATTTACATAGATATCGTCGGTTGGTTACTGGTTTGCCGCACAGTATATTAAGAATATATTATTACTGCGGCAAACCAGTAACCACCCGATGATAAGTACGTATGTATATGATTTGGTAATAAACGAAAACATACTAGCGCATATGAAATTTGTCTCTTATTTAATTGCATTTATCACAACGAAAAGATGATGAAAAGTCTGTCAGCTGTTGTAAAGTTGTAGAATTTTCAGTGCCTAGTATATTATTTTACATATGCATTTTCTTGTAGTGGTACAAGTGCGACTATTTTATATAAACTTATTTTATTAGTAATCTAAAACGATAAGGTGTATGAATCGATTCAAAACAAAGGCATGCAGTACTCAACAGAAGCGTAACAAACAAAAACAGTATTTAGTTTAATATAAATTTTCAATGTAAACATTAATTAATTACGTGGTTGTTTTCATATTTATTTAATACGGAAATTGAGTTCAATGTACGATAAGTATTACTCGTACGTGTTTGATATATTTTAAGTGTGCTATTCTCTTGTAAGTAAATTTTTTTTAACCTTGACCTTAGATAATCTCCATGTGCTGTTGGCGTAGCTAAAAATGTTTCCTAGAGGGCGCATTATGATTGGTGATTTCCATGATTTTTATTAAAATAAATAAATACATGCAATTTTTAATCATTCAAGGAGGGAGGCCAACAGCAATTCCTGGGGGGGGCAATGCACCCCCCAGAATGGCCTTTCTACGCCTATGTCATGTGCAGACAATAAAATCAATTTATTAGTTGTATGTGTGTATATAGTTATGAAAATAGTCTAAGTCCGGGCTTACATCTGTGTGTCATGTGCACAAAATAACGTAACCACTAATTGCTAATGAAAAACTGTTTGATTCAGACATGTATTTACTGATTTAAACAGTTTCCAATAATGTTGGATTCTATAAAATTGTCTATTAGTTACATATGTATGAAACTGTTTAACTTAATAAATACATGCCTGAATCAAACAGTTTTTCACTAGTAATTAGTGGTTACGCTTTTTTTGGGCACATGGCACACATGAAATGCCAGATGTAAACTCAGCCTAAGTCATAAATTCGATGTTTCGAGATAGAGTGATTTACATTTCAATTAATTATATTTTTATATTTTAATTAATAATTGTATTATTCATAACTTTCTTTTAATAAAAATGTGTATAACTTATGTCCGTTATTTCTAGCCATATACATATACATACATATATACACATATACATATCTATTAGTGTACAGATGTCTATCGTGTAAGTTAAATTTTATAAGGCAACCTCGGAGCTGAAAACCTTAGATAAATTACATGTTTGTAGAAATAACGGGCATTATACCACTTTCTTAACTATGGGCACATTTATTTCGTCACTATACATAAATTAAATGTTTGCAATAATTTTGACAAATACACTTATTTATTTAACATACTATACAAAATAAATTTGCATAGTATGCTGTTGCACAAATATGGGCGGAGTAACTAGACCATATGCCCAAGATATTATTAACAGTATTTTAAAAAGTTTTGTGACTGACTGTACACGACCTATGCCTTCACATAGGAAGTAGCGACGTGGTTGCTAAAGAAATTCCACAAAAAACCGCAAGATTGTACGGTTATCCGTGGCAGATCAGTTAACCAGTGCGATCGAGACGAAAAACTCTCGAAGGCCAAACAACAGACACAAGCCTGACCGCACTTAAGCGTTAATTACGATGACGCGAGAGATGTTCTCCGACCCAGAGCTACTTAACGACTGTTGAAAAATACATATCCTCACAAAACATATGTGTGAGAAAAGCCCGAGGTCATATCAAGGATTTCGGCCGTTCCCAAGAAGTGGAATTTGCGGTTCCGGAAGTAGTGCAAATTCGGTTCATCTTTAATGATTTTTACATGGTCTTGTCATTGCAAGAAATTCTCTTTTACGATTCCTAATCACCGAATCGGAAATTATGTCAAGAAAAATTTCTTTTTTAGCAAATGTTCTGTAGACTACTAAAAAATAGTCATAGTCGAAGTCGAAATACGACACTCTTAATAAGGCCATTGATATGTTAAATTTACAAAAAAAAAATGTAACCGAGAAGTTGTACAGTGTTGGACACACAATTCTGATTTATTTTCTTATTATTATTATTATTATTATTATTATTATTATTATTATTATTAATCATATTATTATTATTTAAATAATTGGCTCAGAATTTATTTACAGAAGTAGCATGTTTATGAGAAATGCGAGCGTTTATCTATAGTATAATATGAAATGTAAATAAAATGTGATTATTATATTAAATATGTAATTAATGTACATACATACATATTAAGTAAAAGGACAGATGTCATTCCGATTGACCAGCTATGGGAATTGTTTCAAACAGGTTCTCTTGGATATACATAAATACATACATATGGAAGAAGATTAGGGTTAAAACGACAAAAAATCTTCAATAAGTGACTAAGTGTTGTTTTACACAATAAAATTAAGCTTTTTATTTATTTTATGGCGTCGATTTAATTGCCTCGCCTTAATTTCGTGTTCTTAATCGTTTATTTGTTGTTGTTTTTACGAAACATTTAGAAAATTATAAGAAACTTTAAAATTATGGTGCAATGTCCTTAATTTTGCGAACTACTCAGCTTAAAAATGTATCGGTAGTAAAATACTGAAGTGGATTTAAGGTACATATATTTACACTCACCCCTTCCGTATCAGTTCAAATCTGCATCGATGACTTATTTTACGGATGATGAAATAATTGGAGGAAGAAAACGTATGTGAAATTGTACTTTATTTTACTATTTGATATACTACTTAATTACATACAAAAATATTATGTTATCCATGTTGTTTTTTGCATTGTTGTAATTTTGTAATACATATTTGTATCACCTGTAAAATCAATTGAATTTAAAAATTCAAATTTGTTTTTTGTGTAACTTAAACAAACGTAAAATGTGTTTCACGCAATGCTTTGTGTTACAACAAAATTCTTTTGTTTCTGAGCTCTTTGTACACACACATGTACATACATACACACTTGTTTATAAGTTTGTGAAATGGCACTTGTCCCGTACAGTAAACTCTCAATGAGTCAGACATAACAAATATTTTATGGACATAAATTCAATTTAATCTGATTACAATATATTTCAATGATTTTCAATACGGTACAATATTTATAATCACTATGGTTTTCTTATAAATTTAAAATTTTTTGAATTTATGCATTTTCCCCCATATTAATAAAATTTAAAATGAATTTGAAATGTATTTTATTTTAAATTTTTCATAAAAATTTTTCCTAAAATGGATTTCAAATTCATTTTATTTTTATGCATATGGGGGTCTGTATTTTATAAAAAACAATTTTAAAATAATTGTTGAATAGAATGTTCAAGCAGGAAACAGAGGGGAATGTTAAATGAATACGGTAGCACGATGTTACCGGAAGCTTATATTTTCCAGATGGTGAATGTCAAGAAAAAATGAGAGAATGGAAGGAAATACATTATATTTTTATACCATGGTATATACTTTATATATCTTATACCTATTCTACGCTGTGTTACATATTTAATTAACATAACTAATGTTCTTTGAGTAATATTGTTGAAAAAAAGTATTTAATGACAAACAATTTTTCTTTGTGGACTTGAAGATTTTTGAAAATAAAATATGGCAACACTGACTGTTACAGAAGCAGAGATGCAGGATGTAAAAATTTACTACAGTTACACGACCAAGATTTGCTTTCAAGTTTTTCACACATAACTAGTTGTCAAAAGTCATTCAAATTGAAAGCTGTAACGTATGCTGCGCGCAATTTCAATGCAAATTTATTTTCAATATGCCGTTGATAAGAAAACAGCTTAAAACAACCCAACTTCATGGCTTCTATATAGGTCTATAAACCACAACACATCATTATACTTTTTATTTTTGTTCCTAAACATATTTCCTTAAATTCATTTAAATTATTTGTAATAAAAGAACACAACAATACTATGTCGGCAGAATATTTGAAAACAAAAACGAAAAGTGTGCTCATTGAAATTGCTGTCAGTTGTTTTTTTGAACACACAATTGGAAAGTAAATTTGAATTCAAAGTTCAACCAAATTTTAAAAGTATGAATCGATTAGTGAAAAAGTGTGAATGTACTGCAATTTGAAAGGCAAAACTTGATCGTCTAACCCTCAAGCTATGAAAACATTTCCAAGTCTGTAACGACCGTACTCCAAAAAAAAAAATAATTTGTAATTTGTGCTTTATTTGGATTTTTTTTATATTAATGAAAATCTATATACAACAGCTTTTTTGAAAAACAAAAAAAAAAAAATTCATTGTACTTTATTAAAGGCCATATTATAAAAAAATTAGTTTGAGCTTTAGCCGAAATTTAACATACACTTCAAGGCACATTCACAAGGTAGTAGCGGAAATGCAGCTGAGCTATTTTTTTTTTTCAAATTAAAGTTCATCCGAAACTTCAAAAATTTTTTACGAAAGAGAAATTAAAAGAAAATGTAAAAAAATTTCAATATGAAAAATATTTTATTAAAAAAATTCTGTGCAAACAAATCTAAGGGCACTGCTACACGTTCAATATATATTGTGATATTTGGATCGCGATCCATTTTAAGGGATTGATGGATAACGAGCGTATGCTACACGTTCAATATTTATCGCGTCAGTATTTACGTTATTTTTGTGCTGTGCGGATCGTTTATTAATAATAAATTTATTAATAAGCTTAAAGGCTGGAACAGAATAGTAGCTGTAGTACAACGTAACGAGTCAAGCTTTCAATCGCATTGGCGATTTCTAATAAATTGTAGAGCTTGCTTCTGATTTTGCAACTCCTCGCGAATTTTTGCAAAGTTTGCGACATTAGTAACTTTTTCATGTTTTCAGCTTCCTGAGAGTTTCGCCGATTTTTAAACAATATTAAACTTCGTTATTATCCCGCTGTTAGTAAATTCTTGCAAATTTTCGTAATTTTCGCGATTTTTTTTGCATTCCTTAGAGTTTTTGAGATTTTTAGTCAATATTATGACTTATTTAAAATTTTGCAACTTTTCGCAATTTTTTGCAAACTTCGCGAAAAAGCAACTTTTTTATGTTTTCTGAGTTCTAAAATTTTTGCCGATATTTAAGCGATATTAGACTTTGTTATCATCCCGCTGCTAGCTACTTTTTACAAATTTTCGCCTTTTTCACGATTTGTACCAAATTTTTTGCATTTCTTACAGTTTTACCGATTTGTAATCAATATTATATCTTGTTTAAAATTTTGCAACTTTTCGCTATTTATCGATTTTTTCGCGATAGTTGTAATTTTCCCAATTTTTTTTTCTATCTTATATTTTTAGGGATTTTATGCTTTGCAATCGTTAAAATTTTAGCAAGTATTTTTTTGCAAATTTTCATAATTTTCGCGACTTACCGGAATGTTTGCTTGCCTTACAGTTTTACCGAGTTTTAATAAATTTTAGTGTTTCTTTCCAATATTGCGATTTTTGCGAATTTTCGAAATTTCGTTGCTTAAGAAAACGCACCTTAAGAAGAATGTATTTTCTGCTGTTAGTTATCAGATATTTAGCAATTTTTATTGATTTTTAGACAACACATACGACGTTAATTCGAGCATGTGAATTGAACAAATTCACATACATATCATTCTTGTATAATCTTACAAGTTTTTTAAGAAGTTAAATATTTGGTAACCATACAGAAAGCTACAATATTCAGTTCACATTTTTTCTTGTTGCGCTACTAGTTACGTCGTCAGCTTCAGGTACTACTACAACTACTCTATACTGTTCCAGTCTTGAGCCGACGAGTCCCAAAACTCCGGCAATGCCTCCAAATTGAAAATAAAGTCTCAAAATAATTTTTTCGGTCGTTAATTCCGATTCCACCGGCAGAACCCACTCGCTTTCACTATCTTCTGCCATTACCCTTTCTTAAAAAAAAACTTTACACAACTGTAATAAACTTTTTTACTTTTTATTTGTTAAATTTTTTCACCTCGTTTTTTATTTTATTTGTTTTATTTCAATTCTTATTAAAGTATCGCGAACTAATATCATGAAAATGCTACACGTTCAATATTTCTCACGCGATCCGTGATCCGTGATCTGGATTCCATAATTTAGGCCTTTCTGCGATATGGATCGCGATCCATCAATACTGCATGCTACACGTTCAATAAATATCACGATACTGGATCGCGTTCAATATATATTGAACGTGTAGCAGTGCCCTAAAAATATGAAAAAACTATTAAAAAATTGTGAAAAGTGCTAAACGTTGCAAATTTTGTTAGTGATAGCTGCCGTGGAGAAATATTTTCAAATTTATGTGAATAATTTTTATTATTATTATGTTAAAGAAGTTATATTTTTGAAGTTTTGGATGAACTACAGCCCATGTTGTTTTTTTCATTGTTGTATTTTTTCATTGTTTTTGTAATCCTGATATTACCTAAGAATGAATTTGCCTTGATACACTTCAAACAAATAATTTTTTTAGAATACGACAGCTAGACTGTAAATTTTGTTTCAGAACATTTTCGTGAAATGATAAATACGAGTATTGACTTTTTCATTTTGTTGCATGAATAAAACATGTCATGAAACTAAAACTTAAATTTCGAGGTTAAAAAAGAAGGTCCAATTAGCGTCGAATAATAAATCAGTTCTGTCCTAGAGAATCGTTTGAAGCAGTATCGCTGGAAATTTTAGTTTTCATACGCGTACACGACAAGGCACTATATTTATTATGCTAATTTTCATTGTTTAATTATGAATTAGCACGTGCGGATTTTTAAAATTTCCCACACCTTTTGCAGGGTATAGACATTACTAAAAATCGTAGAATTATAATGCAGGGAATAGACGCTACTATATATCATACCTAGCTCCGCCCATGAAAATTAAACATTTTTGATTTTTGTATACTTCATTAGTACGACGGCATGATACACACCAGAGAACAGCAATGAGTAATGAAAAAGTGAGTGAAAAAGTTAAATCATGACTTGTAATTTCTTGTCTTATGCGCACCCATACTTATTGCAATGTTGTCTATGAATCATATCCACTCGAAATTTTGAAGTGCACATCGAACTCATACTTAGCAATATTTATGACGTTGTTGATTTCGACTCTCCTTAACTCAATGCCTATGAACAGCGATGCCAACTATTTATAACCCAAATGCGCTAATCCCCTTCTCAAAACGCGCTAGAACGCGCTAAGTTACAGCATTGTCAACTATTTATAGCCAAAACGCGTTTTTTCATACGCGCTGAATTAAATTTTAATAAAAGTTTATGTATATATTAGTATATACAATTCATTTTTTAGTAACCCTTTTCAGATTCTGCAATTTTGCTAATTAGAAATTATTTAATACAGAATCAGAATCGCCTTCCAAATTATCGAAATCCTTAGTTTTTATATTAATTTTATTTGTCAAACTTTGTAACAAAATATGTGACCTTCTCCCAGAAAAGGGACCTAGTGTGTGAAAATGAAGTTTTGAGAAAAACGCATTTAAAAAATAAAATTTTAATGTTTTTCTCATTTTTATCGATTTTGACACACACCCGTTTTTTGATACACACCCGTTTTTTGACACACTAGGTCCCTTTTCTCGGAGAAGGTCACATATAAGTTGTCGGATAGTTTCACGATTCAAATGTTTTTTGTACTTTAGCTAGAATAGATGCTTAATAAGTTATGCAAGTCTATGATTATACTAGTACATATTTTTAGTTGAGAAATTTCAAAACATTTTCCATTTACAGTATTAAAATGCGTTTTTAATTCTAACCACAGTCAATGGAATTTTATTTGCGACAGGTGAATCATTAACCATTTTAAAAAAATTTATCAGAGTTTTAGATACTAGAAAATTGTTAAATTTCTAAAAAAAGAAAAAAATATTGGACTGAAATGATGTTAAAAGCGCTAAGACGAAAAAAAGCGCGTTTGGGATAGTTAAACGCGCTAAATTGGCAACGCTGCCTATGGACGATGCACAGTGGCGTGAATTAAAAAAAAAGTGGTAAAAAGTCCGCAACTTTTGAACTAGTTAACCGATTTCGATGAAACCAACTGTTTTGGAAAGTAGAAGTGTTGAAATTTTTAGAAAGCATATTTTGAGGCACCCTGTTGTAAGACAGGGTAGCTCCAAACAGCCTCAAAGTGGGAAAGTGCGGGTATCGAAATTCTTTCGGAGCTTGTAACTTTTGTAAATAGGGACCGATTTCAATAATTTTTTCAGCGGGACAATCTACGTTAAGAAATAAAAATAAAACATGCTGAGAGTACCATTTCATCTCTTTCAGTTTCCAAGTTATTTGACTTGAAAAATTTATTTTTTAATTTTTGGCCCTGACTTTTTTTATTCGTTAGTACATAACTTCTTTATTACTTGGCAAAAATCAGTATGTTTTAATGTTTTTGAAAGAAAACTTCATTACAATTCATATAAAAAAAAAATTTTTTTGATATCTCAAAAATTGTAGCAAGGAATAATTTTGCAATTTGGATTTTTAAAAATTATGAAAAAATTTGGTATATTTTGTGAAAAAAGTATTCTTAATTTTTTTGGAATATTTTAAAAAATTATTAAGTATTTGATAAAAACTTTGATTGTTTCTGAGAAAGGAGACATTGAAAAAGGCTGTGAAATAAATTTTGGAGATTGTTGTTGGTGCACCCTACATTCAGCATTGGTCGAAAACTAGCAATTTTTTTTCAAAAAATCCGATTTTCGGATGTGGCAAAAAAATTGCACGGTCGTTTTTGTAAATTTTTTGGTTTTTTATTATAAATAAATTTGTTGTTAGTAGCCTGTAAGAAACTTTCGACATCCTACACATAAATGTAGGCAGGAGAGGAGATTTTCTAAAAATTCTAAAATTTTTCTAACACAATTTTTCCCAATAAGAAAAAAGTATTATAAAATTATAAATTGGGAATCATTTTAATTTTTATCAATAGCATACATTTAGTTTTGCAAACTGAAAAAAAATTATTCTCCTACCTTCAATACTTTTTGAAATATTCGAAATCCAATTTTGATTAAAAATTTTAATTTTCTACATTTTTTATTTTTGTCTAAATTATTGATCTTATTTTCTTTACTGCAAATGTTTCTTAATTTTTTCTATGTTATTACAATAGTAGATATAATTATCTATTCAACGGTATATAATATGTATTCCTTTGCCATTATATCAGTTTTAAAATGTATACACAAATATAACACCTCAGGTAACAATTTACGTGTATATCTGATACTCAAACAAACCCACATTTTTTATGAACTCTTGAAGCTGTTATTAAATACTTTTTTTTACTTAAATACAATAAAATATAAGAATTTATATACATAAATATAAGTATATTTATATACCTACAAGGACAAAGGTTCCTGCGCGCACATCTCTAATATGGATATGGTTTTACCTGATATTTGTATCGGTTTTGTATTCGTAGCTTGTAAAATAGCTATATATTTAAGCTGCGATGCATTTAATGTCATTATTTCAGTTATAGCTATCATGGAGATAACAATTAAAAATAAATCGCTCTGCAAATTAATGTGGGAAAACCTCACTGATGGGAGTACTCGGTTGGACAAGGTAGACCAAATGATGTACACAATATCTACTACATATGGTTTATCTGTAAACACCGGTTTATGGAAAAAACTTGATTTTTTTTTTAATTATATGAAAAGAAGATACGTGAATGCAATAAATCAATTTCTAAATTTCAGAATAAAAATCAGGATTGGTTAGATATGGGACTATCTACGAAAATATACCCAAAGAAGTTTGGTCGGCCAAATAAAGATTACGATAACGTTCGACGCAGGAGCAAAAGGATTAAACAAGAAGACTTGATATTAGTTTGTCAGACCTTCTTCATAATACAGGATCAAGACTGATCGCTACTTTTGACGAAAGAGACTTAGATACATGTAATAATTCCGAACTAACACTAATATACAAATGGTGATGTGATGGATCATCTGGATTTTCAGAATATAGACAGCCCAGTGCATACGATAATGACTTTTCCAAAGTTTTAATGGCATCGTTAGTACCATTAAGGCTTCGACTACATAATGAAATGCCTTCAACAAGTAAAAATGCATTTAAAGATATGTGGGTAAATACTACTCCAGGCTCAAAGTCTTTATGCCGACCAATACATTTTGAATACATCAAGGAAAACAAAGAAACAACTCAAAATCTGGTTGATGGTATAAAACATGAAATTTCTAATATGGAACCTATTGACGTTCATATATTAGGACGAGTAATAACAATATCTTTTAGACCTTATTTAACAATGATAGATGGAAAAGTTGCAAATGCAATAACCGATACAAAATCTTATTCGATTTGTAATATATGCGGAAAGAAAGATTCTGATTTTAAGGACATTGAGTATTATACTCCAACTAATGAAGATGCCCTTAAGCTTGGAATATCACCACTTCATGCTCAGATTCGATTCATGGAGTACATTTTACGACAACAAGTATCGCAGTGTACCAGAACATCAGATCGCTCCAGTTGCGAATAATTCTGCTTTAAAGCAGATACAGTTGGAAGAAAAGAAAAGAATTCAAGATGAGTTTATGAAACGTGGATTAATCATTGACAAACCTTTATATGGCTATGGAAACTCCAATAATGGCAACACTGCTAGGCGATTTTTTGATGACCCTGAAACCACATCTTCTATAACTGGTTTTAGTTTTAATCTCATAAGACGTTTCAAAATAATACTGGCCGTCATAAATAGCAAAAAGTTAATTAATAAGGACAAGTTTGAAAAATATTCAAAAGACACTCTGATTCTAATAAATGAATTATATCCATGAAAATCAATAACTCCAACCGTACATAAAGTGCTAGCGTATACAAAAGAACAAATAGAAAAAACATTATTCCTCTGGGGGAACTAACCGAAGAAGCACAGGAAGTTAGAAATAGAGATGTTAAGCAATATCGACTTTTCAATACACGTAAATGCTCTAATGCATCATTTGCATACAAGGCATAAGAATGAAATGGTTGCCAAAAATAAGTATTGAAATCGAGAAGGACGATCCCGAAGCAGAGGAAATTAATAGCTTGCTAGGCCATGATGTCTCAGATACATATGTACATTGTACATATATCTCTTGATACATAAGTATTTATATTCATACAAACAAATATCTGATATCATGGCAAAAAGTCTCTGGAATTCTCTGTCAAATTATATTCAAAACTTAGGCAATTTATATGCGTTTAAAAAGGAGCTACATAAAAATTTTTTCGTAATTTAATGTTCTAATGTTAAATTAACTACTAATTTTTTTTAAATAAATAAATAACTCAATCTATTTGTCCTTGTAGGTATATAAATATACTTATATTTATGTATATAAATTCTTATATTTTATTGTATTTAAGTAAAAAAAGTATTTAATAACAGCTTCAAGAGTTCATAAAAAATGTGGGTTTGTTTGAGTATCAGATATACACGTAAATTGTTACCTGAGGTGTTATATTTGTGTATACATTTTAAAACTGATATAATGGCAAAGGAATACATATTATATACCGTTGAATAGATAATTATATCTACTATTGTAATAACATAGAAAAAATTAAGAAACATTTGCAGTAAAGAAAATAAGATCAATAATTTAGACAAAAATAAAAAATGTAGAAAATTAAAATTTTTAATCAAAATTGGATTTCGAATATTTCAAAAAGTATTGAAGGTAGGAGAATAATTTTTTTTCAGTTTGCAAAACTAAATGTATGCTATTGATAAAAATTAAAATGATTCCCAATTTATAATTTTATAATACTTTTTTCTTATTGGGAAAAATTGTGTTAGAAAAATTTTAGAATTTTTAGAAAATCTCCTCTCCTGCCTACATTTATGTGTAGGATGTCGAAAGTTTCTTACAGGCTACTAACAACAAATTTATTTATAACAAAAAACCAAAAAATTTACAAAAACGACCGTGCAATTTTTTTGCCACATCCGAAAATCGGATTTTTTGAAAAAAAATTGCTAGTTTTCGACCAATGCTGAATGTAGGGTGCACCAACAACAATCTCCAAAATTTATTTCACAGCCTTTCTCAATGTCTCCTTTCTCAGAAACAATCAAAGTTTTTATCAAATACTTAATAATTTTTTAAAATATTCCAAAAAAATTAAGAATACTTTTTTCACAAAATATACCAAATTTTTTCATAATTTTTAAAAATCCAAATTGCAAAATTATTCCTTGCTACAATTTTTGAGATATCAAAAAATTTTTTTTTTTATATGAATTGTAATGAAGTTTTCTTTCAAAAACATTAAAACATACTGATTTTTGCCAAGTAATAAAGAAGTTATGTACTAACGAATAAAAAAAGTCAGGGCCAAAAATTAAAAAATAAATTTTTCAAGTCAAATAACTTGGAAACTGAAAGAGATGAAATGGTACTCTCAGCATGTTTTATTTTTATTTCTTAACGTAGATTGTCCCGCTGAAAAAATTATTGAAATCGGTCCCTATTTACAAAAGTTACAAGCTCCGAAAGAATTTCGATACCCGCACTTTCCCACTTTGAGGCTGTTTGGAGCTACCCTGTCTTACAACAGGGTGCCTCAAAATATGCTTTCTAAAAATTTCAACACTTCTACTTTCCAAAACAGTTGGTTTCATCGAAATCGGTTAACTAGTTCAAAAGTTGCGGACTTTTTACCACTTTTTTTTTAATTCACGCCACTGTGCGATGCAACGCTGCAGAAAGAGGCGTAAAATTATAAGAAGATTACAGCAGTGCGTTGTGCCGCGACAAAGAAGCAAAATATTTTTACTTCAAGTCGTTGCCTAAAATAAAAAGAGTAAAATTTTGCGCGTAAATTTTATACAAATTTCGCCTTTGTATGGGAGCCCATAGGTACGTATATTCGGAGGAAATGTTGAAGATAAAAAATTACTGTGGGTCGGTCTTACATTTTACCACCCTGGGAGGCACCATATAAGCGGAACAAGCGGCTTTCTTAAAAAAAATTATTAAAAAAATAATTATTTTGTATGGGGACAACCTTAATGGTTGAAGATAGACTATAAGTATGTTTAGAGAAAATCTTTGTATTGAAAAAAATATTGCCCTAGGGGCAGTTAGAGCCCTGCGAGTAAATTTTATAAATATTTCTCCTTTGTAAGGGAACCCCCTCAAGGAGAGGAGTTAGGCGGTCGGTGTGCTTAAAAAAGATGTTGGGCAGAGAAAATTAATGGGTGCTGATCATACATCTGTCCCTTGTAGCGGTGACCCCGGGAAAGTTATATGATGTTTTGTAATTTTTTTTTCTTTTACCCCCAACTTTGAGCACGAAGAGGCGACCTTTGCCCCCATCTGACCGCCACCATTTTTTGGCTCGAACCTCACAAATTGAGGTGTCCTTGCATGTAGAAATCGAAAAGTCGTCCACTATGCCATACCTAATATACATACACATGTGCATATGTATGTATGTATGTACGTATATAATCAATTAAGGATTATTATTTTTTTTAATTTTTTGTTAAATATTAAATACCAATAAATGTTGTGATTAAAGTAATAGCTATATAAATTTTATATAACTTTTTGTTTTAAAGTAAGTAAGATTCAAGTCTAAAAGCATTGATAGCACTTTAAAATTGCTTTTACTTACATATATTAAATTTAATTTTTGTTAATAGCTCTTTAAATGATTTTACTTGTGTACATAGTACATTAAAACAAATTTTTAATAATATGTATCAATTTGATAATTAAAACATGCAAACATTTTATGTGATCATACCATTAGACACTATACTTTTTCATAATTTTAAAAGGTCTCTTATCATAAATGCTTAACATTCCGTCAATCTAGAATAATGGTTATGTGCCAGGACCAACTAGTTCCAGCCTACGCACGCACACCGCGTGTATATTTACACGAAACCATTTGTCCTGTTTTTACAACCCTCATACCTTTGTTCCTCTTAACGATAAAATAATCACCCGTATTGCGTATGTCGAGTCGAATATTCGACTACGAGAATTTTGCATTTGATTAAACAAACTTTATACAAGTTTTCTTTATTCTATGACAAAATTCTCGTAGACGAATATTCGACTCGACATACGCAATACGGGTGAATGAATCTTAAAACATAAGAACCCTATCGAGGTAACTTTATAATATAAAATAAAGTTTATATGAGAAGTTTTAATGTTTCCAACACTATTTTCAAATAATGGGTAGTGGAAATAAAAAAGTATTTCAATTAGTGTTGTTTTTGGGATTGTTACAATTTAAGTTTAACATTTATTAACACACTAATAATCCCAAATTATTATTTTACTTATTCAGAAAAATATTTTGTTATTAAAAATACATAGAAATTTATTATTGAGGGGTTTAGCTGGATCCCATGCGTATTTCACTGTTGCTAATGCATGTATTTTTAATAAAAACATATTTTACTGAATAAGTAAAATAATAATTTGGAATTATTAGTGCGTTAATAAATGTTAAACTTAAATTGTACCAATTCCCAAAAAAAAACACTAATTATAGTTAGTTACAACATATTAACACTATGCAAGTCTTATTGCTAAGCTGATTAGTTTAATGGAGAGAGAGAGAGAGACGAGGGGAACAGAAATGTTTCTTTCCGGTGGACTCCGCATAAGCAGAGTCTCCGTGGTATCACAATGCACCAAAACGGTCTAAGTGAGTCCGGGTTTCTGACCTACCTAACCTAATCTAACCTACTACATATATGGCAACACTGATACGAATGATCGAATAAAAAGCATTGAGCAAATTAATATCAAAAAGTTCCCTGAATATTGCGACCAAAAAGTATTCATGTAAACGTGCGTGGATTTAAGAAGGTACTCCAAAAGAGAACGTAACCTTTGTCGCAACTGGGTCACCGTATGAAATGATTCCTCTATGAAAATGGTTCTGCATTAAACACATTCACCACAGCAGGCTACACGAACACACGACTTCAAATGCCGCTAGCAGCATTTGTCGCCTCGTAGCCAGCTACTTAATTATTTTGGAGACGGCAGCAGCACCATCTGCAGCTGATATTCAAGTACAAATACATAGTTCAGTATTGCCACTTTCATATATTTTGCATTTATAAAAATTAATTTTTCTTTTAAAATGTACTTATTTCACATAAAAGTACAATAATGAATCAATTTATTCTTTACATCAATTTTTGGATATTGTTTCTAGTAAATAGTATGAAATAATTGTACGATATCATTCATTCACCATTTTGTATTATACTGGTAACACTGCATTTGCTCATTGTAGCCAGAGAAATAGAAATTAGTTTAAAGTTGGCGACAGCTACAACGGTGGTCGTGCAGTCGTGTAGCCTGCTGTCGTTAAAATAATTGTTACCATAAGAATGTGTGTATTCTATTTTTGACAGATTGTAGCCCGTAGCCTGCTTTGTCGAATATGTTTAATGCATCCCTTTGAGGACAGCAAATCAACAGGGTGGCAGGTTGTTGTCCAATTAAACTACTTTCTATTTCTTTGGCGACAATGAGCAAATACAGTGTTGCCAAAATGTTGAATGAATGATATATTTCAATTATTTAATGAGGGCAATCATGAATAAAATTCTGCGATAATTTTTTCTTGGGGAACAATTTCAAACAACAGGAAGTAATAGGGAAAACAAAAATTCTAACTGGAAAAGGGAGGAGTTTCTCGCGGAATTTTATTCATGATTGCCTTGAATATTATTCAACAGAAATAATATTCCGAAACTGACGTAAAGAATAAATTGATTCATTTTTATATTTTTACGTGAAATAAGTACATTTTAAAAGAGTAATTTAATTTTTATAAATGCGAATTATGTATTCGGTGGAGGCAATACTGATGTATGTTTTTGTACTTGAATATCAGGTGCTGATGATGCTGCTGCCGTTTGTCGCTACGAGGCGACAAATGCAGCCAGCGACATTTGAAGTCGTGTTTTCGTGTAGGGTGCGCTGTGGTGAATGGGTTTAATCCATAAATCAAAAATAGCACATGATCAGTGACTCCAATTGTTTTGGCTCTAAAAGCACATCAAAAGTTAAAAAAAGCACAAAAAGCGTAATTTTGAGATCTAAAAAGCCTAAAAATCATTAACGTGAAAAACGAGTGAATATCCAAATGAGTGGTGTTTAATAACGTTTAATAATGTTTAATATTTGTAAGCTATTCTCTATTTAATGAAATATACCAGCCAAAAAGAGTATGCTTCGCAGTGAAGAAATGAATACACCAGGTTTTATCAACATAATTTGATGAAATATACAAAATTTCTTAAAAGCACTACTTAGTGCTTTTTAGTAGTTTGGCACTAACGCTCAAAATTTGGCGTTTTAAGCCTTCAAAAAGCACTAAAAATAGTGCCAAAAGCACCAAGTTGGCATCGCTGCACAGGATGTCATTACTATATGTATATGTACGTTACATGCGTAATGCACTGAAAGCCCGGAAGTGACCGTATTGAATTTAAATTTGTTTAACTTTGCTCCTCTAGAAATATAAAAATCGTACACATTCATGTCTACTGGAAATATGTGTAGTTATGCCAAAAATTAAGGAATTTTGAAAGAAAATTTGGGTTGCCCACTCTCGAATAATGCCTCTTCTTCTAGGTTAGCCGGCCTTAGAAGAACTTCGGCTCTTTTATCTCCAACATTTGCAACACTACTAATAAGTATATTTTATTTATTTATTAAGTTTTTAGTTCAAGAACCTTCTTAATCTGCTTCTTGATATTTATTAAAAATAAAATCAACTGCAAAAGTATTTTCCATGTTAAATTTGTTTTTCCATTCCTTTTTTTTTATTTTAGATAAGTAATTTTCTATTTTTGATACTGCCGCCGGTATTAATGTATCTCTTCAAAGAATATGGGCGCTTCGTTACACAAGGAATTCATGTACTTTGGATTTTACTTATTATTGTTGGCCTAAGTTCTATGTATTTTCACGCTACGTTAAGTCTAATCGGTCAACTATTGGATGAAGTGGCCATATTGTGGGTTTTTATGGCAGCGTTTTCCTTATTTTGTCCTAAAAAGTATTTTCCAAGATTTTGTGAAAATAACAGGTAAGAATTTTTAATACAATTTTATGAACAAGTTTTTATATATTTTTATGTGTGTGTATGTTTGTGGCTTACAGAGCATTTCTTTTTTGATATTTTGAAATAAAAATATGCTGCATGTTTTATTAACCAAACAAGTTTATTTTAAGTACAACAAAAATAAACAGATTAACAGACATGTGCACAATTAGTAAAGAACAAATGACAATGGCAACACTGTTAGGAAATTAGTGATGGTAAATTTGAACTTTCATTACAAATCGAGCCATATTTTCGATTTTATCGTAAGCGACAAAAATTAAAGTTTTCAGGAGAAGGTTTTTTTTAAATATTCAAATATCGAAAATATACTTTTTTATGAAAATTAAAATTTGATATTTTAGAACTATCAAAATGCCAAAATTGTTAATAACTTTTAAGATATGGGCTGTACAATTTTATCGTAAGCGAAAATTGACGTACAAAAACATATCGAGCCTTATTTTCCATTTTATCTTAAGCGACAAAAATTAAATTTTTAATTATGTAAATATTTTTTTAAAATATTCAAATTTGTTTTTGTACGTAAATTGTCGCTTACGATAACATTGTACAGCCTGTATCTTTAAAGTTATCAACAATTTTGCCATTTTGATAATTCTAAACTATGTGTAGGCCCATAAAATTTTAATTTCAATAAAAAAGTATATTTTCGATAACATGTCGCTTAAGATAAAATCGAAAATAAGGCTCGCAATAAATAATCTTTAAACAAATTTTGATACAATGAATCAAAACAATAAACGTATTACATTTGCTTAGAAACTTTTTTTGCATAAAGCTGTTTGCATTAGTTGATAGCGGGCCAAACACAAGAACACTGACCATGAAAGTGTAGCTACCTACGTAAACAGTTCTGATAGCTTTTGTCAGAATAATTACATATGCCTTTGGTGTGAATTGTTGTTTAAAAATTATCACAGGTAATTTACTTTCTTCAAAACACGAACTTTAACCTAATTAAACCAAACACAGACAATTATTTATTTAACACCTTTATTATATTATACATAATTTAAATAATAATTAAATAAGCATTATTTCAAATAAAAATATTTACTGCCCTTTTAAATAAAATTTTGTTGATATGCTACACTTTTGGATAGTTCTTAAAGAAACTTTATTCAAATAGAATAATGTGTATAACCACTTTTAAAATTTTGGTAAAAAAAATTAAAATATTTTTTTCTCAGTGTATGTAAATTTTTGAAAATTATATTTTATTTATTTTTACTTTATTGCAATTATTTTATAGATTTTTATTAGTAATGGAAATGATCAAATTTAATTTAGTTTTCAGCATAGAAAGGTATAAAAGTAGTGGAAAATTTAAATAGTTTTCAATGATTTTAATACAAGTATAAATTGATTGTTTGAAGTCATTTATCTCGCTTAAATACTAGTAATATTGATAATTATAACTCTGATATTAGTAGATGAGCTTTCAGTCTTGCACGAATCATAAACGCTACAAATTGTAAACCTGGAGTCTAATCGTCGCTTTCGATAACGAGCTGATTCTATTACTTTTTTCTGTTTGAGATTATGGCATTCGATATTGAACCATATTATTACATAATCACAAACTGTAAAACGTGATCGAATCAGCTCGTTATCGAAAGCGACGGTTAGACGACAGGTTTCTCAGTACGTGTCTGAAACTTTTATCTATGTATGTATTAAATGTATGGCACCCACTTGACCCGAGATTCGATATAAACGAATGCCCACCAAAGCGAAGTAATTTCGAAACAAAATTGTTCGATATTTGCCTGCGAATCTAAAAAAGTTCGAATGTTCGTTAAAGCGAACTTATTTCGATAGATTCTCGAATGTTTGACGATAGGCTAGTACATATATGTATGATAGTCTGTTGCCTGGAGATACTCGCATCATATTCTAGTCCGACTGACTGTAGCAAAGTTAAAAAATTTAAAAGTAAATAAAAAAAGATAATAACCTTAAAAAAATTACTTTTTCTGCTGCCTTTTTGCCATATCGAAATTAGTTCGATACTGGTTCACTTTTGATATTGCTAGGAAACCTTCGAAATGACATGTTTTTTTTGAAACAAAACTGAGCGACAGGTAAACTTTTTTCAATAAATTTTAGAGTGTCATTCTCGATAGTTTTACACGATAAATTTCCGAGACATATTCGAAATCGACATCATTAATGAAAGTCTTGGTCAAGTGGGTGTATATATATATATATATATATATATATATATATATATGTATATATATATATGTGTGTTTGTGTATTTATGTGTTCCGCATAGTTATTTCAGTTGAAAAATATAATTTCCCCATCCTAGTTAATTTGTTTAATAGTTCTCCAATTCAAACCGCTATAATTCTAACAATAAAACGTTTTCTCTGCAATTATAGGCGTCTCTTTAGCATATTAATGTTTGTTTTCGCTGTGGTAGCAACAGGACTTTCAATATGGAAGCCTATAGTAAATGCTTTTGTATTAATGGCAATGGGTGTACCCACTATGGTTATGCTATATAAGGAATTAAAGAGGTAAGTGTTATCTATGTACATAGTATGTAAATATGTATGTATGTATATTTGATATTATTGTCAAAAAATTAATACATACGTTTATCAACAAAAAGCAGTTAATTATATGTAATGATAAGAGTTAAAGCATGATAATAAAAATTATTTAAAATGTGATTATTTACGAGTATGTACATATGTATGTATGTATGCATGCATGTACATAAATATATGCTAGTGGTCTAACGAACAGTGTTACCATATGTGAAGATTTATCTTATTTTTGAAGTTTTTAGACACGAAAAAACGACCAAAAAGATTTCTTAGATAAAAATAAGATTCTTAAAAATGTGACTTTTGGTACTTTTAATATATTATTGAGTAGTCTTTTGACTAAACTACTTACATATTTTCTGATTTGCTTCATAATAATCTTACACATGTTCTATATAGTAAATATTTTGTGTTATTTAGCTTTACGCTTAATAGTTCCCTGGAAACAAATTAAATTTTAACTTATTTTCGTTCAATCAAATAGCAAAAAAAGATTTTTAGTTAAAAAAAAAAAAAGATTTTTTGCTCGACTTGAAGATTTTTGAAAAATAAATATGGCAGCACTGCTAACGAATATCAATTTTTAGATACTTATTTGCGAATACAAATAAGTTTTTAATATTACTTGTAAGTAAAAGATATTTAAGTTTTGTTTACTTTTTAACCGGCTTCAAAAAACCAGAAGCAAAAAAATCAAAAGTATTATTGTGCAATACGAAAAATTGCACAATTATATTGCAAATGTATGGTCCGATTAGTAGTCAATGTACAAAGAACACAACTTGTTGCAATCAGTGTTACCGCTGGAGCTTTTCAAAAAGGGGCATAAAAAATTCAACTGAATAATCTAGAAAAGATGTGACATCTTCTAAACGGCTGGACCGATTTTCTTCAAACATATACATATATGTACATATGTATAAGAACACTCTCGATCAAGTCACCTTTCAAAAATTAAAATCGGTCCAGCCGCTTGGTAGTGTAATAGAAAATTATCGGTAAATTCTAAGGATATTTTTTTGCTAAGAAAAATATTTTTTTTGCTGCATGGACTGATGATAACAATTAAACCATATTTTGATTACATTATTCTTTTACAGGGTACAGGATCAACGCGTTTATCGTTTAGGCTTACGATCGACAGCAGTTTGGTTAATAGCGGTAATTTGCTGGATTAATGATCGCATGTTCTGTGATGTTTGGTCCTCCATAAGCTTTCCATATTTACACGGCTTTTGGCATGTTTTCATCTTTATAGCTGCATACACAGTTCTTGTAGTGTACGCCTACTTCTATGTGGAAAACGAACTGCCGCAGAGAAGGCCGCTACTTAAGTATTGGCCAGTCAATGAATTTGAACTGGGCATACCATTTATAAGTATAAGAAATCCTGGTAAGGAATCTAACAATAATATTTAAAACCAAAAAATTTAATTTTTAAATTAAAAAAAAAAATACAAGTGATACAAACATTCAGGAATTCTAATGCTTCGATTTGTAAGGATTGTAACGATCATGTTCGTGAAAGCTTCTAAATGATTAGAAGTACGAGTATGTTGTTTGTTAAACAAAGTAATTTATTATCCAAACCAATTAAGGTCCAAAGTGATAAAAACCATTTTGCACAATAATATTTTTTTTTAATTACAAATAACGATAACCTCTAGTAGTAGTATAGTATGATTTAGTTATACTAGTTGGATTAAATTTTATTAAAACGCAAAATATGTATGTATTTATGTATGTATATACGATTTGGATAGTTTTGAAAAATTTATATAAAATGTAATTCGCCTTGCTGCCATCTTGTTTGAACTGCTTTCATTATCGCTTAGCGATAATGTGGTACATAGGCATTTAAAATAAAACACAACAAATTCTTTGAAATCCAATTTTGCACTACTTTTTCGAGCATACCCGTTGCTGGTTTATCAGCATAAACAAGAGATTTGTCATACCCCCGCAAAAATTAGTCCAAAACTATCAAATCACACGAACAAGCTGGCCAAGTTACAGCTCATTTCTTGAGGTAATTCGGTCATCAAATATTTGGCTCCACAACGTGATGCTTTCACGCCCTGTATGCCATATTGCTATTTTGCTATATGGCATGTTCCGGTTCGTATGGTCTTGTAAGAACAATTTCTTCTAAAAATTATTTACAATGACATGAGGAATAAAAAAAAATAGGAATCATTTGCCTGCAATGTTTCCCATTCACAGCAATGTTGGCACCGGTTTCGGATTTTAGGACTAATGGGCAGATAACGCCTTCAGCAGTGATTTTCTGGGATGTAATGAAGACTCAACAGTCTCATGAGGATGGTGCTCTCTCCAAAAAACAACAATTCTGGTTGTTTACATACCATTTAAGTCAAAAGTTAACATCTTCGTTGAATATGATTTAACAATAAAAATCTGGTTCAACTTCCAGTTGATTCTAAGCGCATTCACCGAACTCACGAAGCATAATTTTTGTCGTTTACGATTAAATCGAAAATAGGTCTGATGGCTTTAATTCTTGCACCAGTTGGATCATAAGATCCAATGTAAGACAATATCTTTCATCAACATTTTGCAAGTAGTCTACGGACAAAGACAGAGCTGCTGAGAACAGCGCCTGATCGATAAATTTGGGCCCATTGACACACTCACGGCGATGTGTTCTTTTGCGTTTTAATGGGTAAATTTTGAAGAATATTATCCGAAAGAGTAAATGTGGAAATGAGTCGACTCATAGTATTGCTCAAAAGCTACTCAGATGGCTAATTATCCGCACCATTTACTTGACGAAGTGCTCTATAAGTTTGGCGATCAGAGCGCGAATTTTTGGAAATAAATTTCCACTGAAAAAAAGTCAAACATACTTTAATAGTATGACAGCTAGTTTGACATTTATCACCAACGGAAGATATATACGTCTAACAAAATACCCTGTACATTACACCGTCTCGCTTTACAGGCAAAACAAAAAAGTTCGCGGTACACCACCGAACATAAAGTATTGTTGCAAGGCAGTTTCGAATAAATTTTTTTTTTAATTTTTACTATCAATGAAACGGGCTTTATTGGAAAGAAAATTTTATGTAATTAATGTTTAAATATGATTTCTGTCATGTGGCCGCCACGGCTGTCGCGTAGAAGGCGCAATCTGGAACACCAATTTTCAACAACTTTTAGCAGCATGACACAACCCCAGTTGTTGAGAACGGCGACGAATTGATTGATTAGCATAATTTTCAATGCTTTCCTGTACAGTGGCTACAGCTTCTTCAGTGCGCACTGTTCGGCGTCTCACGGGATGCACATTATCAGTAACAGTAAATGTGGACGAAAACGATCTGTTGTTCTTCGATTGCTCTGAATTACGATTATGTACGCCATAAAATCGAAGAAGTGCACGATGAGTTTGATGAATAGAACAATTAGTCCCAGTTCACACTAGTCAAATCTTATTGATAAGCTTATCACATTTTCTTCTTTGAGCTTTCATCGGCATTCACAAAATGCAAGTCACCTTATATTTTTTATGCGTAGTTTTGTGTATGCATGTGTGCTCTTTTTAACATTACGAATGAGAAAGCAAAATGTATTGACAGTACATGAAGCTAAGTCCTCGTTTCTTTTCCCCCCGTCTCTCTCCTATAAACTAATCAGCTTAGCAATAAGACTTGCTTAGTGTAAACTAGGACTTATTTTGATTAAAAATTTCAACAATTTGCATGCGTTGCACTGGTTTAAGTCGATCCATAATGAAATTTCAAAGTCCCGGTTCACACGTTTCAACTTTTGTTGCTCAACTCGTAATTCAGCTGTACTAAAGACGGAAACGGAAATACAAGTATCTCTTTTTTTCTTACAGCTGAATTACGAGTTGAGCAAAAAAATTTGAAACGTGTGAACCGGACAAAGCAAACTAAACAAAAGCAACTATCAGCTGTTAAATGGGTACTCAAATAAAGCAGTGATGCCAACTCAAAGTTGTGACACTCTAAAAAAACACGCGTTACATATCTTCCTCACTTACGGTCGGATCTTAAAGTATGATGCATCGATGTTTTTGTCTCGAGGAGACCAATGTTGCTTTAGTTTTGACATCAAATATCCCGTTCTAGTACTTCCCACTAGATCTTAGGGTGGTACATTATGATGGTAGGAACTGAGATGTGGTGGGTAAATTTGAGAACGGGATATTTAAGGTCAATGACTATTAAAGCCAAGCATTGGTATCTTCGACAAAACTATCGATATATCACACTTTAAGATCCGACTATAAATGCCGAAGATATAACGAAAAATTTATTTTGGTGACCCCCACCGTTCGGCAAAACAAATATATGTTAGAAATATTACATAAACTGAGTTCACAGGCGACAATTTTAGTTGAGCAACTTTTTAGTTCATGGGCGAGAATCGAAAATATTATGGCTCTCTCCCCCCCCACCCCCTCCCCCCGCTCGAGGCATATTCATTTAAGGAATACTCGACTCAATTACAAGCGGCGAAAATTTTTATTTTCAAATTAACCATAATCGATCAAAAACTCGAATGCGAATTTTTGTGTAGTTACGTCCGTTTGCATTTAAGGTGACGGTATGTAGGTATGTATGTATGTACATATATACTGCTCAATATAATCCAAATAATTTTTAATCTACATAGTTTAGACATAAAATATTGCTCTATAAACAGCTATGATTTCTGATTAGATAGATACTGTTTTTTGAAGTATAAGTAAAGTGTTACCATAAGGAATTAATTGATTATCAAAAAGTTTAGTTGCACGTACATTTTCATGATTAGCATACTCACAATATTGTGAAATGATTATATAAATTTATTTTTGTTTTATGAGTGTGATATAATTTTTAGCATAAGGAATTAATTTATTACTTGAAATTGAGCTGCTCCTCCCTATATAAGCTAGTCCATTCGCAACATTGCGAAAATACTTATTTCTTAATTTAAAATCTTATCTTTAATTTCAAGACATTTAAAAAGGTTAATAATAAATATAGAAAGATGTGTCATGAAAGTCTGCTTCGTAACAAACTATAGAAAGAATTTGAAAAAATCATCATATTTCACGTAAAATCAATTCATTCATTTCACTGATTTAATCAAAATGTTCTTCGTTCACCATAGATGTAGTGAAACTACAAATATATAAATATATATAAATATAAATAAATATTTGCCGTTGCGCCGTTACTAATTAATCATCAAGTGTAAAATAATTGTTGTTCAATTCACACATTCAATTATGAAAGGTTGAATTATGCTTGCTTTACACTTAATTTTAATAGCATTCTCCAGTGAAAAGGAAACTTGAATTCAATTCGAGCAATTCAGTTGTAGTACAGTGTAATTCAAGCCTAGAATTATACTACAATTAAGCCTTGTATTACAATTAAATTCAAGTGTATTTCAAGCTTCAAAAACAATGCTTTTAAAATAGAAAGCAAAATGCAACTCCTTTGTTTTCTAATAATAATTCTCTGCACATCTGCCTTCGCTGTTGTTTTCACGGTTTTACTCAACTTTCGTTTTTAAAAATTCACATTTTTATTTATTTAGTTCTTATATTTTTCACCACAATTTCTGTTTTATTAATAAATAAATTACGTGTTTGATAAGGTTATGAATATACAGTAAGGGACAAAATTGTTCACAGAATAGTAGTTATTAAGAATATGTTGAATTATATTATTGTAGATATTATTTTATTTGAATATTCCCCCCTGTTCTGAAAATCACGGTGATTTCAAATCACGTGATTTCAAAAGTAAACTATTAATAGCTGACTTGGTAATGGGATTTTATTGCGTTTTAAGTATTTTTCATTTATAATAGCATATTTTCTTCCAACTTCCAAAGCTATAAAGCGTAAAATATACAAAAGCAATGATTTAGCTTTTATTAATTTTTACAAATCACCGTGATATGGCATGTCGTGATTTGCAGAACAGGCCCGATTATATTCTTTTTGTAATTCATAGGCAATGATATGATAGAAAACACTTTAACTTAAAAATATTTTATTTCATAAAAAATAAAAAAAAAATTTTTTTTTGGAGTGTAGGTGTGAACAATTATGACTCTCGTAGAAGCAACATACTAATTTAGCTGTTAATACTTTGTATGTTTACCACGAGCGGCTTCAACAGTGTTTATCCTTCTGGGCATACTTTCCACAAGATTTGTAAGAACAGCTTTAACAATATCTTCCCAAGCTTCAATGGCGTGATCACAAAGCTCATCCAAAGTACTAGGTGGTTCTTTTTTAGAAAATATTCTCCTCTTTAATATTGACCACAGGTGTTCAACCGTGTTCAAATCAAGCGATTGAGGAGGCCAATCTAAAGTCTTAATCCCATTGCTAACAAGCCACTCCTAAGTAATTTTAGCCGTGTGTTTAGGGTCGTTATCTTGCATAAAGATGTCGCTCTGACCAGGTCCCAAACCAAATATATCAAGACTTTGGAGATATGAGTCTTTCAGAATGGTTGTGTAGTTAGTAGCACAAGTTTTACCTTTTATTCGTCGAAGAATTTCAAGCTAATTACCACGAAAACAACCCCAAGATATCAGTGAACCACCTCCAAATTTTAATGTGCTGCATATGTTGCGCTCTTTAACACAAACACTTTTATCTACCCATGTCCACTCCCGTCCGTCTGATCCTATTTTGTTGATTTTGAACTCATCTGACCACGTAACGCGTTTCCAGTCTTCTTCAGTAAAATTTTCATATTTTTTGCAAAGGCTAATCTTTTTTTCGATTTTTTTCACTTAAAAATGGTTTTTAGCCTTGGTTCCAGCAACGAATCCACGTGCTCGTAAATTCCTCCGAACTTTTTTAGCGCTAACATCTATATAATACTCTTCTTGAAGATTTTTTTTTGCCTCAACAGCTGTATTAACCGCTCCTGTTGTGATCATTCGCTTAGCTACGCAGATACCAGCAGGTGAAAGTTTCTTTGGGCGACCTGCTTTGTTGCTTAAGATATTGAAATCACTTTATTTTTCTATTTTATTTACTAATCCAATTAAAATTTTATAATTTTGGGCAGTTGTATGATATGTGAACCCTTCAGTTAAATCTTTGACAATATTTTTCTTCAAAGAAGCTTTCACAGGGATTGGCATTATAAAAATTTTAAATCTAAGCACACTATTATTTAAGATTTAGTTTAAAAACAATTTTAGACATATTTTATTTACTTAAGACCAAATCCACAGAAAATCAATTAAGAGTAATTAAAAAGTTACTAATTTTATGTATACCTTATTTTATAAGGGACAAAATTGTTCACACACGTGTTTTCTTTTTTAACTTTATAATAAATACAAACATAACGGTATTTCCGAAACAGATATGTCATACAACATTAAACAACATGGCACTCAATATGTACAATTTTAGGAGTTGACAGATGTATTATGAACAAAAATTTTTTGTACAGAATATATTTTCCTTTTTTCTGTGAACAATTTTGTCCCTTACTGTATATCGTTACCTTAATATAGAAGGGCCATAACTCATAATTTTTTTTTGAAATCGTGATATTTGCATTTTTCGATACATTAGATGAACCTCTATCTAAATATACAAAAAAACTCGATTTCAAAAAAATAATGAGTTAGTGCCTTTCTATATTAAGGTAACGATATGTTGTTTATTCTTTTATTTCAAAATATTTTCAAACATGAAAATTACATGAAAAAGAGCTTGAATTGAACTTTGTTTCCTGTTAAATTTCAAGTCCAAACTAGCACGAAGGAAAAGTACTGACTATTTCATGCAAGAAGAAGAACATTACTCTCCCAAAACTTCTCTCATTTACCCAATTTTCGAGTACGGGAACGATTTTCGTGCAAATTGGGATCCCACAGGATCTGCAATATTTTTTCATGAGCAATTCGTGCCAATTTGTCTTAATAAATATTGAACAGATTACCTGGCTTTAGGGCCAAAGTACGAATGGGTTGATTGCCTAACATTTTGTAAATTTAATTTTAATTATTTATCTATATTTATTTTAATATAATTTCATATATCTTTCTGAACTACCAGCAAATAAATTTCAAATTAAAATAAACTTATGACAATATGTTGAATAATAAATTTCTTAAATATATCTTTCTGTTTTAAGAATTTGTATTTTTAATAAATTAACAAATATTTACTCAATTAAAGACGCAATTTAAATGAAATTCTATATCGTCACTGTTTTATCTAACTGACCTATCTAACATTTTTAAAATTTTACGGGAGAGCAGCTATTATGCTTGTTTTCTAATGTAGTATGTATTCTTATGGAAACGTCTGAAATATTTTTAAGGTTATAGCGTCGACAGTAATGTTTACAGTCATACAAATTGTGGAGAAGGTCTATTATGACTCATAAAGTCTAGTAGTGGACTTGACTCATTTTTTAAAAAAATTTCAGTTAGGTCGGTTGGTTAAAACAGCGACGATATGTAGTACATCTATTTATTTTCATGTGATTTTTTAACATATTGTAATATTTGCATTCACATTCGCTTTCGCGGAAATTAAAATTTTATTATTCGCATTCTCTAAACTGGTATTCGTTACGTCCCTAATTTTAACAAATACCTGTTTTTTAAATTTTTTTTGCTAAATATGTACCCCCGTATTCATAAAATTTTCCTAAAATGGATTTCAAATGAATTTTATTTTTTTTTATAAATATAGGGGATTAAGTCTAATTTTGCTAACTTCTGAATAAATTAAGATAGCTTTAAAAGATTTGTTGTGTGAATGTATGACACATCAGGTTTTATAATGGTGAAATAAAAAAAAAATTAAAAATCTACACACAACCGATCACGCCAGAGCAACGACAATCGGGCCTGTTCTGAAAATCACGGTGATTTCAAATCACGTGATTTCAAAAGTAAACTATTAATAGCTGACTTGTTAGTGGGTTTTTATTGTATTTTAACTTTTTGTCATGTATAATAGAATATTTTATTCCAACTTCTATCGCTAAAAATCGTGAAATTTACAAAAGCAGTGATTTAGCTTTTATCAATTTTTTGAAATCACCGTGATTTGACATGTCGTGATTTGCAGAACAGGCCGGAATATGTACATAAAAATTTAAATATGCATACACATAAGAATGATGGCTTATGTACCAAAATTAAAAAGAAAATGTTAAAAATTTTAAGCTTCACCACATAGTTTTCGTGAAGTGATATCTAATAAAAAATTACAGGTTTTTGTAAGCAATACACATTTTCATTGTTTATTTCGATACTTTTCTGTTTTTATTAGATTCGTGCTGCTAAAAGTTTTACCATATGTATATCAACTAGGGATGTAACGAATGTTCGCATTCGCTTTCGCATTCGCAAATAATTTGCTTACTTTTGCTATTTGCATTCGCTTTTGCATTCGCTAAAATTTATGCGAATATTTAAAGCGAATACTAAAGACAAAAATATTGGAAATATTTTCCAGTTTTTGAAAAAGAAAAGGTGTTTGAATTGTGCGAAAATAGTTTCTACTTAAGACTAGTCTGTTAAAACTTTTGAAAAATGGAAAACATAATTCATTACTTCGTAAAAAAAATTTGAACTGCAAAAATATTAACTAATCCTTCTTTGTTGTAATTTTTTTGCGAAACAACTGACACTCATATTATTTCGCATGAAAACTTAAAATGCAGAAGATATATTTTATGTTTTTCCCAAGATGAACAGAGTACTACTTCTGCAAAAAATTTTCATGAACAATTCATTCCAATTTTTCTTAATATGTATTCTGGTAGCATTTTACAGGAAATGTTGAACTTAGTACAAGGTCTTAGGGCAAACGTACGAATGGGTTGATTGCCTTACATTCTGTAAATTTATTTTTAATTATTATCTGTACTTATTTTAATATGACTTCATTTATCTTTCAGTGTAACAATTTTTATTTCTAATAAATTAATAAATATTTGCTGAATTCAAGACTCAAGTAGATCTATGTATGTATACAACACAACTTCATGTTCTTGGACAAATTTATTTTCATGTGATTTTTTTAACGTATTGTAATATTTGCATTCGCTTTCGCATTCGTTTTCGCTAAAATTAAAATGTATTATTCGTTTTCGCATTCGCATTCGCTAAACTGGTATTCGTTACTTCCCTAATATCAACCCCTCATAAAATAAGCAGAAAAAATGTTGCAATGGTCACACTGTATAGAAATGTTACTTACAAACAAGGCGTCTTAAATACTTTGTTCGTCCCTAAGATATGCTTCAAATTTTCTCAATAAAATTAAAAACGCTACTTGCTATACTTTTTTCTGTTCTGGGCTCCTGGTATTTTGCATGAATTTAAACAAAATTCATCATACAATATAATAAATTCGTGTACAGGGTGCCGAATTAGATAGAATCCAAAAAAATTCCGATATTTTTTCATTTAACATAAAATAAATAAATAAATAATTAATGCAATTGAATGGAATGCATACATACATATCGTTGGTCTCAAGTAGAAAGGGCCTAACTCAAATAATTGTAAGTAACTTTACAGGAGAAGGTTAAAACATAATAGAAACAGTAATATTCAATATGTAACACTTTTTTTGTACAATCGCTTGTAAAAGCGTTATTATTTACACTATTGCAATAAATTTTTGTGACGAGGGGTATTTGTGCGAAATGTATTTGGAGTCATTACGAGTTAGGGCCTTTCTACTTGAGACCATCGATATGTAGAATGGTCATCTTATGTCCATATTTTTCTGGTTGCTTTCAAGCAAACATTATTGACATAATCTAAAGCTATAATTAGAACAGGGGGTCTACTCTGTAATTCGATTCGAAAGAAAATGCTTTCGAATTTAAATGTTATAAACATACAAATTCGAAAGCTTTTTCTTTCGTTTCGAATTACACAGTAGACCCTGATTTTTAGATAAGATACTAACTTACTTTTAAATTGAAGTTACACTTGAATATTAAGAAAATTTTGGAGAATATTTGCCTGAGTTGCATGCATTGTTATTAAGTATTCTGCTTGATTCGGAACTGTATTAACGGAAGATCAAAGTCAGACTTTTTGTAACAAACTTTGCCAAATTGCATGGAAATTATTACTATTTTTCTTCTTTCACACATTCAGCTGAACTGCCGAAATTCCCGCCATCCACTTGTCTTTAGAAAAAGTAATGACGGGAATTCCCGCTTATATTCAAATCAATTTAAATGTATGAAAAATTAATTGATTCCTTGGCAGCCTCCACACATAAATTTCATTGAACCTGAATGTGTTCAAAATGTTTGTTATTTAAAATATATTTTTTCCCAGCGTTAATTTGATTTTTGTTACCTAAACTTAATTCTTTACATGTTCTAGAAATCCCTTAGAAGTGCCAATGTTTATAGAGAAATATTTTTGCGACTTAAGGTCAATAGAAAGAAGTTATGTAGAAATAAGCTTTGTCCTTTTTTTTTCATTATTTTATTTATACAACAGTGATAATTCTATAGTGCTGTCAATCTATTTCACTTAAATTATTTGCATAATGTATAACAAAATCTTGCTTTAAATTTTTAAAAATAATAAGCTTTAATTAATAGTTATTATAACGTTTAAGAGGTTGTATGTAATTGATAAATGGAGCTCTAAAAATGACATTTTTGTAAACCAAAGAATAGTTTTTTTTAAACAAAACGTTAGTTAATACGTTTTTATAGTATTATTATATGAAATGGTAGAAATTAAGTAGACTGCTAATTATTATATCTTAAAAAGACAAAATAATACATACATATTTAAAATATACACGTTATTTTATTTTATTTTAAGCAAAAGTAGAATTCTGTTCACTTTTTTTTCTTTTATTAAAATATGTAGAATTTTATAAAAGAAATATTTATTTATACATACATAGTTAAGAAATTTAATAATAAAGAACTTGTTACATATTTGTATAGCTTTAACATAATTTTATAGAAGCCAAAAATTTCTACGGAAATTCAAATATTCAAAATCACAAGAGTCCAATTTTAAATCAGACTTAAAAAATACATTTTCTTTAAACTTATTAATTTACGGATTTATAGAAAAAAAAAATTGAAGATCACAAAATAGTATTTTAATTCTTACTTTTAACATGTTAAACTTAATGAATTTATAAATTTCTAAAAAAATTTACATAATATTAGAGAAATTATAAAAAAAATATTTATTAAAAACAAAAGATAAATAAAATTTGCATATTAAAAATACACTCTTTATATTATAAAATTCTCATTTAGGTGTAGTTTCCACATTACAAACAGTCAACTTGCACAGAATTTTTTTTATAGAAATCACATCACTACTTTTGTAATGTGGAAAGCACATCCTTTATTCACATGATTTTGTTTTTTAATTCAACATTTCTTTTTTTAAAGTGCAAAGGTAAGATGATTTGCAATTTTAATACAATTTTTTTTAATTCTGTTTAAATTTAATCAGAATCTGAGGAAATGTTATTGCAGCTGTTTTTCGGTGAGCGCTTATTACTAAAATATTGTCCATTTTGGATGTATGGTCCACGGTAAGTAACGGAATTTTTACCTGTTTCATGAATTTTAACCTCAAACAATAGTTCCGGACGTTTAAGTGCGTTGCGAACATTGTCCCATATAAAAACGGTTAAGTTTTCTGTTGTGCTTGGCTAAAAGATTTTTTATTAGTATGTAAGTAAATGGAAAACTTATAATTAGGATGAAATTGTTCACATAACTACATATCATCGTTAGCTGAATTGCAAAATAACTTAATTACACTTTTTTAAACTTTATAGGAGTGAGAAAAAAAATTAAAAAATTATTCAAGTGACTAAAGTTTCTTTTTTTATTTTTAATTCGGCTGATTGTTATGTTAAAGGTTTGAAAATTTGTAGGGACATGTAAAAATGCTATTTTGAATTTTTTTTCTTGTTAGTTATGTATTTTATATTTCTGTTAATTTTAAACTTACCACATTTTGAAAATATTCAACATCTTTATCCAGGTTTTTATGATCCAATTGTTTGAATATAACACTATCCATAGCTAACTTTAAATCGGTAATATTCATAATCATACCGGTGCGAATATCAATGGGACCTCGTACAGTTACTTCAACTAAGAAAAGATATGAAAATAATTTAAAGAATACCCATTAAAAGACCATAAACATTTTTGTTTTAAAAACAAGTCAGTCGTGCAATATTATAATTGGGGGATTCATATTGTCATGTTTTAACGATATTTATCGCATCAGAAGAGTTCATAGAAGAAAATACGAACTATTTTATGAATATCAAATAGTTTTCCTACCAATTATAATTAAACTGCCAGTTGATGTCACTGAGTGCACGGAATAAGTTTGTTACTCAAACTTTGAGTAATACCAAAGAATATAAATTATGATTATATTCTTTGGTAATACATATATGTACATATGTATAGCAATTGGTGGGAAAGATGATGACAACTACTTGTAAGCGATACAGGAATGGTGGTGTTTTATGAAAATGCTCACATCCTTCGTGATCTTAAAATGTGTTAAAAATAGCTATAATAGCTAAACCGCCAGTTGTTTAGCTTAACTCGCTAAATTTCAATTCTAAGTTTTAAGTAGCATATTTTTTACTTTTCTGCTGGACAATTAATGATAATAATCGATTACATAAATATTCAGTTCTTTGGAAAAAAAATAAATAATTGGACCGAAACGCGTGTCCTCGATGATAAGGTCTCTTATGGTCTTTTTCATGTTCAGCGCAAAAAAAAACTTTTTTTAATTCTGATAACATAAATACATCACATTATCATTTAATTTTTCCTCAATGCTGTGTTATTAATAGTTTATTTATTAAATTATAAGATTTAATTGCTGTAGGTAGTACTTCCAAGTAAACAAGCATAACATTTTAGCTTATAAGACTTGTAAATAAAGGGAAATTTTAATTTAAAAACAAACTAATATAAATCAATTTATTTTATATACAACTAATGATAAGGCTAACACCAATATCATGGGTGGGCACAAATAAATTGCATGGCTTTGTTATGGTTGATTAGGGATATCTCACTTTTCCTTTGGAGTTCTCAAAACTGCAAAACTATTATGGAGCCTGTAAGGTTCCAGTACCAAATTCAGATTATATGGTATATTTTGCATCGCATACAGTCAATATGATTTAAAAGCTTTTGAGAAGATCTTTCAGCAGTTAATGAACTTTTTTATTATTTCCCAAACCGGCGCTGCTTATTAAAGATTCTTCGTAAAGCCGGTCTTTTGTCGGGCTTAAGGATGTTCTCCACTACGCTTTTTCTCAAAACGGCGCTGCTTCCTAAAGATTCTCTGCATAGCTCTTTATTGATACCTACCAATATTGACCCGATACACTCAGAAATGCAATGCACAATTACAGTTTTTTTTCTTCTTATTTTTGAATTTTCTATGGGAGAGGATATTTTTTATTTATTTTTCTGAGGGGGAACTAAACCAGATTTTAGCCGGAGAAGCCATTAAAATGGATGAAAACCCTTAGCAATTATTTATATGTAGATGAGTATGTTCAGGGGATCTTCTCTGTATTTCGAAACGATAGAAAATTCTTTCGAATTTGTATGTTATTAACATTAAAATTCGAAAGTATTTGCTTTCGTTTCGAATTATAGAGTAGACCCCCTGTATTCCACCCCAGCAAAAAAAAGTGACGAAAAAGGAGTAGAAAAAACACCCCAACACTAATACAAACCCACTTAAAAATCCGAGCAAAAAGTAGTGAATTTTACATCAGCGTGTCACTAGAGCGAAGTGGTTTATTTTTGCCAACCCGTAAGCTAATAACATTGAATATTTATTTACTATAAAAACTGTAAAATAAGGTGTAAGTTTTTGTTGGTGAGGTAATTACAATATATTTTACATTTAAGATGTGGTTAACTTTTCCAAAGCAGTTAAATTTATGATTTAGGAAGTGGTGCTCATTTGGTGGTTTATTAACCCATTTGGAAAGCTTTTTAATTCCTAAAACATTACATTGTATTATATATACTCAATTAATTATATATGGCTCTGTGGACTCGATTAATTTATATTTAATAAATGAAATGAAATGAAAAGTATTATACTCTTAAAATAATTGGGAAACCTGTTCTAGTTTTCGTTTAATTTTGAAGTTGAAGATTTTTTACTTTCAAGCATTTGAATCAGTCATTCAATTTCATTAGCTTGCTCGAGTTTTGAAGTGGTTCGTATCAGTATTCTTGGTGCTTTTTCTACTTCTTTTTCATCACTTTTTTACCGGGTTTTTATTTTAGAGAATAATAATAATAAAATAGGTGATTTAATATGACTTTAGATATGTGATTAAAAATAACCAGAAAAATAATGCATAACCTACTTTGGAAATAATTAAGAAGTATGTAGTTCCTAAAGAAGTACTCATTTTCTATACATATTTCTGATTTGATCAGGCTTAAGTTCGTATCGTTTTGTAAGCCAAAGTACTCATTTTATTTTTTGCTGGGACATGATATTAAATCGTTCGGAATTGCCATATCATTGTTGTTATATGTAAATACAAATTTCCAAAAACAGTTCTAGGGCAATTCCGCACGTGTTAATTTCATGTGGAATACAGAGCACACATGTACGTATGTACATATATAATACATACTGTATTATATACATATGTACGTAAGTATATATGTATGTATATACATATTTATGCATGTGTATGGGGTTTTTTAAACAACTTTATTTATATTTATAATCTAAATGTTAAATGTATGCAAACTATATTGGTTTGCTAGTTGATACATAAAACTACAAAAAATAAATTTTTGATCTCACAATAAGACTTAAATTTGCAATATATGTATGTACATATCTACATACCATACATACAGTTGCGAATATTGAAATAGCAGTACCACCACATTTTCAAAAAAAAATTCTGAGAACAAAGTTTCTATTTATAATTTATATACCTATATATTGCAAAATGAAATGTAAATGAAATGAAACAGAAAATAACATGTATGAAAATTCAATTCTGGTTGGTAAAAATTAAATTTAAGCGTAAAAAATGGTATTCGCACTTAACATAAAAATAGCAGTGGCTACATGTGTTCTTTCTAAAATATACAAAAAAAAAACTTTTTAAAGTTAGATTTAATATTTATTACCTAGTCGCAAATTCTTTATTTTTTACAACTGTAACACAATGACATGCCATTATATATATATATATATGTATATATATATATATATATACATATATATGTATGTATATATATATGTGCTCCTTTTAACTCCTACAAGGAGCATAGGGCCGTAGTGACATGCCATTGAGTTGACATAATCTTGACATCGGGTCACAGGGGACTACTTCCAGGCTTTTTCAAGAACTTCCCAAACCTGCTAGATGGTTTCAAGTTGTGTACAGTTTTTTAATATCTCCCGAAGGATGTTCTATAGGGTTAAGGTCAGAAATTACGCAGCCCACTGCATTGTCTCCCTATCTTTTCTACTATTAGGCTTTGGGTCGTTGTCCTGCTGGAAGACCCATTTCAGCAGCAGAATGTCAGCATACGCGTGTTAACCTACAACATCAGTTATTTTTATGTATAGGACCCTAGACATAATAATTCATAATTTTTTATCTACCGTACTTAACAGTCTTCACAGTATACAGTGGTGGACATGCAGAAGATGGTGAACGCCGAACTTATTGTCCACAGCCAGAATTTCCATACAGAGCAATTATAGGCTTATCAGTCCACAAAACTCCTGAAATGAGTTTTATTTTATAACGGAAAAATAAAACTCTCTTTTTAAGAGTTTCATCAGATCTTTTATTTTTCCGTTGAAAAATAATTCTTAACTGTGGAGATGAGATCTGTGGTCAAATCGTCACATCCGTGAACGTACAACTCGTCACGTAAAAACACCATTTTGGGATTATGACACACGTGAACGTACTGAGATACCATTCAGCTTATACGATTGACGTATCACTTAATTCGTTTTCGTACGATTGTCGATACGATCACGGATGTGACGATTTGAGCCCTGTTTTTTAAGCTCCCTATAAATTCTGAAAGTGCTCGCCAATACGAATCTATTGGTATATGACAGTATAGCTCTCCGTTGACTCTAACACAGGGAGTTTTTGAGTTAAAATTTTTTCGATAACAGTTATTTTCGGTCCCTGATTTTACTGCAAAAGTAAAAAACACTCCTTATAATAGTGGTACTGCTATTTTCCTGTTCGCAACTGTACATATTTTATTTTTAATTAATTCTATCATCTACAGTTAAGTTTTTTTTGCTATCTGGAATTGTCGGAATAAATCAATTATTTGGTTGACTCACCCGTATAGTTATGACCATGACCGTTTGGATTATTGCATTTACCATAAATCTCAACATTTTCCGCATCACTTAATTGTTTGCTATAAAAGAAAAAAACAAAGCAAATTGAATTTATCAGAAATCAAGTGAAAGGACCATTTGGTTTTCAATGTAAAGTATTTTTTTTTTAAAATTAGTTATGAAGATTTAAATAAGTATTCACTGCCGAAAGTTTACCTGTGTAAGCGATGAGAAGCACTGAAAGTCTCTTTGCGGGTTAATAAAGCAACAGGTTGTTGGGCCATTTTAAACAAAAATTGATTTTATTTTGGTATTTAGTTTGGATAGCACAATATATTCTTTTTCAAAATGATGCTTGCTTTCGTTGTTAGTTAAGTTTCTCAGATAATGTAAAACAAACACCACCGGGATAATGTTTAAACACGCGGAAATGTTACTTTATCTATGTACGTATGTACGAGTGTTTATATATGCACGTAGCACAAAAGTTTTAATTTTTTTTTCTAAAAAACAAGTTTTCAATTACATTTATTATACCTATGCAATTAATCTTTTTTTGCACTTACTCTCTTTGGCTAAATTTCATATAACTAAATAACAAACAAGTTGGAATTTCCAATGTATATAGTGCGGTTATAAATACTGTAATTTTTTGTCTTCTCTGTAGGTGATTATTTTTTGTACAAAGTATAATTTATTGAATATGCTGCCTTTTTGAAGAAAATATTTTGTTTTTCTTCTTTGTGCTACTATTTAGTTGTTTTGTTGACGTTTCTTTTGTGTGTTCGACAGTGCTGCCAGATGTCCCTTATTCTTTCCCTCCAAAAGAATTTCACGCTCAATTGTGAACATATGGTTACACAGAAAAAAATTACGAAGTTAAGCTGCGTTCACATTATAAGTATGTAGTTATCATGTCGGGTGGTTATTGGCTTGCCGCAGTAATAATGTATTCTTAATATACTGTTTGTTAATTCCTTTCCAATTTTTCCTCCACTTTTATTTTTTTTATTTATTTATTTTCAATTCAGTAATAATAAAGTCTATAAGACCCAACAATTTATTACGTAAGGGTAACACATAGAAAAAATACATATTTTTTTAATTTATTAAATTTATCTTGAAATTTTGTACAACTTTTGCCTTATATAAAACCACCTGATTGATGTTGTTACTTTAAAATAGAACACGCTCTAAGTCAAAAGTGTCGTTTGTAATGTACCCTGAGATATTTAACTTGCTATACATAGCTTTAAGGTGTTCAGGCTATATGTACAAAATTTACAATGTTGAAAAGTGACATTCAACATGACAGATACATATAATGTAAACATATCCGCTCCAATATTTTTAAAATCTTACAGCAGAAGTAAAAAAACCTTGCCTAACAAATAATCACATAAATATCTGTTATATCGTCGCTGTTTTATCTAACAGATCTATATAACATTTTTAAAATTTTACAGGAGAGCAGCCATGATACAATTATACAGGTAATCGCGAAGCGCCAGCTGTTTTGCTTGTTTCGTGGTGCACTCTGCCAAATGTTGTTTATGTTTTACAAACACACACACACGCTGTGTATCTTTCATTGCTCTATGACAGTTGGCACCAGAAACTAGCAACAAAAAGCCCTGTTGTTTTATTTGCTGTAAATTTGTTGTCGATTTGCGGTTATCTGTATAATTGTATCATGAGAGCAGCTTTTATGCTTGTTTTCTACATGTATTCTTATGGAAACGTCTAGCAATAAGACTTGCTTAGTGTAAATTAGGACTTAAGAATATTGTTACGTTTTTTTTTCTCTGTTAAAAACGCTTTTCCGTAGATTCGTAGATTTGCAATAAATAAAAGACCCCAGTGTACTAATTAGGGTTAAGAATGATACACTCTTTATTAATCAATAAATACCACTAATCTAAATTCAATTCAAGAGCTTAAATACAAACACAAAGATTATTCAAATATTCTCAACTGGTTACCACTACTCCTTTCTCGCTGTTGTATATACACGTCTTAGACCACTGGCTGTGCTAGTGTTGACACAATTCTGATTTCTCTGTTGCACGTCACACACAAGACTCACTCTGCCGACACTTCCAGTTGATACACCAATAACAACTCTATGGCAGACTCTCACAGTTGATACACTAATCAGGACTCGCTGGCTTCACTTACACACGTTTATCAGCTTCCACTGCTCCCTCACTCTTTACTCAAGGGACTCCACAATAAACTCAAATCACGACAGACTCTAACTGTCACTATAGACTGTACTATAGTCTCTTCAATTTCCAACTCACGTATTGTAAAGCACAGACTCAAATATCAACTCACTGTTGTATCACAAATCACGGACTGCGCACAACTTAATTGTCAACTCACTTGATTAACAACAGAATTCTTATTAGCAACTGCACTCTGAGCTTCTTCGCAACTGATTTATTCCCAACTAACTTTTGATCGCGACTGAACTGCTGTTGGATGCGTCAACCCCTTTTTATACTTCGCACAACAACCTCTAGAATTTTCATGCAAAGTCTAGACCGAATGATCATTATCTTCAATGTTGTTTACAAAGCGCGTAATTAAGTTCATGTGGTAACTATGTACATACGTGTGTATATGCATACATCATTAAGTGGTTGTTTACTTTATTTTTGCCTTTCGCTAGAATTGCCAGGCATGTATGTATGTATGCATGTAGCTATGTCTATCTTCATAACAAGCAGAAGCTTGTAGTTGTTGTTGGTTGTTTACGTTTAATCACGTATGTATGTGCTACGCATGTGTATATAGTTGTTTGCTATAGTGCTTGTATGTGAATACGAGTGTACGTTTAGTTATTTATTTAAATACTTCTGGATGTTTCTTTATATTGACCCTGTTCGAATACTCTTGCGTAACACTTATATTAACCCGACGGCCATTTCCGTAACACTGCCGCCCACTTAAGCCTATTCGTCCCGAATAGGCACATCATCGCCTTTATTTTTCTTCGTTTTCTATACGCCTTGTAGTTTCGTTGGAGACGACTACCTCTTCCATATTTGTTGGCTTTAGTTCTGGCTCTGCCTCGGATTTCAACTGGGACTTGTATTACTATGCGCTGGAGATTAGTTCTTCGATATTTGCGGCCCTTGGTGGCACTGACTCTGCTTAGCATTTCCTCTACTGCTTGCCTTGCCGTATGCTGGAGCTGAAACCTTCCTTGACACTTGCAACCCTTGGTACAGAATCTGCTTTGTATTTCCTTTACTGCTTGCCTTGTTTTAAGATGGAGATGACAACTTCTTCCACATTTGTGGTATTTGGCTCTGCCTCTATTTTGTCTCTCAACTAGAGCTTGCCTTGCCATGCTCTGGAGATGACTACTCCTTCCACATTTGTGGCCTTTGGCTCCAACTCTACCTTGTCCCTTGACTAGAGCTTGCCTTACCATTCCACATTTATGGCCCTTGGCTCCGACTCTATATTGTCCCTCGACCACACGCTTGAGGCTCTGTATAGAAGTTGTCTTTCTTCTCCCGACTGCTTTTCTGCTGCGTACTTCGTATACTGGAGCAGTTTCTTTACCTTGAACAAATGAGACCATTTCAAAGATAGCTATTCCCGCTGTGTCACACACCACTGGACTATCATCTAGGTCACGAGCTTCATTTGCTTTGCTGGAAACTTCTGGAAAACTTCGGTCACGTTCAACTTGTTGACACTGACCACTGTTAATTTCATCTTCAGCTTTCTGTTTTTCGTCAGCGCCTTCTTCTGTGCCAGAAATGTGTTCGTTGACACTGTTTCCCAAGTCAAAAATCTCTTCGTCTGATTTACTGACTTGCATTTCTGCACCATCTGTCCGTCTGTTTACGGCTTCAGCAATTTCCTGGGGTTTCTCATAGATTGCTTCAGACGATTCTTGAACGTTCACCATAATCTTCGCCTTCCATTTGTCAAGTGTGTCATTCGTGGCCTTAACTTCAGCTAGAACTCTCTCGTTGTTGGCTTTAGAAGTTTCTTGAAAATCAGCCTTCATTTCAGCTTTCAACTCGGCATTAGCCCTAGAAGACTCTTGAAACTTCTCATTCATTTGCCCTAGAATTTTCTCCATCATGTTGGCTAGCATTGCGCTGATATCTGTACTGATTGGAGTGCTAATAGAAGGAGTGGATGCTTCCATCTCATATTTTTCTTTTTCATCGAACTCATAACTCTCTATGTCGATGTTGCGTCGCTGGAAATCTTGCAGTAGTCGCTCCTGTAGCTGTACCTTGTCACCAGTTGTCGACAGTTTCCGCTTACTCAACTTTTCCTTGAGTTGCTCCACATTAAGCTCTTGATATTTCATTTTCCTCAAAACCAATTGCTCCTACGTTTAACCTTTTCAAACGTATGTGGTTTTATTCACGTTTAACCTTTTCAAACGTGTGAGGTTCTCCTTTTCGTATCACTCTTACTTTACGTTTAACCTTTTTTTTTAAACGTGCCGCTTTTATTTGCAAATCCCACTTCTGACACCAAATGTTACGTTTTTTTTCTCTGTTAAAAACGCTTTTCCGTAGATTCGTAGATTTGCAATAAATAAAAGACCCCAGTGTACTAATTAGGGTTAAGAATGATACACTCTTTATTAATCAATAAATACCACTAATCTAAATTCAATTCAAGAGCTTAAATACAAACACAAAGATTATTCAAATATTCTCAACTGGTTACCACTACTCCTTTCTCGCTGTTGTATATACACGTCTTAGACCACTGGCTGTGCTAGTGTTGACACAATTCTGATTTCTCTGTTGCACGTCACACACAAGACTCACTCTGCCGACACTTCCAGTTGATACACCAATAACAACTCTATGGCAGACTCTCACAGTTGATACACTAATCAGGACTCGCTGGCTTCACTTACACACGTTTATCAGCTTCCACTGCTCCCTCACTCTTTACTCAAGGGACTCCACAATAAACTCAAATCACGACAGACTCTAACTGTCACTATAGACTGTACTATAGTCTCTTCAATTTCCAACTCACGTATTGTAAAGCACAGACTCAAATATCAACTCACTGTTGTATCACAAATCACGGACTGCGCACAACTTAATTGTCAACTCACTTGATTAACAACAGAATTCTTATTAGCAACTGCACTTATTCGCAACTGAGCTTCTTCGCAACTGATTTATTCCCAACTAACTTTTGATCGCGACTGAACTGCTGTTGGATGCGTCAACCCCTTTTTATACTTCGCACAACAACCTCTAGAATTTTCATGCAAAGTCTAGACCGAATGATCATTATCTTCAATGTTGTTTACAAAGCGCGTAATTAAGTTCATGTGGTAACTATGTACATACGTGTGTATATGCATACATCATTAAGTGGTTGTTTACTTTATTTTTGCCTTTCGCTAGAATTGCCAGGCATGTATGTATGTATGCATGTAGCTATGTCTATCTTCATAACAAGCAGAAGCTTGTAGTTGTTGTTGGTTGTTTACGTTTAATCACGTATGTATGTGCTACGCATGTGTATATAGTTGTTTGCTATAGTGCTTGTATGTGAATACGAGTGTACGTTTAGTTATTTATTTAAATACTTCTGGATGTTTCTTTATATTGACCCTGTTCGAATACTCTTGCGTAACACTTATATTAACCCGACGGCCATTTCCGTAACAATATGAATAGAAAATCTTTATGCCGATTTGCGGCGTATAAGATTTGATTTTAGATCTATTATGGTTTCGGAAAATGTTTCAGATTTAATTTCTGCCATACAATTTCGACAAAAAAAATTTACCCATCTAATATACATATATCTGGGCTTAAAAGCGATAACAAACGAAGCTTCATATTTACGTGAAATTCTCATGTTTCTAACGAAGTTAATTATAAAGATATATGTAAACAAAACAATATTGACCCAAGTCTTATAAAAAGACCAATCAAATTTATAAAAACCGCCAAATTATACTAAAAATCAAATTTTCACAAAATCTTGGGTGCATTAGTAAATAGAGGGGACTTACATTGTATTTCGAAATGAAAGAAAGTGCTTTCGCATTTGTATATTATGAACATTGCATTTCGAAAGCATTTTCTTTCGTTTCGAATTGCAGAGTAGGCCTTCAGTAATCTTTACTTTGCGACTAAATTACTTCAATTTGCCCATTTGATTTTATTTTTTCGAAAAAAAAATCATATGGTAAAAGTGGTTTTTCTTGAAACTATATTTTTTCGACTTATGCTGTTATCGCTTGCGACCATACATATGTACGTACTTTGTAAGAGATTTTTGTCAGTTTTTGTGGCAATTTTCTCCAAGTCTGTGTTATTAATACATAGTTTATCTATTAAATTATTAGATTTAATTGTTTTAGTACTTTCAGGTTAAATCTTATAATATTGTACCTTATTTGCTTATAATAGAGCAATGTTCATGAGTACTCTACTTACTCTGAGTACATTTCTCTTTTGCCTATATAATGTTTAGTAAACTGAACACACATGGGCGTGCTCATTGTGTTTAATTTCAATGCTCGTGTAACACTCTAGGCCAATGGAAAATTCCTCTAGCATATCATTATTGAAAAGACCTCCTCAACACGAGCCATCGAAAATTTAACCTTTCTCGTGATGTTTAAATTTTATGTTATAAGCAATTAAGTTCTATCAAAAATTTACTATGTCTGATTACTTCGTCAATCAACCATAGAATACATATGTACATACAGTATTTTTTTTTTAAATGTGTTATTTTTTTTATTTTTTATTTATTTTTGTGATAACATATAATTTCTTGTGTGGTGGACTCGGAATTTATATGGTATTTATTTATGAATTATTAATTAAATCAGGTATAACATATTTTTTTATTGATATTTGCATACATACATACATATTGTAAGAGTTTATATTTGACATTTTAGATTTTACTCTACATTAAGCATGTAGTGCTGGCTTCCATGAATTTCGATTTGAAAGAAATAGTTCCGAGTTTGTATAACTTCTCTACTTAAGTTTCGAAAATATTTTCTCTAAAATCGAAATGCACTGTAACCACGCTAGTGTTTAAATTTAAACTTGTATTCACTAATTCATAAATTTATTTGCATATATTATAAAAAAAAATTTCTAATACCTTAAGGTTATAAAAACATTAAACTTAAAATTTATTTTTCTAATTTACATATTTGTTTAATGAAAAGTTATTAATTAAGAGCATATTGATGTAAGTCAGCATTAACTTAAACCAAATTCTTTACACGAAAGAATATTTCAGATTTTATACTTATTAATGTTCAATTCAAATCAATATGTCGTCAGCTGAAATGCAAAACCGCGTAACTAGCAAAAAAAAATCAAAATCACATTTTAAATTATTTATTAGGTTAGGTATTATTTACTCAAATAATGTCATAACTCAAAATATGGCATTTTCGAGTTAGTGATGCAGAATTAATCCTCATATCGTTCATCATATTGTGTAAACTTTTCATACAAATATCCTGTTTAATCAATTCTTGAGGGAAGAGTAAAATTTTGTTTTTCCATTAAGTTGTGTGCAAACTCGTTTTCTGGCAAACTGCGCCTGTATTCTGTAACTCGCTAAAGCTAAATATCTATCGCTAAAAAATCTATAAAGTCGATTTGTCGATTTTCGTATTTTCAAACATGGATTGCTAAATCAGGCAACGACTTAAAAATGTAATTCGCCGAAATTTTAGTGTTTAGTGTTTTAGTATTTGTTCAGTATTTTAGCCATCGAATTTAGCTTTAGTTTTAGCGAGTTACCTAATACGGGGCTGGTTTCTTTTAGATATGATGTTGTTTGAGTAAATGAGCAACATGTCCCTACAAATTTTCAAACCTTTATAATAACCATCAAGCGCATTAAAAATGAAAATTATGATACTTTACTTTAGCCAATTGAATAATTCTGTGTAGTTCTCTCTCTCGCTCTCTCTCTCTCTCTCTATAAAAATTTAAAAAAGTGTAGCAAGGTGATTTTGGATTTCAGCTAACGATATGTAGCTTTTATTATTCATTTTAATAATATTTTGATCTAAGTTGAAGTTTGATTACACTGACAACAAAAATTAAAGCAAAAGACACATGATCGCTAATGAAGTGGGTTGCGCAATTAAAAACGGGCTCATGTCTGAGTCAATATGAAGCTTTTTACTCAAATTTTAAATTTAAAAATAAGTAATTAAGTGCTTTGATCCTTTAAAATTTTAAATAATACATTTACATTGATATGTGATTCACATCCATATATCGTTACCTTAATATAGAAAGGCCCTAACTCATTATTATTATTGTTTTAAATCGTATTTTTCGTATATTTCGATAGAAGAACATCTAATGTATCAACAAATGCAAAAATTTTGATCTAAAAAATGATTTAGGGCATTTCTATATTAAGGTAACGATATATACATATACAAATATACATAATACGACAATTTATAATGAAAACAACAATAAAAGAAAACAATTTGTTTTAGTTTTCAATACAACTGGCCGCACGACAATTATTTTGCCTGTTAAAGGATCAGGCAATAAATAGTATATAAATAAATATACATACATATACATATACATATGTATATACATATGTATGTTTATGCACGCACAACAAACTTATAGTATTCTATAAGTTGAAATAAAACTTTAGCTATTTATTTATTTATTTATCCATAAATGAAAACTTTTTAATTTAGTTTTATACATACGAGTATGAAGATAGTATAAAAAGAGAATTAGTTAAAAGTACATAAAACATTTCTTTTGTAATTTTAGCTTAATATTTTTATTTCCATATACAATACATATGATTATTTTAATAAATTATATTTTATATGGTTACTAAAACTTAAAATAAAAATAAAACGAAAACTACTAAGAGCTACAGATATTTATTATTTTTGAATTTAATTTTTCAACCTTTTAGCTTCTTTGGATAAAGGATCTGTGGATTTACGTTTCATTGCTGCAGTTTGGGTAGGAACCTTCGTAACTGTCGTTCCACCGCCGCTAAAAAATAAATAATTAATGGTAAATAATTAATTAGTGGGGAAACCAATACATACATACTATGTTCTAAAAAGTGTTAGGTGATTGAATAAAGTAAAGAACTTGGACATTAATTTTAAAATAGAAAAACATTCAAGAACTGACGTTTTGGAGAATTTCTGACAAACAAAATATATAATTTTTTTTATAGCTATGTTATTTATGGCGCGATACAGGAGTCAGGGCGTCATTTTCGTAATAAAAATAATCGACACTATTACAGTTATAAATACATGAAGTTTGTTTTATATAGCTAAGCAGCATAGCTATAACCGGGTGTCCTAAGACACTACTCTTCTTTCTTAATTTAAATATTGGACCTTATTGTGGTTGGCGTATTTCGACTTCGACTACGACATTTTGGTCCTAGATTAAAGAATAATTTTTGCGATGTTCTTTAATCTATTACAAAAATTTCGCTGTCGTAGTCGAAAACCCCCAGGGGAGTCTATTTTTGACTTATGTGTTACTACCCGATCTCTGGCAACAGAGGAAAGGATGTGCACATATTTATAAAAGGAAGATAGGTCTGTTGATATCAACCAGGTGCAGCGTCACCTGGAACTGACTCTGGGTTCAAAAGACGATAGAGGTGAAGCCCTTGTGGTGGAACTTCGAGGTCTAACCAAAGGCTACTTCTGGTGCCACGGCTGCCGGTTGCCCGACAGTCGAGCTGCTCGGAAGTTTTGGGTGTATGTAGCGGTCGTCAGGATCCTTTGCTAAAACGTCGAGTTCGTCCTACCCCACGGGGTTAAAGGGATGATTTTGATGTGTGTGGAGTAGGCACTGGATTTTTGGCGACACAGGCATGCGTCTATCTCCGATGAGTGGTTGAGGAATTCTCTTGGGGACCTCGCTGTGGGTGTATACACAACACCTATATCGTGAAAACCGGGAGAATAAACGTGGTGGCTGCGGTTGCTATCAAAAAGGCTGGGAGAATAGTCTTGGCTTCCCAGTGTTAAATCAATGCTAGTGATTGGCGTGACGCGGTCAGCCAGGCACTATTCTAGGTCCTGTTGCCATACAACTCAAAGTACCTCAGCAAGGTACTTGAATATAGTACAGGGATAACTATATACAAAGATTGCAACCTATGTGCCTTAGTGAGTCGGCCGTAAAGGCAGGTGCTCACGCAAATCAAAGCACATCTGTCGTAGTCGAAATACGCCAAACATGGTAAGGTGTATTGTAATTGAAAATGAGACTTTTTACGAGAGACTAAAGTTGATTTGCCTAGCTTATTTTTGTTGTTGTTTATTTTTTGCAAATGTTTAGATTCTTTCGGAATTAAATGTCAACCGTTGCTGTTTTTAAAATATATTAGACCATATTCGGATGCAATTTGTTGACGGCTTGGTACCCCAAATCACAGAATTTTCAAACAAGTTGACGACAACAAGCATTTCGCACATATTTTTTCATGTACATATGTACGTTAGTCCTGTATTTAGACTTATTTCCAATGTATTCCCCTGGTTTCACAACCCAGACGACGATCGACTTGATTAGACAATTTATAATTTTGTCATAAAAATTTTCTAGACGATTAGACTTTTTAGGATTCCGCACACCAAATGTGTACGCTGCGATGTCCATCTGTCTGTCTGTATGTCATAGGCTGTTTTTTCGAGAACCGTAAGAGTTACGCACTTGAAATTTTCACAGAACATGTAAAACTTTGGCCGCTTCAACAACAAAATATGTTGTGTTCCGTGCTATAAATGGAACAAAAATTGGCAAAGGCACGTATCTAAAGAGGAGGGGTATCCCACATGTAGAAGCTTCCTCCGACTTATACCTTCCCATAGGAAGTAGGGAGTGCGAGTGAGACGCAAAACTCTCGAAGGCCAAACAACAAACACAAGCCTGATCGCACTTAAGAAATAATTACAATGTCTCGAGAGCTGTTCCCCCCGCCCAGATCCGCATTACGTTAGTATTGTACCTCCATACCAAGTAAACTAACTTGTTTTATATTTTCCGTATTTAATAATCTTTGATGTTGCAAAACTGTTTTTTTCAATTTCCAACCCTGGAACTATAATTTTGATTTTTCTGATTTTTAATGCTAATTTATTTCTTTCTAAAATATAGAATATATTTAATTACCAAAGAAATACGTAATTACTTTTATTTAATTAGTTTTATATACCAGAAGAAGTTTAAGATTTCCAGGTCTGGAGATATGTTTTTTATTTTTCTAATTTTTATGTCAAACTATTTCTTTCTAAAACATAGAGTATACATAATTTGTGAACAAAAAGAAGAATTAATTTCGCCTTGTTACTTTTATATACAAAAAAAATTAAGTTTTCCAACACTGGAATCATCCTTTTAGATTTTTCTGATTCCTTATACTAATCTAGTAGTTTAAAAAAAAATATATAAAGTATGTTTATGTAATAAACAAATTAAGTTTTATTTAGTTATTTTCAAGTTCAAAGTTTCCAGCTCTGGAGCTATGGGTTTAGTTTTCTAATTCTGTACACCAAACTTTTCTTTCCAAAGCATAACTTATATATAATTTATAAAGAAAAGGGGAAAAAATTAATTAGACCTAGTTACTTTTATATATCACAAAAAGTGCAAGTTTCCCAACCCTGGCATCATCATTTTAAATTTTTTTAATTTCTTACACCAATCTATTTCTTTTAAGAATAAACTATGTGTTAAATTTATAGAGAAAAAGGAAATATTAGTTTTAGTATGTTGCTTTTATATAACAAAAAAAGTTAAAAATTTTTCCAACCCTGGAAACGTCTCTTTTAATTTTTTATTTTTTAATTTTTAATACCAATTTTATTCGTACTGAAATATAAAATAAATTTATTTAACAAAAAAAATAATAAAAATTAGTTTTAGCTAGTCACTTTTAATTTGCAAAATGAAGTTTAAGTTTTCCAGCTCTGAAAACGTCGGCTCGATTTTGCTGATTTTCAATACCAATCAATTTCGGACTATTTCTGATACACCAGTTCAAAACGTAAGTCTCTAGATTTTATGGGAGCTTCGGAAATCCGATTTCACGTACAGACAGACGGACGGACGGGCAGACGGACATCGCTTATTCGTCTTCCCTAAGGATCCAGAATACATATGTATTTTATGGGTCGCTTCATCATTTTTGGTGAAGGGTATAAAAAAATCGTCAAAAACCGAAAAAGTTGCCAAAAAGAAACAAGCGCCCTACGGAGCCCTTCGTGTGCGAGTCAAAGTCGGACTTTACTGAATTTATTTATTTTTTATATAAATATACATACATATATGTAGCGATCTGGAATAGTAGCTTAAGTAGACTTAAGAAAATTTAGCTTTATTTTACAGTGATTAAAATTTTAAATGTTACATATGGAAAGAAAAGATCTAAAGTAAAGTAGAATCATGGGTTAGAGCCTTTTAATTTCTTAGCGATAGCTAAGAACACAAATTTGCTTAAAGCGACTTAAGCTATTATTCCATATTACAAAACTGATAGCAATGTATACTTTTACCTAAATATACGTAAAACAAACTAAGAGCTACACCGGTCGAATAGTTCAATCTACAAGCATCAGAGAAGTAACAGAAATTGATAGAGACTAACTAACGCATTCAATGAAACTACAAGAATAGCTCGAAACATATCAGTACAGCATCCCACAGTCTCCTACTTTTACGTAATCCCATAAGATATGTCGAAAACTTTTCAATGACGCGATAGAAAACTGAGCACTCTATAAGTGAATAAATATAAGAACCCGTTCAGAAAAGGAAAACGCGACTGTTGGAAATGCCTTGCAGTAAAGTAGAAGGAGTATCCGAGACCAGTATACTAACCCCCTGTTTCTAAAACCCAGACGGTCGAGACTTGAGTATTAAATTTATATGGAAAGCACTAATTTTCATACAAGTTTTCTAGACGAGTCATCTGACTGACTTGTGGAAACTGCACATAAGTTAAATCAGACCCTTCGCCCCTTGATAGATCCAGAAAATGGACGGCAGTTGGAGAACTAGTATAACGGCACCACTAGAAGTCCTAATAGACAACCGTGTAGAAAAACCATAATGTTTCCCAAATCTTAACTAACGTTCCGACATCCTTTCAAATCTCCTGATCCAGATCTTTAGCACAACACTTCACTAATAATTTCATGGCTTAAAGTTATTTACCAAGCCAAATGTATAAAATGTAAAGTAGTCTTATCTTAAGATGGACTTAAGACCTTTCACTCTTAGATCTTTCTTATTAAATATTCAGGAGAGGCTGCTTTTTACATCTGAAGAAATAAGTACATACACCAGACTCCTCTTAACCTCTCAACATACATATCTCAAAGGCAAATCAGTATAGACGACTCTAAACTAGCTTAACAGCTTCCAAGATTGGAAATGGATCAATCGAGCACCCAGTTCACAGAGTGCCTGCTTAAGAACAGAACAATCACATATGCTATGGGACCAACGACTAGTTATTAACAAAAGAGCCCATATAGTTACATCTCATTGTGGGTGGGATGATCTCGCCTATCCCATGGAATGTTATTGTAATTGAGTTACTCAGGAAATTGGACTCCTCGCTTATCAAAACATACTCGAATTATGTAGCAGTGACCGTAGCTGAAATCCATCCGAACACTATATCGCAGGAACTGGAAACGGTACTAAAAATGGTCAGCAGCTTAAGCTTGCAAAGCGACCTACATAGGTGTAACACCACCCTTCTCGCTACCCAAACTAAATGGCGTCACCCTGACACTGTCGCATAATGCCACATACTTAGGCACTATTTTAGACAGCAATCTATAATGGAAAGATAGCATGAGCGCAAGGGTAATTAAAGCCATAACGTATATTTGCGTTTGCGATAGAAAGGAGCTAGCTACCCGTTAGGATCAATCACCAAACCATTACTTTTCTATGGTGTAGTTGTTTGGTGGAGAGCTCTAGACTGAACACGCTTCGAAAGAATTTACCGTACAATAGCAATTATGATAACCTGTACCATGAAAACAACACGAACCAAAGTACTCTTTGCGATGCTAGGATGACTCCCTGCCCATCAGTCTTAATGTAATAAGTGCGTGGAAGACAAGAAAATGAGACATGCCAAATCAAATCGAAACTTGTTAGTGCCTGTAGGAGAGCCTTCAACTTGCTTATGGACAAATATAGTGTCAGATTATGTTGGGTTCCTGGTCACAGCAGTGTTGAGGGAAATTAAATTGCCGATGAGCTGACAAGAAGAAAGTTGGTATGAGATGAGGGAATGTGTGACAGATAGGTGAAATTACCGATGGGTCATTACTACATGGAACTCACTAATAGGGTGGAGAGCAGGACCAACCGTTCATGGCGAAGTAGTTCATGTAGAGTATCGAGGGCTAAGTGGCCAAACTTGACTCAGGAAGATCCAAACTGCTGCTGGATATGAATAGGAAGGCGATGCGAGTCGTGATAGGCTCGTTGACTGCTCACTGCTCGGTCAGACGAAGGACCAGCATTTGGAAAACTGGCACTCCAGATTTCTATAGGATGTGTGGGGATGAAGACGAACCAGAAAACATTGAATATATTACATACCATTGCCCGAAGCTGCAACGTCATATGCTTAGATTGCAGAGCAGCATTAGTGATATCGGTAAGACCTAATTTACACTATGCAAGTCTTATTGCTAAGCTGATTATATTGTTAGGAGAGAGAGACAAGGGGAACAGAAAGAAACGTTTCTGTTACCCTCGTGTAAACTAGGACTAAGTGAGAACTGTAGTATAACAGGGGCTTCATCATGCGAATTCAGTGGTTTAATGACGGGGCACTTATGGTTACAAATAGAGTTTAAATATTATTATTAACGGGTCAATAGAAGGGAATTACAATGCACCCAACTGGGTCTCCGAGCACCACCCTTCCTAACCTAACCTAACCTAATAAGCAGAACTGTAGGTTCTGGGGTTCTGAAAATCCAAGAGCTATTCATCAACGATAATTGCACCCCATTAGGTATAACTATGGTGCGGCATTGCATCTGAAAATGTCATTGGGACTTACTTCTTCGGAAGATGGAAGTACTGTAACCGTAAATGGAGAGCTGTAACGGTTTATGATAGAACATTTTTTACGTGCTGCTCTTGAAAACAAACCTGCCCGAAACACAATGGCACTTTTAATTAAAATTTGTCGAGTGTAAATGCTTAGTTTTGGCCCACTCTACATTTTACCAAAAATAATTGGTGGATTCAAACACAAATGTCTTGTATTAGCAGTATACATCATACACATAATTGCTCAATTCAGAACATATTGTGGGAGTCGTAGTTCGTGCATGAGTTGTTGGTAATTTCAATAAAAACATTTGCTCAATTCACAACCTATTGTGGGAGTCATAGTTTATAAACAAATGTTTGCATGGAAATTACCAACAACGTTTGTACGAACTACGAATCCTACAATAGGTTATGAATTGAGCAAATGTGTAGTTATAAATACATATATGTGTGTCTACCAGTAT